>BROE01000009.1:1128565-1176982 GCA_036571765.1 Plecoglossus altivelis | reverse complement strand
CTCCCCCTCCCTCCCTCCCCCTCCCTCTCTTCTGGCAGCTTACCTTTCCCAATAACAGTCTGGAACATCCCATCCTCTACAGAGAACAGACAGAATGCCTTGTGACTTCCTGTAGGTGTAGCTCACTCTGACAGACTTTGATGTGAGCGTGTGAATGCCTAGGGTCCCCCGCTGTCAGTTTCTGGATGAGAGAGGAGGATGAGAAAGAGATTGTGTGTGTTTATACATTTGTGTGTGTGTGGGGGGGTGGGTGGGGGGTGGGTAGGGGGGAGAGGTTCTCAATGGTGAGCATATTACTGTGACTGACTCTTACTCTTCCCTGCCCTCTCTCTGTCTCTTACCCCATCCTCCCACTCTGGCTCGATGACCTTTCCACATCAGAACCTCTGAGAGTGTTCTATCTCCACCCACCTTGAGCTCAGAATATCAATCAACTGCTGCGTAGCTTTATGCTAGATTAGTAGCTACTTTCGCATCCCTTCGCCACAATAATTAAAGATGTCAGGGTTTGGAAGCCCTGGCAGGGAGTCAGCCGCCTAGCGCTGGGCGACAAAGCGCTAGTTTTTAATGCTCCAGCGGAACGGGAGCATTTCCCAGCAGCACGCCAGGGTAGAACTGGGGCACAGAGAGAGAGAAAGAGACAGAGAGACAGAGAGAGAGAGAGAGAGAGAGAGAGAGAGACAGAGAGAGAGAGACAGAGAGAGAGAGAGACAGAGAGAGAGAGAGAGGCAGGAAGATAAAGCGTTTGTATTTTGTCACCTTCCTAAACGCACTCGACCACTGTAAATACGCCCCTCCTTCTAGATTTCTGAGAGGAAAGCTGGTAAGCCAATCTGTTACCAAACAAACATCTAAGTATTGGCTGGAAGGATGATGTGTGTGTGTGTGTGTGTGTGTGTGTGTATGTGTGTGTGTGTGTGTGTGTGTGCTTGTGGGGAGACTGGAATGGACTGTCACTGCAGCGGGTTAGCAGCGGTGTAATTAGCCCAGTGCTGGGGAGCTGAAATACTTGTGTCTCAGCATCCTGGCTCTCCAGATGTCATGTCTGGTGGCCAGCCAGCCTGCAGGCTTCCTCCCAGCTGCTCTCAAACAGCCGGCAGGGGCCAGTCACTCAGCAGCCTGTCAGACAGACCCAGACCAGACCAGACCCAGGGCAGACCCAAACCCAGACCAGACCCAGACCAGACCTAGACCCAGGGCAGACCTAGACCAGACCCAGACCAGACCTAGACCCAGACCCAGACCAGACCCAGGGCAGACCCAGACCCAGAGTAGACCCAGAGCGGGAGTCCAGCAGGGGAAAGGATGAACCAACAGCATCCACGGTTCATGTGGGGAAGTCCTTTCATCGCATCAATACCACAGCACAATTTGGACGGGACGTTTTGCTGATGCAGTGTTTGATCTTGCAGCTCACTGCATTGAACCATGCCCTGGGCTCCGAGGACCAGAGAGGATGAGAGGATGGAAGTCCTTCCTGCTGTGAATGTGTGTGTGTGTGTGTGTGTGTGTAGAGAGAGAGACAGATGTATGTGTGTGTGTGTGTGTGTGTGTGTGTGTATAGAGAGAGAGATGCATGTGTGTGTGTGTGTGTGTGTGCATGTGTAGAGAGAGAGAGATGCATGTGTGTGTGTGTAAGTGTGTGTGTAGAGAGAGAGAGATGTATGTGTGTGTGTGTTTGTGTGTATGTGTGTGTGTAGAGAGAGAGATGCGTGTGTGTGTGTGTGTGTGTGTGTGTGTAGAGAGAGATGCGTGTGTGTGTGTGTGTGTGTATGTGTGTGTGTGTGTGCGCGTGTGAAGAGAGAGATGCGTGTGTGTGTGTGTGTAGAGGGAGATGCGTGTGTGTGTGTAGAGATGTGTGTGCGTGCCAGCCTGTTAGATGTAATTTGGTCTATTGCCCAGTGCCAGTCCAGGCCTGGTCCAGTGCCAGAACAGCCATTTGCTCCGGTAACTGGGGCCGATAGGGGACAAGAGAGGACAGCAAGAGAGGACAGTCGATGGCTTCTACTGGACATTGCGTACCCAAACCTACGAATATAATCTGTCATATGTGCAATATGGTAATATGCCAGTTAGGTGGCATTTTTTTGACAGAGAGACAGACAGGGAGACAGAGACAGAGAGAGAGGCAGCGAGAGAGGCAGAGCAAAAGAGAGGCAGAGAGAGAGAGAGAGGCAGGGAGAGGCAGAAAGAGACAGACAGACAGACAGACAGACAGAGACAGGAGACAGAGAGAGGCAGAGAGAGACAGATACACAGAGAGACAGAGAGAGGCAGTGAAAGAGACAGAGACACAGAGAGAGAGACAGAGAGAGGCAGTGAGAGAGACAGAGACACAGAGAGAGAGACAGAGAGAGGCAGTGAGAGAGACAGAGATGCAGATAGAGACAGAGACAGAGAGAGAGACAGAGAGAAGTGGGGGGGGGAGAGAGAGAGCGAGAGGCAGAGAGAGAGAGAGAGAGAGCGAGAGACATAGAGAGAGAGCAGTGATCGCCTTAATGACAAGCTGCAGTCTAGCAGCAAGGTCAGTTGACAGTGACCTGATAGATTCTCACTGCAGAGGTGTCAACATTGCAAAAGCATGTGATTCTTGTAAATCATTCACTTCACCCTCACGCTGGGACTGTAGCTCCCAGCCAGAGCAACAGGGGGGAATGGTACAAATGTGTAGCAAAGTACTCAGCAAAGTAGTCTAATGTATCTTATTACTCAATGAGCGTCATGTTTGATCACATACTTGAATGAATTGGGTGTTGATTGTACCCTTGTCAGAATCCTCCGGTTACGTAAAGCCCGCATGCTAACTGTTGTAATACAGAGACGAGCAGAATTAGGGATAAATTCCTCCAAGGATCCATCCCTCTATACTAAGAGATATTTATATAGCACAAACACGAATCACATCACAGAAGCAGCTTCAAACCTAGAGACCGGTAGAGAAGCGAGAACATGGATTATTTCCTCTGTTAGCAGGTGTACGTGCATTCTCTACCTAAAGAATGTGTAGCTCGCAGAGCAAAGGCTGGCGTGTGAGTTTGCGGTGTTGACGTGAGCTGCCAAGGCTAGTTTCGGGGGAGGTGATCCGACGAGCAGACGAGCTGATGTGACAGTTAAACAAAAGGCCATGGAGGGAAGGTCAGGATTCTACTGAGTAAACATATGATAAACTATCATGAGCTCCAAAACACCAGCAAACACAGCTAGCGCCGCTAGCCTACACCCTGACCCCGTGCTAGCCTACACACTGACCCCGGGCTAGCCTACACACTGACCCCGGGCTAGCCTACACCCTGACCCCGGGCTAGCCTACACCCTGACCCCGGGCTAGTCTACACCCTGACCCCGGGCTAGTCTACACCCTGACCCCGTGCTAGCCTACACCCTGACCCCGGGCTAGTCTACACCCTGACCCCGTGCTAGCCTACACCCTGACCCCGGGCTAGCCTACACCCTGACCCCGGGCTAGCCTACACCCTGACCCCGGGCTAGCCTACACACTGACCCCGGGCTAGCCTACACCCTGACCCCGGGCTAGCCTACACCCTGACCCCGGGCTAGCCTACACCCTGGCCCCGGGCTAGCCTACACCCTGACCCCGGGCTAGCCTACACCCTGGCCCCGGGCTAGCCTACACCCTGACCCCGTGCTAGCCTACACCCTGGCCCCGGGCTAGTCTACACCCTGACCCCGGGCTAGCCTACACCCTGGCCCCGGGCTAGCCTACACCCTGACCCCGGGCTAGCCTACACCCTGACCCCAGGCTAGCCTACACCCTGGCCCCGGGATAAACCTCAGGCCTTTGTTACAAAAACGATTGTTTTTTTCATCCGTTTACCAGAAACAAAACATGGAAATAAAGTTCTTTATCGTCCAATTTCAACAAAAAAAGATTCCGTGTGGGTAGTTTGGAAATAACAACAGCCAATCGGTGTGCGTATCAATGATACCGTTTAGAGAAAGGTACCGCAGAAAATGACCACCTTGCCTTTAGAGTACCGCTCAAGGTGAAAGCTTCATTTATATATCATCACATTCCTACTCTGATGATTCCAGTCTCTAATTGCCTGTCTACCACACAAGCCGTGCTCTCGAAAAGAGTACCCGTTTTAAATTAACCCCTCAAACTACCGATGCATTAGCTAACGGAAAATGGGAAAGTCCAACTAGTAAAAGTTGCATATAAAAAGTGTCGGTGTTACTATAGAGTACAGTAGGACCGTGTAGGCTGCTTCAACATCCAGGATCCAGGTGTTGCTGACTGCAGGGGAAAGCTGGCTCCGGTAGCTGGCCGTGTTGTCACGGGTGCCAGGCTGTGATGAAGAGGGAGGATGCCGAGCAGAAACAGTTTGTCCTACAGAACAGCACGGCTGGCGGTAATCCTATGGAGCTAGAGAAGCGCTGATGCAAGAAAAGCAACTGTCTCTTCGCTTTAAAATGGAACACAGGTAGCGCTCAAATCGTCATCTTTTTACTTTTTCTTCTTTTGACAGTATATACAAACCCGTGAACGGGTCACGTTTGAACACTCAACTTATTTTACACTTTGAACACGTCGCCTGAACGAGGACGCGGTGATGCGGTTTTCAAATAAGCAGGGTCAACGTGTCTTATGTCATAGGGTAGGAGGATTCGATAGAACAACATTAACAACACAACATTTGCATATAAACTATTTCCAGTCATTGATCTGGGCATTCGTCCAGGTACACACTGCTGCACTTCCAGCCCAATTATATACAGTAAAGCCCCGGAGTTAATCAATTCATACAGTCATTTGTGCGGCAATAATTCAGGCAGCATTGCATAACAGAGGCCGTGCTAAATCACAGGCTGTGCCAGGAAAGCGATGTCCAAACCTGCATGGTGCACTACAGCTGACCTGCACTGCAGAGCACACACACACACACACACACACACACACACACACACTCTCTCTCTCTCTCTCTCGCATAGTTACACACCCTCAGCCAGCTGGGCAACTTAGAGTACAGAAGTAATTTTCACACAAGGCACAATTCATTTCATTGCTGAGTCTTGGGCGGAGCCAGACGTAGTCCTCTTCCCATCAAAGACAAAGTCTGGAACACAGAGGCCTCATTCAGAGTCATGAACACCAGAGATCACAGGAGATTAGCATACGCTGTATTAGCTAGACAACATCTGACAGTTGTAGCAATTCCTCCGTTTTAGTTTCGGTTCATGGGACTCAAGGAAAGCAGAACGCAATTAACACACCCTTCTCAAGCTCTCCCCACAGTCGAGGCTTTGAATACCCAGAAGAGAGAGAGAGAGACAGAGAGAGAGACAGACAGAGTGTGTGTGTGTGTGAGTGTGTGTGTGTGTGAGTGTGTGTGTGTGTGTGTGTGTGTGTGTGTGTGTGTGTGTGTGCATACGTGAGTGTGTGTGTGAGTGTGTGTGTGTGTGAGTGTGTGTGCATGCGTGAGTGTGTGTGTGTGTGTGTGTGTGCACACGGGAGGGGACGACATGCTGAGTTTTAGATGGAGCTGTATTTGATCCCTGTTTTGAATCTTTCCAACAACAATAACAACAACACACGACTCAAACAGCACTACAGACAGATCTCCTCAGGCTCACACATGTTGTGAGGCAGCACCATGTTTCACCAGCCTGTCTTACCTGGCCTGGGTGAGGTCATGTCTGCAGAAGGAGAGCGCTGAGGTGAGAGCCTGGTGCTGCAGGTGAAGGTGCTCTCCCTCCAGAGCTGCTCCCTCTCAGGAGAGCTACGCTAATTAGCAGGAAGCGGTGCCACGTGAACCCCCCCCCCCTGCCACATGGAGCAGGCATCAACGGTTCCTCACGTCACTCGGAGAAACGGCTATTAATGTGACGCCACGCCCCCTTCCCAAGCTTCAGGCAGCTCCATGTTTGATCAAGCAAGTCCAACACTGTTACTCTCCTGCAAACGAATCGACTGTCTAATGTTCCACAAATAAGGACTGTCCTTCAACTCAGTCAACAGCACTTTCTCACAGTCACAAACTGTGCACCTATACAGCTTGTCTGTATGCGAGCAGCGTTCAAGAACAAAACATTAAAACGACCATTTCTCAAGATGCATTCAAGTCTCGTCTAATCATTCGGCAACATTTATATTGTTGGGTTCAAAGGGCTTCCTTCTCTATCATTTATTCACTGGTTTGAGATAACCCCACTTCTAGACAAGAGCTGTCATAACTGCACTGCCACACATTACTAAAGGGGGTGATCTGGCAGAAACCAGGCTGAAGGAGCAGACATGCACTCACTGTAACGCTGTAGCCAAGTTCTCCAGGAACACTGTATATCAATGAAGTGCAGAAACCACTTGGAGGACTCCAGGCCTGGGAAGGAGGCCATGTTTGCTGTTCAGCTCATCCAACCTGCTTTTTTTGTGTCAGACACTGTCTGGAAAGGCTACACAGCAAGTCTCTAAATTCCATCAACTTAAAGTTCAACAGATGTCAAACATAATGCCAAGAGGCAATTATGTGTCGTTGAAGATGTGATTGTTGTAAGGCTCTCCTGCTTTAATGAGGGAACCTTTCGTCGCCATTGTCTGATCGACAGTAAAACAGTCGTTTCCTTCAGTGTCTCTCTCTCTGTTCTCTCATAGCACAGGACAGCAGTGATGTTGCTACAGTCCAGCCATCTGCCTTCTCCCCTTCCCAAGCCTGGGGCCTGCCTCCATAACCCACAGGAAACACACGTCCTCCGACTATAGACGACAAGGAATCTTTGAGCAATGAGAAAACAGATTTCTGCAAGTCGGGATGCAGGAAGCCCAGGGCGGGCGGGTGGGGGAGCAGGACAACTGTTTCACTAGTGTTCTGCATGCTTCCATAACACGGCTGAGGTTTGCCAATCTCTCCAGTTCACAGGAGAAAACACCAGGCGCTGGGCCGCGTGGAAAGAATTCCTGCTTCGCTACACGCCGTGTTGCTCCCGAATGCAACAAAAACAGTCGTTAAAGTGGCAGGAATGAAAACTAGCTGAACAGACCTGTCTGCAGATTGATATCCAGATTGAGCAACGACCGAGCCCTGGAACATTCCTGCCTCACCGCCTCTCAGACTTCTGTCCACAGCACAACACTGGACCTCTGTCGTCTCCCCATGGGAAGATACACCACTTCTGACTGCATGGGTTTTGCATGGGCTCTGCATGGGTTCTGCATGGTCTCTGCATGGGTTCTGCATGGGCACTGCATGGGCTCTGCATGGGCACTGCATGAGGCTCTGCATGGGCTGTGCATGAGGCTCTGCATGAGGCCTAGGCCTGACTGTGTTCTCAATTCTGTGGAATCTTAGAACTCTGCCTGCTAGTGGAAGGTGGGTCTGGAAGGAGAGAGGGGTGGGTGTGGAAGGAGAGAGAGAGAAGGCTAGAGAGAGGGGGGGCTATAGAGAGAGAGAAAGAGAGAGAGAGGAGAGAAAGAAAGAGGGAGGGATGGATGGACAGACAGATGGACAGACAGACAGATAGATAGAGGGCTAGAGAGTGGAAGAGAGAAAAGAAGAGTATTTGTCTCCTCATCTGATACTGTAGAGACTGACCGACATGTTCAGACAACACAAGGTACAACGTCACCATGCCAGCAAAGATAGCCTGCAGCAACACATCACCAGGGACCAGGGTTTCGTTACAGAAAGCTCTCCAAAACATCCCTTCACACCAAACCCTCAGTGGATGTTTGTCTGGGAGTGGTTTTCCCCAGCCTGTGTTCTATTCCCAGAAATGTTTGTTTGGTTTCCCACAGATTAGCTCTGTTGTGGCTGTGGGGCAGGCTAGAGGCTGAAGGTCAGACTAGAGGCTGAAGGTCAGGCTAGAGGCTGAAGGTCAGGCTAGAGGCTGTGGGTCAGGCTAGAGGCTGTGGGTCAGGCTAGAGGCTGAAGGTCAGGCTAGAGGCTGCGGGTCAGGCTAGAGGCTGCGGGTCAGGCTAGAGGCTGTGGGTCAGGCTAGAGGCTGAAGGTCAGGCTATAGGCTGCGGGTCAGGCTAGAGGCTGAAGGTCAGGCTAGAGGCTGTGGGTCAGGCTAGAGGCTGAAGGTCAGGCTAGAGGCTGTGGGTCAGGCTAGAGGCTGTGGGTCAGGCTAGAGGCTGAAGGTCAGGCTAGAGGCTGCGGGTCAGGATCTGTCAGGACATCCTCCGAAGGCTAACGTGACCTCAGGACTAGCAGCAGGACAGTGGCCTGGCCTGGTCACTTTGCCATGTCCACTTTGGAAAATACCTGTGTCACTAATCACACCTGTGTTGCCTCATCTTTACAACAAAAGTGTTTTTTGTCCATCAGTCATCATCAAATCACAGTAGTGTCATACGTGGGGGGGGGGGGGGGTCTTTCTCTGTGGCAGTGCACTGAAAGAGATGACATCATCGCCATTGTGCTGCATGCCCAGTTCTGGCCTCGTCCATTGGCCGACAGACAGGCAGCCTCTACCAGAGACAAGCCGGAAGTGGAAACACACAGGAGCTGTCATCATCATCATCATGCTGGTCAGCTATGACAGACTCAGACACCAGAGAAGCCACTTTAACAAGGCCTGAGGCTGTGTCCCAACACAAGCCACTCTAACAAGGCCTGAGGCTGTGTCCCAACACAAAACACTTTATCCCTCAAGTCTCTGGCCTGGCGTGTGACCAGACACACATGACTCACACAGTCTCAGTGACCCCCCGTCCCCCCGTCCCATCCTAACCACTGATGCAGCCTCTGGACATCTGTCACAAAGTCACTTCGAAAGGATCAAACCACCGTTTTGAATCGGTGTCACGGGAAAAGATGAAGGATATTCTAAGGACTGTTTAGTCTGGTTTTTACCATGAAGGGCTAAAATGCAGTCTCATGGATGCTAGGTGGCTAATCGCACAGCATAAACAATCTGAAGGATGTTTAAAAGGAGTTAGTGGACACTGGAACTAACACCTTTTCTTTGGAACACATGCCTCATCGAGTGAAATTCACCTTAAAACTTTATTTAAAAGATCTAGGTTTCTAATAACGGGTTATTAAAGAGATCTAGAGTTCTAACAACAGGTTAATCTTCCTGTTCCTCAACATAAACAGCCAAGCACCTTCGGCAAACTTTACGATAACTTAGTCAAGGCTCTAAGCTGCTGTCTGAAACGTAACCTGCCACTCAATAGCTTCATAAAGCACATAAGCAGTAAGCTAATGCATTTCATGGCAGACACTTAAGATTAATACCCGTTCCATAGAAAGGCACTTCATACATCAACACAAAGATCCTCTTGTTGTTCCTCATATCTCTGCTCATGTTATCCTCTTCCAGCGCTAACGCACAGGCAACAATGGGAACACAACCCTGACTTGACAGCCAGCAAAGCTGGTCTTTTCAAACGCACAAGGCCAACAGAAAGACACGCACCACACAACCACAGACGACTGGTACAGAGGCAGGCAGGAAGGCAAACAGGACAAACCAAGAGAATGTCTTGCCCAACTCTGAGTGTCTGGAAGAGGAAGAGGAAGTGAGAGAGAGGAGCACTTTGTAGTTCCAACCAGCGTTTGAGCATTCCTGCCATCTTCTCTGTGCCTCCATTACCCAGAGGTCTTAGGGACAAACGCAATCGCACGTCTGTTCGACAAATCACCTCAAGAACTTTGAACGACACAAGAAAACAATCATCTATATTCACAACTAAGACACACTAAATAACTATGAACCTCCCATCCCTCAAACTGCGAGTGGTCTGGTCTCTGGTCAGTCACCCCAAGGCTGATGAGTTCACCCTGCTTAGCCAGTCATCTATGACCTCCCCACACTCTACAGATCAGTTCCTATTTTAACCTTGAAATATATTTTCGTCTGTAGCATAAATCCGAGACTACGTGGCCTATCATGGGAGATTATTCTAGAGCTAGAGGCGTGTCCCTGTGGTGATAGTAAACTGCAGTGTCTGCACAAGATTAATTATAAGAAAAACTCATTAGAAGAGGTAGGGGCTGGTGTAGGTGTGTTTAACGTGTTTAACTCCTGGACCAATTTCCATCACCTTATTAACGTGAGAGTCTATTGTTAGACAAGAAGTCCAAATGAGAAGTAAAAAAAGAGAACGATGAATGTTCTTTGACGTTATACCGTAAAATACACAACAGCTTAATTTCCTTTAGGGAAGGGAACTATATGAACACGGGCTCTAAATAAAAAACATCCGCTGTGATTTAAAAAAAATGGAATCAGCAACGGTCATGAAAGCATGAAAATATGATAAACGATCAGAACAGACTGCTGGCACTATTGTAAATATATTGAACGTGGACACATTTTGACAGCTACCGGGGCTCTGAGTAACAGCCTGTCACTGCCAAGTTTACATCTCGTGTCAAAGTGATTCCAGATTTGCCACTGCAGGGAACAGTTTTTCATTTAAATGATCATTTTAACCACAACTTCCACCTAAAGCTATTGCCAATCTACTCACCAAATAGTTCAGCACAAAAGAACATAGGTTAACAGATTCGCTAACGGTTTTAACTCCTATGAACTGGTAAATCCAAGAGATTCCTTGACACTTTCCTGTCATTTGTGTTTAATTTCTCGCACCTATAGATCATGAACGCAATCCCAAAATATGAATAATTTTGAATTTGAAAACTTTTGCCATTTTGTCATCGTGGCTCTGGTCAGACACGCATGTAATCGCAGTCTGATTTGCCTGCTGTTAAGACAGTAGTTACAAACCTTGATAGCTATTAACATGTGCATAGTATATCTAGGATATACTACCTACTATATCTACCACGGCCTTTTCCAGGTGATAACAAGGCGACATAACGTACGATTCAGGGACACATAACGGGCCCACTGACATCAAAGGCTATTGCTAACAAAGAATACAGTAATATTCATGAATTAGTGGAGGTCTATTGAAATCCCATCTGAGGTGACTTCAAATGCACCGCAACACACCTCCTGCTACAAACGGCGAGCTCTTGGTTCATGCCACCTGTGAAACGCTTCACAAAGCGGGACTTGGAACAATCCATACTGTCCTTGACAAACGTCAAACACTACGAAGGATACAGTGTTACTATCGAGGGGTTTGGTGAAAACACGAACAGGAATATGTGCCAGCTAAATTCACATCAACCTTTCACCGATTCCTTCCTTTCCAATTTAGGAATACAACTGACTGCGCATCATGCAGCCTACACATATATTCAGGATCCTAATACACACCTAAACACATTGTTAACATTATTGTCGGTGGGTGGTGGACGGGCTGTATAGACCAGAAAACGCGCAACACTTACCCTAAATTTGTAGCACGATTTGGATTCACCTTTTCTCCTCTCCCCCAATGTTGGATGAGACATGAACACAATACTCTGCGTTTTCGTCCTTTCGTTTCTTGATGAAGAAAGCTGTACACAGATATACTAGGACTTAATAAAAGATCTTTCGGTCCCTGTTGAAAATCTAAATTGCGCGGGCGTCTTTTTCATAGATGCAACTTAGAAGTTTGATCCAAAGTTCGGGGTTTGTCTCGCTGCGCTATGCAGTTGCTGAAGGGATGAGATCATCCAGCCTTCCCTGACTGTGCACGACTCTCGCGAGAAGCGCTTCATACAATAGAACCAACGTTATTGTGGTTCCAATACTGCTCACCTGACTTGGTACATGTTTTCCTCTGTCAACGAAAAAATAGGATTCATTTGCTTTTACTGAGGGAAAGACATGCAGTGCAATTTTTCGTCAACGTTTTGTCGATATCAACATCCTACAATCTCAGAATTTCACTAATAGGCTACAATATTGGCTTTTTAGACTTTCAATTACCAATCCATTCAAATGATCTTGCAAAACAGGCTACATCCGAAAGAATGTAGCACTATGGATTTGGACAGGAAGCCGGTTCTGAACATCTTATTTACACTTGTCACGGATCACGCCTTGCGGCTGTCCTAACAGACATGTCATTTAGGATTACTCAGCAGTTGTCAACTAGAAAGGCTTGCTTACCGACACAGAACTCCGACTCAGAGAGTCCATAATGGGTCCAAATCTGTCTGAACAGAATAACTAAACGTGCTGATGAAAGGTTTTCCATGGACATGAGAAGAGTGCATTAATGACAGAGGAGAGAAGTCGTGGTGCAGAAATGAAGGGGTAAATCAAGCAGAAACTTGTGGATATTGTTGCCATACTAAATAAAATCCCTGATCCAGATCCCACAAAAAGCGGGAGAAATATTTGAACACATACCGAGAAATACCTCAACATTGCACACTTTTCAGTGATCTCTCTGAAATGTGCAAACAATATCTAAATCTCTAAATAGACGTTAAATTGACACGTCTTCCAACAAACATTCCTTCTAAACTAGAGTATAAAATGTTTTTGTTTTAGTTCGGCCTGCAGATAATTGGAAATATCTTGTGTGTTCATGTTTCTTACATCAAGAGATAAAATTATTCCGTTTTTTCAGTTAAAATAATTGGTTATTCTGTAGCACCCTCTGCTGGCGAGCCTCAGGCGCAAGATTGTAAGATTTAACGATGTGAAAAGTGACAAGCATTTGTAATACTAGTATCTCAAACCAGATGTTATCTTATCTGTTGAATAACATTTTAATAATTCGTTTAATTGTTAAATACAATTATGCTTTTAAAATAATTGAAATAAAAAGCTTCTAGCACTAACAAACGTTTGATCTGTAGTGACATCCACATTTTAAGAATTTGACAAGGCATCTGATAATACTCACATAGTAGTTTAGAACATTACCCTCATTTAGTAAAACTCTAAAAGATGGATGTCACCATTTCTAAATCTATTATGGATGTGATGTCATCATGACCGGGCTATTTTCAGGTCTTGGTTAATCGCAGGAGCCTTTGGATGTCAGGCTCGATGTCAATGGTGGCGAATTTCTTGCTGTATCTCTTAAACGGCTCTCCTTCTGGACCGATAAGGAACTTTTCGAAATTCCAGGAGATGTCAGTTCTGGTGACAGGACTCCAGATGAGGAACTTGGGGTCCTGGATGAGGGAGTTAGGGTCATCATGTGGGACGGGTAGTTTGTCTTTTAGATACGCAAAGACAGGATGAGTGGAGGTGCCATTCACGTCGCACTTCTCAAAGATGGTGAAGCCAGGCTGGTAGCCATCTCCTGGTCTAACATACTTCAGCGAGTTCAAGATCTCTCCATTACTGCAGTTCTCCTGGAAAAACAAACAAACAAACAGGAAATCCTAAACTGTCAACGCATCTAAGCAACAGATGTTGACATCTTTCTGCAGAGGATGAAGGTGAATGATCTTATAAACTGGACACAAGACGAAGGTTCAGTGTGATGTTCTAAACACTCTGGTTCCGACACTAACCTGGTATCCAAACTGATTACACGGGAACCCCAGAACCACCAGCCGATGCGGGTACCTTCGCTGGAGTTCGCTGAGCTGGCTGTAGTCCTGGGTGGTGGTCCCTCAGAGAGACGCCACATTCTCAATCAGCACAACCCGGCCCCTGAACACGTTGAAGTCCACCGCATCGCCCTCCAACGTCGTGGCTCTCAGGTCGTAGAAGGTCTTGGCGATGAACGTCATGGCGATGCTGTTGTCTCTAACACTAACGGGGAAGAGGAGTGGGGATTGCACAAGACTGGAAGCTGACTTTCGGATGTCTGCTTTCGTCTTCCTGCTGAAGACCTGCCTTCAGGTGGGTCAGGTTGCCTGCCAGGAAACTGATCCACAACTGACATCCTATACTCTCACTCAGACTGAAGTAGACTGACTCACATTTCAGTTAGTAAACCTGTGCATGCAACACAGCGCACTTATATACACTCATAAATGGGCAATAGGAAGCAAAATAACCTCATTTGGAAACATATGTCTGTCTGTATGCATCACCTTTACATTTGTAACATAGCAACAAAACATTTTTTTCACCAAGTTGCTAAGGAACATCTGTAAAACATAACCTGTTAATATGCACGTCATTTCACAATCAAAGACATTGAGAAATGTATTATGAGCTATATATAATATAACTGCTTTTCTGTCATTATATTACCGGTATCAGTTTCTTGTTATCAATCATTTATCAACTAATTACCTGTATTCTTAGAATGTGATCAAATATGAATGACTGCTTCAACTAATCTCTCAACAGACTTGAGCTTCACTCAAAATCTATTCTGGTAAATCTTGTAGGATAGCAGATTATAAAAAGGTTTTGAATTCATTTTGAATTAAATACTAACTTTTATTATTTACTTTTGTATCCCAATAGTACAAAACTGTTTTGTTATCAAATTCACTCTTTTAAACATCAATTCACTGCAACACTGACCGGCACCAAAATAATCCTTAAAAACAACCAAGCACACAGCAAACAAAAACAGCGTGTTGTATTGGGTGTGCTACTCCTGGCTAGCAAGACCTGGATACTCCAGAGGAACAAGCAATCAATCGACAGATTTCATCCATTATAAGTGACTGAAGCTACAAAGTTTGATCATTAACAGTGTCATTGGTTTGTTGTCAACAATTTAAATATGGAATCTATCCCTCCTGAAATCTAACCATCACAATCTCGTCTCAAATGGAACACAGCTTGTTTGATAACAGTTGGCTTCCAAATGTCACTTATTAGGGACAGTGGAAACATGATCAATTGAATTACTTTCAAAAATACATTACGGCAACAAAACTGTGGTCCTCTTTTGATATATCACCTGTATCATAACATCATTATCAACATCATAACATGAAATATCTTCCGTCTCCACTCGTTTTTCAACAGCCCATTCCAGGCTCCTAATGGACTTTATGTGAACAGTGAACCCTAAACCCAACACAGAAGCTCAGAGCAGCTTTTACAGGTGAACAAAACAACCTCATATTACAACATTAAGCTTACTCAGCACATATCAGCAAGTCAAACAGGGCAGCGTAGTACAGCCTCCAACCACTAGGGGGCAGGGGGTGGTGGAGGGTCATCCTGCTAGCAGGAGCAGCCCTTCTGAGGGCTAGTTTCAACGTCTTTTCCTTCCTCGTCTTCCAGGGCAGCCAGGTCCAGGTAGTCGCCTATGGCTTCCTGAAAGCCGTACTGTGTTCGATGAGCCTGCAGTACCAGTCCTGTCAGCTGGGTGAAAGCCTGCAAGGGGACGAGACACCAGAGAAACGTTACTTATCAGATTTCCAAGATGGTATCAGTATTGGTAGTTTGAAGAAGTCGCTCGTTCAGTTGACCTCAGTTATGTGACGGTTGGTACAGGCACTTGTCTCAAAGAAAGACAAGTTGTAGGTCTTCCCCAACTGCAACATACGTAAAAGTGGTTGGTTGAGTCGTGCTTAACCACAAGAAGGAATGTGTGATATCAATCAGTCCAGTCTGGTACTGTGATCAATGAAAGGAAAACTAACCTGCTGTCCTTGTTGTGTTTCTACCTGTCTCTTGTCTTCCTCGTCAGACTTGTTTCCCACCAGAATCCTCTGCACCCTGTTAGGGCCAAACTGTAGCACGAGCACACAGTCAGGGAAGGGATGCTAAGACTTCACACACACACACACACGAGAACGACTTCAACAGTAGAGTATCGGGGAAGTAACTACAAGAGAACGAGGAAAAAAGGGCGAGCGAGTATGCGATTGTAAGTGATAAGGAGAGAAGAAGAGAGGAGTGTTCTCTTCTGTCAGCATGGCTTCAGCCTCACCTCGTCCACGTCGCTCACCCACTTTGTTATGTGCTGAAAGGACTGAGCACACGTAACGTCGTACACCAGGATGATGCCCTGGAGGACAACAGACGACAAGACGATCCAGCGTTATGGACACGTGGATTCACAACCAGCAAACTCACACTATCCTTACCATACTGGTGACATACTGACTCACCATGCTATTATGAACCCTGCATGTTACACAGTATTGTAGTTAACGTACTGCATACTACTTCCTATACTGAATCCTCAGTACAATGCTGTGTGTGTGTGTGTGTGTGTGTGTGTGTGTGTGTGTGTGTAGAGTACCTGTGCTCTCCTGTAGTACTGCTTGGTTATGGTCTGGTATCGTTCCTGTCCAGCGGTGTCCCTGCATCAAGACACACAAACAAACAAACAAACAAACAAACAAAAACATCTCAGTTCAGCTGTTTGCTGACAGGCAAGCGAGGGAACGATTCGCTGCTGGGTTGGTAGCAACTGCTAGCGATGCAGACGCTCAGTTCACTAACCATATCTGAACTCGCACTTTGAGACCGTCGATTTCCAACGTTTTCATCTTAAAATCCACTCCTAAAAAGTCAGACAAAACGGCTGTTGACAAAAACACAAATCAACAGATTCGCAGCCCAAAAACTCCGCCTCACAAACTGGGTTGTTTACCCATGAAAGCCCATTATTCTGGGTTGCCTGGAGACATCCTGTTGAAGATCTTTCAGTAACTCAGAGAGGATAACCTTTAAATCACGCTGTAAGACTCTGACGTTCAATAGTAGTTATTTACAGCAGTGTTTTCATCCAGAGTTTAGGAACAGGGATTCTCCCCTACGTGACCTGAGTGTTCATGAGACAGTGTTGGGAAAGTTACCCTGTCACCCCACTCAACATCGCTCTCACGTAGGGGCTAAGGTGACACTCGTAACCTAGTCAACTGCAAATAGAAATCTGAAGCACAGGTAAACTCCCTAAACTGCCCGGCTGTGTGGTTGTAACACTGCGTGGCTAACACGGTCCAACATCATCCATCACCAGGCACAACATTCATTTATGACTTTGATCAATGTGACTTTTATGACTTTGATCAATGTGACTTTTATGACTTTGATCAATGTGACTTTTATGACTTTGATCAAAAACATGACGTAAAAACAGGAATGATGACAAAGGCCGACGTCCACCTGATCGATAGACCGTTCCAGTTTGAAGGTAGAGCTTGGAACCTTCTGTAACGAATCACATGAACACTATCAGGCTCTATTGGAACTGATGGCAGATGGACCAATGAGCTCTTAACACAGCAGAGACAGTCTTTCCAGTAGGGCCCCCTGCCATTAACATTCCACTGGTTTTATGCTTTAATCCTTAGCTTTACTTTGTCTGCTCCTGTTCCATCTCCACGTCACCTCCGTCAGGTCGAACATGCCCTCCACCAGGTGCTGTAAAAGGTATGTTAACTAGCACCACCACCATGTTTAAACAGGTGCTGTGATTCAGTACAGTCCCTACATCTTGTCCCGTCCTAATTCTACAGACACGACTGGAAAACAATAGAGGTTTTGTACATCAGCTTATACTTCACAGCTTAACACCCCAAACAAAGCCAGAATATAAATCACTCCCTATTTTCTCCACAGTTGGAACTCTTGCTTCGTTGGGTCACTATGACTGACTATGCCTGAATGTGGAAGACATTTCTGGGAAAACAAGATCATTGTGTATCTTCGTGCCAGTCTGCACATAAACTTGAGTGGTCGGATGAAACAATGGGAGGAATTGGATTCTCTCCATCATTTCCTGATCAACGACGAACCCCTTCCTTCGCAGTGTAATTACTGGGAAGGGTCACTTAACACCGTCTCTAAGCAACAACAAACACTCAAAAAGTACAATAAAAATCGTATGGAAGACAGACCCTTTGAGAGTATCTTAACTGACACCTTAAGACCGCTTCATCAAGTTTTCTTTTTGTAAAGATCAGAACTTTTTCTTCATTAAAGAAGTGTGAAGTCATAGTTAATTTGGCAATAATTGAAAACGTAAAAAATGTACATTTCCAACAGTCGCTTGTTAAAATACTGTTCATAAATTTCACTAACTGAACAATTTCCCTCGCGATCAGGCTCGAGGACATCTTCCTTACCAATGGTGGAAATATGCGACGGGTAAAATTCATTATCCGTGAACCTGCGTATTAAACATGTTTTTCCAACCCCCGAGTCTCCAAGAATCAACAACCTCACTAAGACGTCGTACTGTTTAGCCATATTTCATCTAGATAGTGTAATTAGCAATAGTTTAGCGTTTCGCAGATCACATATCACATAATCGCCAAAGTGGCCTACTCGTGGCTTTCCAGATCAGCGTGTTCCCATCTTACCCTCATCCAGGACTAGAGTGGGGGCGGCGGCTCCATGTTTCACTGTTGAAGAAGGAAGATTTAGGAAAGAACCTGCCATGATTACAAGTGGGCGGTCATACATTTATCGCCACCCAGCTGTTCTGTAAGGAACGATAAGTAATGGGTCATTGTCCATGTAATCAATTATTTGCTATTTACGTTGTATTTATAATTTGAATTTTACTTACCGTTTCCGCTTCGTTTACATTGTACTTTTATGAGTTAAACTTTCAAATAATTGGTCTAAAGCGTATCTGCAAAGCAATACAATTTCGACATTACTCACATCAGGTGATGACAGTATTGCTTTACTTATCAGGTAAAATTTCACGCTAATATACAGATCAAGTCAACACGACACGCTTGCATATTTGTCATCGCCTGAACGTTTTCTTCCTTTTGCAGTTGTCTTACATCAAGTGGCATTTGAAATGTACATTTATAACTTCACAGGTTCAAATCCAAATGAACAAAACTCAAAAGGATAAAATAATTTTTATTTATAGTCTCATAGTAAATGTATGCCTCATCTTGCAAGACAATTGTTGGCAGTATGTACAACATACCTGTAGTTTCCATGGAATGGAATAAACAAATATATCTATAGTACACACTTAATCAACCCCTGTGAAATGGAAAAACAAACATTCCCAGGACAGGCAAACACTTCCACAGAGTTTTTCTATGTAGACTTGACATTTAAGAGTATACCGTTCAGTCCTACACACTGATATAAACTTTTTTTTTTTTTTCATCTCCACAAAATAAATCAATACCCTTGAACTGCACTGTGTAACATTCCATATCCATCTGGGAAAATTAGCTTTGTTATCCATTTGTTTTTTAATGTGTAATATCCCAATTCTTTAGAAAACCAAAATGGAACGGCTGAACCTGCAAAGTGTAAATATATATTAAATGAGAAGCCAACATGTTATTTCACTTTTGCCAATTTGATCAATCTCAAGCTAAACACCAATATACAATAAGGGATAAGAAATACATTTCGATCTATCACTTTAAATATAGGGATTTGATTACACAAATAGTTTCAAGACAAAATCTTCTGTCATGTACACTGACTCAGGAGGGTGGCATAACATGTATTGTTTTCCAAAGCAACTTCACATTCTTTTGTGGAAAAGTACAAATATTAAAAAGGTAAACTATTTCAAAGGACAATTTGTCAAACGTCTGTGTGTAAGTGTCCAAATTCTTTGAACAGGTTCGTTTAAGTTTTCCAAAACAAATTGGGGCATTCATTGTAGCTAAACTAAAGCGGTACACCTTCTTGCATCCACATTTGATAATGAACGGTTATGAGGTTATAAAAGCATAAAGTCCTTCAAAAACTGCAGAGCTGCCTCACTTGAGGGGTGTTGAGGGTTTTTGCGGGGCCACAGGAGTGAGAGGTCGCTAGCCAGGTGACGATAGTGACAGGACGCTAGCATGACACTAGCCAGGTGGGGATAGTGACAGGACGCTAGCAGGATGCTAGCAGGACGCTAGCCAGGTGGGGATAGTGACAGAACGCTAGCAGGATGCTAGCCAGGTGGGGATAGTGACAGGACGCTAGCAGGATGCTAGCAGGATGCTAGCCAGGTGGGGATAGTGACGGGACGCTAGCATTACGCTAGCCAAGTGGGGATAGTGACAGGACGCTAGCATGACGCTAGCCAGGTGGGGATAGTGACAGGATGCTAGCAGGATGCTAGCAGGATGCTAGCAGGATGCTAGCAGGATGCTAGCAGGATGCTAGCAGGATGCTAGCAGGATGCTAGCAGGATGCTAGCAGGATGCTAGCAGGATGCTAAACAGGTGAAGAGTGGCAGGACGCTAGCAGGATGCTAGCCACACGCTAGCCAGGTGAGGAGAAAGGTTGAAGCATGTGGTTTACAGAGCCTCTCTGACATCACCACCCCATCTTCAGGACTGGCGTGGCAAGGCGGGAGAGAGACAGCTGTCAGGTAGGAGGAAGAGCAGGTGAGTCTCTGGGGGAGGGAGGGGGGCGGAGCCTAGCTAGGCTCCACCCGTAGCTTCTTCCTGGTGGGCGGGTCTTCTGGCTCCGAGTCGGAGCTGGAGTCCGAGCCTCCGTCGAACGCTGACACAGCGCTCCCCTTGGGGTTGGTGTACAAGCTGCTGTCAGGAGACATATAGCTGGCCTGCACCTGAGTGTTCCCCTTGGCCTTCTCCAGGGCCCGGACTGCAAGCCCAACACAGACCACAGGACACGCCTTAGTCTCTCCACAACAGCACCAAACATCACAGCTACAGTCACTACCACCACCACCACCACTGAACATAGTAATTGTTCTACCTACCCAGTGGTCCCTTGCGAGACCTCTTGCCCAGTTCGAGGCCCCTGGCCAGACACTCACCCTGCTGCTCCAGCAGTGCATTCTGTTTCTTCAGATCGTCTATGTCCTGCTGGTGCGTGTGGTTTTTTCGGCGCATGTACTGGATGTACTCTGTGGCTTGGTCTAGGATCTGTGCTCGGGAAGCCTGTTTGACAGATTGCTGTCAGCAAAAATGACAAACTAAGGCATGAGGCATTGTTGCGTAAAGTCCAAGATTGTCAAATTTTGTCAAGTTCTACGCATTCAAATGATTCAACAGACATGTCTATCAACCAGCCAAACCAAACAGTTAGGACACACTACAATGAACATTCCAGAGTTATAAATGCAGAGTCTAAACTGTAAATCAATCGAGAACAACGCAGACAATAAACAGAGGGTATGGTGAGGTGTGCTTCAGAGTGGTAGGAGGTTGTAACTCAGTACAACTCTGTCTGTTCTCCTCCCGAGTTCCATCTAAAAAGTACTTAACTCTCTCGTCTTTCTCCTTGTGTTCTTTAATGTTTCCGGTTGCCCAAACCTAACAGCTAAATAGCTTGAAAGCAAAGGAACCCTAATATTATACATCCAAATCGCATTTCTGCCCTGAGATTATCAATAAGATAACACAGATCAATCTAAGAGACAAGACTTCTTTGTAAGCTTGCTAAATAACCATCTTTCCTAACTAGTCCAACTGAAACGACATGTTTTCTTTCAAAAACAATGTGAAAAGGTTGAGCAGGTTGAGAGTGGGTGAGGGGGTCTCTTCACAAACAGCTTCTACCATCCAACCATCAAACGCCACAACCATACCTCCTACGGCACAAGCAGACAGATCCACTGTGCTGTACACCTGTTACTCACCTTCTCTCCTTGCAAAGCAGGTACTGAATCCCGTAAACTGTGGAAGCTGTCTTTGATATGGTCCCTGCGTTTACGCTCCAGTGCATTGTGATGTGCTCGTTTGTCTGCCTGCAACAATTAAAGAGGAATTAGCTTCGCTTGAACGGAGACCAAACATTAAAATATATATATAGAAAGACATCGAGCACTGCAGTTAACATTCTTTCACTACTAACTGGTCATTGAAAAAGAAAGGTGTGGTATCTACATTTGGAATGGAGAGTGGACATGTAATCTAGGCTACGAATGGATGTACACCATTAGACTGAACACAAAAAGATGCAGAATGACCATTTTCTACGGTTTGGTTCACTATTCAGACATGTAAATATGATTAGGATCAATCACTGTTTTGTAGTCAATGACAAAAGCCTTAGGATTTATTATTATTATTTTATACTAAGGGGCAACCTCGGGTTAAAGCAGTACAAAATATGACATAAGAGGGAGCACTATCCCTGCTCTGATCCAGCGCTGCAGATCAGCTTAATCAAAATGGGGGAGGGGGATGGAGAATCCAGACAGGTCAAACATTGGATAGCAACACAGGCTGTAATTTGACCAACACCAACAATGCAAACAGACCTTCTGTGTTGGCAACACATCCAATAACCGTCCAACTGCTCTTAAATGGTTTTAAAAAAGGAAAATAATACCATGGTTCACTGCAACCTGTTTGTCAATACATGCGTGTACGTTAGTGGTTAAAATGTGCGAGTTGTGCCATTAAACAAATGTGTGATAAGTATAAGGACATGGTGTGCATTATTTCCTGCCACTGACAGACCAGCACAGTGGGGGAAACTGCAGGTCCACAAGCCCTATATGGTATTACCTGACACGGAAATATGCAGCACTAACTAAATACACGTAATACGGGCACCATTCATTAGACCATATGGACTTAGGATCGTAACGAACTAGTTTATATTTGGTCTGTAACTGTTCCTAACAAGTGTGAAGATATGTATGAAACCAAGGAATTGTGTGATGTTGCCGATTTACCCGTAGCTAGTTTAGCTAGCATGCTAAATTTAGAGCGCGTTTAGGCTTATGGGATGGGATTACCCATTCATGTGTACATTTTCAGAACCAATCAATCTAGTTGCAGACGCACACACCCTGCCATTACTGCAGGAATATAACAATAGTTTCAACCTCCATTGAACTTCACCCCACAGAAAACATCTAACAGCTTGTTCTGTTTTTAAAAATCGTTTGCTATCTAGCTCATCCACAATCTGCATTTCTGAATTGACCTTGTTTATAGTAGCTTGAAGTGACCTATTATGGTGAATCAACTGTGTATAGGAGCAAGAAAGCATTATATACCTTGCAGTTTAGCAGCTAAAGGAATTAATTGTACTGTACGGCTATCAATTATTAGCCTTGACGGTTAGCTAGCCAGCTACATAGCTATACAGTGTAGCTAGACGGGTCTAACAGATGGGCCATGTAAGATTGCACCCATGCTAGCTCTGGCACGGTCATTATTTTAAATGTGCAATTTTAGATAGCTAACCAGCCAAACTCCTTGTGTTAGGTTGGCATATCACTTGCATTTTCACTCTACCTGGCTTCTAAAACGCGAAGTGTTTTAACGTGTAGCTACAAATTTCTTCCCGGTCATTTAAGCTACTAATGCCAAGCTAAATGGGAGTCGCTTGTTCTAGAAACCAGCTTGCTAGAAACGTTAAGGAAAACAGCTCCCAGCTCCGGGACACAGACAGCTAGCTCGCTAACGTTAGCTAGCTTGCGCAATTCAACTGTTGAAAACCACGTTTTTTAACTGCACTCGTGGCAAAATAAATAAACACATACGTCACTGTCGACTTCGATGTCATCGTTGTCGCTCATTCTTCGAAAAGATGTATAAGAAAATAAAACTAAATTCTGTTAACTGAAAGGGCACAACTGGAGACCAAAAATGAAATCAACAACTAAGCGACTTGGCTACACGGGAGAGACATGACGAGCGAACCATTCCTTACACGTGATTAGTCTACACGTGGACAGTACAACGTGTTTAGCGCATGCGTGGCAGCGATGTGGCGTGTGGGAGTTGTAGTTTTTAAGTTGATTTCTCGTTCTGTTGCCGTTTTACATTGAACAGAAACGTTTTAGAAATTGGCAAACGCTTTGAAAATGGAAAAAGTTAAATAACCGAAGACAGATAAATTGCGAGAAATTAGCCAGATAAATTCAGAGATGGCAAAAATATACACGTCCTCCACCAGACGTAGAAGTAGGTCAAGGCAACAGCCTATCATGTTTAAAAGGGCTATTCTATAAAAGATTAAGTTATGACTGCTCTATTTCACTCAAGTAAAGATAGGCAGATAAAAGACTACTACTCACAGCTCACAACTTTATGCCATTTGGTGGTAATTAAGTAAATGATTCATGAACTGAATGAATTCATGATCTGTCACCATAGCCCATGCAATCCTCAACCCTGAATACAGTCTATGTATTGTAATACAATGCATGTGTTTAAACGATTTCTTTAAAAACATACTTTTACATAGTTTATTGCCTATTTGTTGTCTAACATTTATTAGAGTATGAAAACTGAAAGGGCAACACGAGTCCATTCCTGGTAGAACAGAGTCAAAGGGTTGGCTGTGGACCGCCTGTGGACATCAGTCTCGTGAACTGCCTCCCGACGTCAGCTGACACGCGGGGTGATTTGCCAGCTGAACACACTGTGTCCATGCATGCGCGCACACGCACGCTCATCTACTACAGCGAATACGGACCAAACAATTACTGGACATTTTCATCACTGAAAGCCGAGAAACAGTGCTGAACAAACTGACTTCAAAAGACTAGGAGATAACAGCTAAAGTTATACATTGTACCCTGTTCTTATGAAGGACGATTTTATTATTGTGTCATGGAGAATGTGTTTCTATTAACAGCGTGTACTTGGAATGTCCTGTACACATGAATATGACCAGTTTTAGAGACTTCTGTATCATAATTTCAGGGTCGTTATATATATTTTTCCTCAAGAATATGGAATCCCAATTGATAATCATCCATTACTATACGACTTTCTGCTAACGTTGACTGCCATTCATGACCAGTTTAAAGGTGCCATGAACATATTTAAAATGTTTACTACAACAAAAAGATGGTACGCATTTCAAGCGCATTCCATTCAATGTCTTCGCACGAGTGATTTAAAGATTAAGTTATAGTCAGGCCCTTAGACATAATCTGTGGCAAACTGTTGGAGATTGGGTCAAAGAATCAATAACACTGGGTTAGTAATCTAGCGCGGTGTCTGTCCAGAGAGATTATATAGTGGCTAAAGAGTCTGTGGTCTCCAGGGAGACCACTCAATGAAACCTCCTTTGAAAGGCCTGGCAGCATTGCCAGGCTGGAGCATTGAGCTTAGCTTGTTGCGTAATATTCATTGAATGGCTGTTTACACGCTTGTGAATTCAGGCCAAGATGAGAAGCCTTCTACGGTGTCACGGCAACAATTACACTTTGTCCCCACAATCAGATGCTAGCTGTGGTTTCCCACGGTTCTGTGGTCCAGTAGAGAGAGCGACCGACCAAACAGCATTGGACCTCTGGGGCTGTGATGACAGACCAGCCATAGATGCCAGCCATAGTTGTTTCTACTGGTGCACTGAATGCTAATCTAATAATGCCAATATGGCGGAACAGATGGGAAATGTAGAGTAGACACATCTTCTCCTGTCCTACGCGTCATGCAGGAGGATTCATGCGGTGTGTTCATACCTGCATGCACGTCCCCCTCCTGCCATATGACTGCTCTACCATGTGACTACTGTTCTTACCAGGGAGTTAAGGGGCTAGATATGTGAGAGAGAGAGAGACAGAGAGAGAGAGATAGAGAGAGAGAGAGAGAGAGAGAGAGAAAGGAGGGGAGAGAGAGAGTGAAAGGGGGAGAGAGAGAAAGAGAGGGAGAGAGAGAGATAGAAAGGAGGGGAGAGAGAGAGTGAAAGGGGGAGAGAGAGAAATAGAGGGAGAGAGAGAGATGGACATAGAGAGTGAGATGGACAGAGAGAGGGAGAGAGAGGAAAAAAGAGAGAGAGATGGACAGAGAGAGGGGGAGAGAGAGAGATGGATAGAGAGAGGGAAAGAGAGAGGAAAAGACAGAGAGAGAGAGGAATGTGAGGCGGGATGACAAGATGTGAGTATCAAAGAAACAGGGAGAAAGAAACAGACAGCCGCTGTTGAACTGACAAAGTGGAACATCACAAACTTGTACACGATGAAGGTAAGAATATACTTTCAATACTTCTGTCTTGCTATGATATTTTAAAATAGTTACATTTGGCATCATTTTGTAAGTTTCTCATCTTAAAGCCCTTAATTAAGGAAAAGTTGTATTAAGTTCCCTAAAAACTGAAGTTATAAACATTGTTAAACATACTTTTTATACAGACTATATACAAATGAAAAAACGCTAAAATATTTTTTTCAAGTAAGATTTTTGGGGTCTTCTGGGGGAGACAAACGAGACCAACCATACGCTTGATGCTCCCAGTTTCCTGACGTACCGAAGCTTGTTTTAGGACAGACAGAAAACCCCATTTCATTCCGTTACATTAATACACTTAAAATTAAATAGAATGTGTATATGACACATACTTTTTTGAAGTAGATTTTCATTAAGTATTACAATTACATTTCTGCATCCAACCATCCCAAAGTAAAGTTTCTCAGTAGAATATAAAACAACACTCAAACGATCAATCTTGTCAGCTCTTGTACCAGCTGAAAGTCACAAGAGATCTTTACGTTATCACTCGGAAACACCAAAGGCCACGGTCACAATGCAGTCTGGTCGCAACTCAGTGACAATGCTACACATTTATAAGAAGTTCAAATCCTCAGATGCGATCCCGTGAGATGGAGCAATGATCGAACAGTCACTCACAATTTAAGTGCATGTTCTCACCTATCCCCCCAAAAAAACGGACTTTCAGAGAAAACGAACTATGGTCCAATTGAAACAGACGAAACATATCAGCTTGTGAAAACATCTTCAATCCACATAACATACCTCATTACTTGTTTTCTTTCTATCATCCCCACCTCAGCTGTGAGCAGCGTGAGAGCATCACGTGTTCAGATTGGCGATGAACAGTACCATGAACCAAAGCGGGGTACTTGACAGAGACAGCTATGGCGTCTGGAGAAGCCACAACATCACACACAACATCACCTCTGCTTTCCAGTCCCCCTTCTCCCCCGTCATGGACAAGGCCATCAGCGGAATCAGCATCGTCATCCTCTTTATCACCATGGTGTCTCTCGGCTGCACCATGGAGATCTCCAAGATCAAGCGCCATATCCTGCAGCCGAAAGGGGTGGCCATCGCGGTGGTGGCCCAGTTTGGCATCATGCCCCTTACCGCCTTCAGTCTGGCCAAGGTCTTCCAGCTGGGGCCCATGGAGGCTGTGGCTGTGCTGATCTGTGGCTGCTGTCCTGGGGGGAACCTGTCAAACATCTTTGCCCTGGCCCTCAAAGGAGACATGAACCTAAGGTACTATCTCACTGTTGATGATGAAATGATGGCATGCATCTGTACTACCATCCCACTGTAGGTGTTGAAATGATGGCATGCATCTGTACTACCATCCCACTGTTGGTATTGAAATGATGGCATGCATCTGTACTACCATCCCACTGTAGGTGTTGAAATGATGGCATACATTTGCACCTGCTGTTGTTGTCGCTAGTTTATCTTAATCCTTGTGTTTTCTTCAAGGGCGTGAATGACCCACAACTATGTTTACTGCACAAACGTACACCTGCAATGAGACATTTAGATTGTATCGTGCTTGATTGAACTTAGACAAAAAGAAATCTTTCTGATTCATGTGCAACATGGCTGCACATTTCAGTGCCCAAAAGGGTAGAGGGGAAACATGTTATTAACCTGCTTTATTTCAGGGTTGAAGGTGGGGTTCTTTTGACCTTTAAGACAGGTGGAGTCGCAGAATGTGAAGAGAGCGCAAGGGTTAACCTTTGACCCTTCTTCTCCACAGCATCGTCATGACAACATGTTCCACCGTCGCTGCTCTGGGCATGATGCCTCTGTTGCTTTTCCTGTACTGCAAAGGATTCAACAACCTCGAAAACGCTGTTCCTTACACAGGCATCACCATGGCTCTCATCATGACCTTAGCGCCTTGCGCCATCGGCATAGCCATCAATCACCACAAACCGAACTACTCTCCAATCATCACCAAGGTGAGATTTCATGGTCCAGAATCTGATTGGAGGGTTTCTGGGCAAAACGGATTGGAGGGTTTCTGGTGTTTGATTTGAGTCCATCCTTCGCAGGTCGGTCTAAGCATCCTATTGGTGGCATCCGTGGCCATTGGAGTGATGTCAGGCATCACCATTGGTGGAACAGTGTGGGTGGTACTCTCACCCAAGCTGATGGCTGCAGCTGCTCTGATGCCTCTGATTGGCTATCTTCTGGGTTACTTCCTGTCAACCGTCTTCAAGGTTAATCACAAGTAAGCGTTCATAAGGCCACACCCAACTGAGGAGAGGAAGTCAACTCTGTCTACCCCTGTTGTCGAATGAACTGTATGCCCCTGCATGTAGCAGAATGACAATAAAGCTCAATTTAACTTGACTTAAACCGTAACACGTGTCCACCCCAACAAATGCCCTAACATCTCCCCATCACCTCAGATGCAGGAGAACCATAGCAGTAGAAACCGGCTGTCAGAACATTCAGCTGTGCTCCACCATCTTGAAGGTGGCCTTTGCCCCTGAAGTCATCGGGCCCCTGTATCTGTTCCCCCTCATCTACATCATCTTCCAGGGAGGAGAGGCCCTGCTGTTCATCCTCGTCTTCAGATGTTACCACACGTTCAAGCCACCGACTGAGGGTAAGAGCTACAGCTGTCAGGACGACACAGGGGAGAGCTACACACCGTGAGCCTGTCCAAAGCAGCTTCAACAACACCCTGCAGATGGAGGGGGAAAATAAACTACACACTATCATCTTTCAGGTCACTTAAATTCCTGTGTTTTTTTTTCTGACTCCCTCTCAGCAAAACCTGTGTACCTGTCAGTGGATGGGAAGATGCAGGAGGTGAAATTGCCTTAGGTTCAGCAAATCCAGGGAACGTAGGACCCAGAGGGAACTAGGGCTGCCAAAACAAAGGCCCCATCACCCATACCCAGGGAACTTAGGACCCAGCGAGCCTGACTGGCCAGGTCTTCTTACCCACACACCAGCGGTGGAGAGAACAGCTCAGATTCTAAAGGTGGATCCAAACTGAAGTCTTGGTGGGTAGCAGCTGTTGCTACATGCCTCACCCAGCCCTGCGACAGCACACACTACCTCTGTTCAGGCTGTACATTGCAGTGGTTCTACAATTCCACCTTTAAAACAGCAGTCTTTAACACTGGTCCTCAGGGGGCCCCTGTCCTGCATGTTTGAATCCTTGACTCCTGATTCGAATGAATCGGTCGTTATCAAGCTCAGCAGAAGCCTGGTAACGACTAGACATTTGAATCAGGTGACAAGGCATTCGAATCAGGTGATCTGGAAGAGGGTTAATGGCTCTAACATGCAGAATGTGAGGCCCCTAAGGGCCACAGAGAGGCCCCTGAAGAGCAGGGTTGAAGCCTGCGACTTTGAACCAAGCTGCTACATGAAGAAGTCACAGCAAATGATGAGGGATGAACACAGTAACTATAAATGTCTATCACATTCTTTTTTTCTTTTTACTTCTGACATAATTCAACACCAAATCATATCAACATTGAATACATGAATACCCTATTTCAAGATAGGGTAGCAGAGATGAATACATTGTTTATAAATATACCTTAAATTGTTGCTGTTTGGAAAGAGTTTGTGTTTGTAATAAAAACCATTTTAAACCATACATTGTTACATTGTACGTGTGCAATACCTTGTTAATGTTAATTGCACCAAAGTCTTACGTAATTCCATGAGGAACTTGTTCAGAATGCCAGTGTTTGGTGTAAGAATGTATTGTCTAAAAGC
The DNA here is from genome assembly GCA_036571765.1 of Plecoglossus altivelis. Classification (NCBI taxonomy): domain Eukaryota; kingdom Metazoa; phylum Chordata; class Actinopteri; order Osmeriformes; family Plecoglossidae; genus Plecoglossus; species Plecoglossus altivelis. Next base: position 1,147,634 of record BROE01000009.1, on the reverse strand, counting down.
TGATGGCCAGTAGGTGCAAAACACAAGCGTCTCACTAACACACTTCAAATCATGTTTAATCTAATTATTACAGGTTATATACAGAGTTAAATTAATTTAAAACTTTGTACACAATATTAAAATACAATCTCGACACATAATACACTGCTCAATCCCAAAGGACACCAGCCACAGACAACACCAAGCCTCTGTACAATAATTACCTGCTTTTTTTATTGTACGATGAACTAAATAAATGTTACTTTCTCAAAACGGCATACGTGCTGAGGTCTACAAATGGTTAAAGACCAGTCTAACAACATCCTTTTCCAAATCTTTTGGAAGCATCAAAATAACCCACGGCTGATCAACAGCATTCAGGACATGAATATATTAAATACTCAAATTCAGCGTTCTTATCTATACTCAATTGTAACAGAATTTCGACAACCTGAATAAATAAATTCGACACTATTTTCAGGCGTTTCTCCGATGAAGCTCGGAACTGTGACATCACTAAACCGAGGAAGCCAACAGACAAACGTTAATTTAAAAACAAGAATATTGTTCATCCAATGAAAGTTGTTATTAATGGTAGTTGTGCATAGACGTGGATCTCTAAGGCTTTTGGGGGCGGTGGGGGGGGGATGAAGTGAGCACGTGAGGATGAGGATGAGGAAGATCCTCCAGCCACAGTGAGGAGACACATCACAAGGTGAACAGAGGGAGCGTGCGACCTACATGTGACCTAACCGTATGACAGAACTCCCTACAGCATTCCAGCTGAACGTGTGCAAAGCAGGGTTAAAGGGTTCAGAAGCGTGAAAAGCCAGAGAAAGCAGAGCAGTGGAGAGATGGACCCAGACATCCTCGTCTCAAGGAGGGGGAGGAGCCTGGCTGAGGAGGCGTGGCCTTCGTGCATCGTTCCTATCGTGAGGCTTCGCACAGCGTGCAGATCGTCCGTGAGTGAATTAGTGATGACAACAACGTGTTTTTACAGTATGAATCACAGCAACAACATGATAACAGATAAACAGCAAACTTGTCGATATCTTTTCCTCCTTCCCAGACGGGATTCTCATCATCTACAACCAAAGCCGACAGCCGACAGGTCAAAATGCTGAGTCCAACATCAGACGTACACAGTAAGGAGTCCTTAGAAAATGTTTTTAAGCATGTATGTACACACGGCAGCTCTCCTGCCAGTCCTGCTTGTGTTGGGGCTCCACTCTGGACCCCCTGCCTGTGAGCAGTCAGTGTTGGCAGCAGCTGCAGTATGGAGGGCCGGATCGAGGCAGGCCGGACACCGCAGGGTACCAGCCGGCGCTGTGCCGTCTCTGGGGCAGTGAGGCCCAGCGAGGCTGGGGGGGGGGGGGGGTATCCTCAAACCTCTTTTAACAAAGGCATATCTGCAGGGACAGGATGCCACAGAGGGTTAAACAGAGGCAGTGTGGAGATGCTTATTGTGTCTGGTTGTGACTGGAGGAATGACCTACCATCTGAGAAGTTCATGTCAGCCTCCAGGAGGGGCAGGCAGTGCTGCTCGCAGCCCAAGGAGAGCCTCCTGAGTGGGGATGGGGATGAGGGAGAGGCTGCTTGCTCCAGCCAGCAGGAGGGGGAGGAGGGGGAGGAAGGGGAGGGCACAGGATGGACCACCACCATCTCTGAGTGCTGAGAGAAGCAGGGAGGCCCAGGGCTCCGGCTGCCAGGCTGCCCCTCAGAGAGGACGATCTGGACCCGGGACTCGGAGATGAGGCCAGCTGAGGCTGGTGATCCCCCTGCCTCTCCTCCTCCTCCTCCCTCTCCTCCTCCTCCTCCACAGACAGCCTCCTCGTAGGAGGGCAAGGTCACCTGAACACCTTCCACCATGATGGACACCGGCTGGCCTGACACACCTTGCTCACGCCTGGACCAGCAAACAAACGTGAGAATTAAACCCTGTCAGAACTATCACACACACACCACAGCCTGTATTGCATCTCAGATACAGGACACAGAGGTAGGGGTGCGCTTGTTTTGAATCCCCTTACCGGCTGTGGTGGAAGGACTTAAGTTTGGGCTGCAGCAGAACAAACAGGACCACCAGGAGCAGGAGAAGGGCCACCGAGCTGGCTGTGGACGCCACGATGGACAGGGTGGGCATCCCCAATGGCAACGCTGGGTTATGCTCTGATGAACCCAGCAGCCAGGAAGCCAATCAAAATCAATTAGCATCAATCAGCATCAATCAGCATCAATCAACAGTATCTGACTATGTGTTGTCCTACCCTGGTCCAGGAGACAGCTGATCTGCATGGGGCCGTCCCAGCCTCCATCCTGGCAGGTCAGGTACTTGTAGTCTCCCTTCAGGATGAAACCCTCGTCACAGAAGTACTCGATGACAGTGCCGTGGGTCAGGCGTCGGCAGGGGGCGGGGTGGCAGGAGTACCCCCCGTTCTCTGGCTCCAGAGGAGGAAGACACACTGAACAGGAAACAGCATCGTCAACCGCTGAGCAGGAAACAGCATCATCAACCACTGCAAACCTACCCTGTGCGCAGACTTAAGATTCATTTCAAGGAGAACTCCTGCCCACACTGTATCTGCATAAGTACTATGACCCAGCCTTTAGTGAGGCGCTGGAGAGTGAGACGTCTCACCATCGCTGCGGACACAGCGGGGGGCGTCAGCAGACCACAGGCCCGGCGGGGAGCAGGTGATGGTGGAGGGTCCGTCGGCCAGGTAACCTGGGTCACAGGTGTACTGCAGCACCGTGCCAACAGGGATGCTGCCGCGGGACGGCTCTGCCAGGTTAACAGAGCCGTGCTGGACCAGGAACGGCCTCACGCACCCTGGGACAACAGACAACCACATCCTCGCTCAGCTGGTTTCCACATCCTCACTCAGCTGCTTTCCACATCCTCGTTTCCACATCCTCGTTTCCACATCCTCGTTTCAACATCCTCGTTTCCACATCCCCACTCAGCTCGTTTCCACATCCTCACTCAGCTGGTTTCCACATCCTCGTTTCCACATCCTCACTCAGCTGGTTTCCACATCCTTACTCAGCTCGTTTCCACATCCTCACTCAGCTCGTTTCCACATCCTCACTCAGCTGGTTTCCACATCCTCACTCAGCTGGTTTCCACATCCTCACTCAGCTGGTTTCCACATCCTCACTCAGCTCGTTTCCACATCCTCACTCAGCTCGTTTCCACATCCTCACTCAGCTTATTTCTTCCATTTTTCCCCAGGGAGTTTAACTGGGTGTTTAACCTTGTCTTCTATAAGGGTTTAGGTTGTGAGGAGCAGTTCTACACATGTGAAGCTCTTTGTGAAGTTTGTTGTTAAGACGACTATGGTAACACTTACACTACTTATTCAAGCTCCCTACAGGTTAAATGTATGAACATCCCTGTCTAAGTAAATTTCTTGTCTGTGCAAACTTTTGTGATGTAATAAAACTTTCAGATTCTGATTGGCTGATTATGAGCTCACGGTCACCCCTACATTCCGACCACGTCGCGTTATCTTCCTGATACTTTGGAAGCACCAGAGGAGAGCCGCACCTTGGCTGACGCAGGTGATCTGCATGGGCAGGTCCCACTGAGAGTCCTGGCAGGTCAGGTACTTGTAGTCTCCCTTCAGGATGAAACCCTCGTCACAGAAGTACTCGATGACAGTGCCGTGGGTCAGGCGTCGGCAGGGGGCGGGGTGGCAGGAGTACCCCCCGTTCTCTGGCTCCAGAGGAGGAAGACACACTGAACAGGAAACAGCAGCATCGTCAACCACTGAACAGGAAACAGCATCGTCAACCACTGAACAGGAAACAGCATCGTCAACCACTGAACAGGAAACAGCATGGGCAACCACTGAACAGGAAACAGCATTGGCAACCACTGCAAACGTACCCTGTGCACTTCAAGATCCATTAGCACACAACGACAGGATGAATGTAGTTAGATAGGATGAGTTACGCTGCCCATTTTGGAGCACAGACAACGCAGACTTGAGATTCATTTCAAGAAGAACTCCTGCCCACAAGGTGAAGACACCCAGAAGAGGTGTCTCCTCTCACAGCAACACATCACCGTACACTCAGAAAACAGGCATGTCTTAGTGTGCCATCTCTGTATCTGCATAAGTACTATGACCCAGCCTTTAGTGAGGCGCTGGAGAGTGAGACGTCTCACCATCGCTGCGGACACAGCGGGGGGCGTCAGCAGACCATAGGCCCGGCGGGGAGCAGGTGATGGTGGAGGGTCCGTCGGCCAGGTAACCTGGGTCACAGGTGTACTGCAGAACCGTGCCCACAGGGATGCTGCCACGGTTGGTCTCTGTCAGGTTGACCCAGCTGTTCTGGACCATGTATGGACGAACACATCCTGAAGGGAAAGAGACAGAACTTTGTGGTTAATGCCTTTATTGGGGTATGTCCATTTGCTGAAGTCACTTGGACATTGTTTACCTTACTTTGCTGTTCATATATATATGTTCTATGTTTGCACTTCCCTGCCACAGTCAATTCTGTGGTTGTGTATCTTACATGACAAATAAAAACCAATTCTGATTCCCACGGGTGTTCCTAGAGGGTTTAGGCTGGTCTAGGTGCAGTTGTGTAGGCGTATGTGATGCTATCTGTGGCACTACTTTTAAAATGGGAGGCTCAAATACCACAGATTTGATTGGAGGGTGAACCTTCTGCATTATAGGTAACGTCTCGTTAATTATGACAGGATAAGGCAAAGTTCATCTTCACTTATTGAAAGGCTTATTCAATATCAACACCAGTGGAACAGCGGAGGGATTTTCAGAGAGGATTCTTGTTAACAGGTTGTAGGAGGTTTGTTATTGTCAACGACGATGCTGAAGGCCTTGCTACAGCTTGAGTGGGTTTACTTGAATACCCACTCAACAGGAGCGCTGTGGGGCCTTACGCAACAGCCATGAGTCACGCAGCCAGCAGGAGCAGAGTGGGATGATGGAGATGGAGCGAGGTCGAGAGATTGAAAGAACATCATATCAATTGCCTCACGCCCACATCGCTAACATCTTTATCTCATCAGCTCTGACGTGAAGAGCGTGCGATGGCGCTAGACAAAAGGTGCAAGGCAATGAGCTATTGTGTTAGCGTGCGTGCTGAGGCAACAGGTGGGTTGAACATAGGCTTTCATCACTCCCACTTCCAAAGTGAAGCCAGCTGCGTGGCAGTAAACAGACAGAGACGTTTGCAGTCCTTGTGTTGAACTCGATCGCAATCCTGTGATTGTAGACGTTCCTCTTACCTGACCCGTGTCCAGTGGAGATCACTGTGAGGATAAGCAGTAGAGAGAGGTGCCGTCTGTTAGCTGAAGTGCGGCATCCCGAGGCCTTTCGCGCTGCCTCTAACATTCCATGGCACATCTTTCCCTTTCCCTACAGCGGAACCAGATCGACCTAGGGTGACAGAAACGTGGACGCATTTTCATTTGATGTCACAACACTGAAAAGGCACACAAAAATAACTCAACACGTTCTGATCTTTCAAGGCGGTCAAAGCTTGACAAAAGCGATAAGGGCGCTATAATTGACCACATTGACAGATACACGAAAACAACTCGTTTATATGACAACATATTGCTGATAGTCTATGTTATACGTGATTAAACCTACGTCTAAAATATTTTTTTATTTCAAGCCTGGCGTTGTATATTTGACAGTTAGCTATATTCAATTTTTAATAATGCGAATTATTCGTTTCTAACGTCAGATCAAGATGTTGTCTAAACGAATATTAACGCAAAACTCTTTGCTGCCTTTATTCAGCTACTAAGATATGACATGTGTATAGATAATATATTTTTTGTATCATCGTCACCCACACCCGGAGGTATCCTGAAGTATTTTAGCAAGCCTCTTAAGATTAGCGAACGCATACACACACACACCCATTTTCTGCTAGCTAGATAGCAAACATCGCTGAACACAACGACCATTTCAACCACCAGGCCAAATCTACAAACCGATCGATAGTACTATGTTATCGGTGTTGTTTTGCTCAATCGCTAGTCTAGCTAGTTATTTCAACGAGAAATAATATTACCTGACAAGTCTAGGCCACTACACCCTGTCAGATAACGACATACAACAAAGAGCTAGTTCTAGCTAGCCATAGTTGATAGCTATCAAATATTATAAATGAAACATCCCTGTTGTTGTGTACTAGCTACACTGTAGCTACTAGCCTAGCTTGCTAATCGGCGGAAACTGCTTACCCACAACACACCAATCAACCTTCGGACCTCGGATCCTCCACCCAGTCTTCCGAATAAAACCACTTACTAGTCACTGATCCATCTTGCTGGTACCACTCTTACGCACAGAGACCAGAAGATCGACGTCTGTATATTTACAGTGTATTCAATTTGTACATTAAAATGACTGACGATCCCCACCAGCTAGCTAGAAGAATAACGACAGGCACACCGCTGCTTGCTAGCTAGCTGGCTAGTTGTGGCTTCGCCAGGCAATTTCGATACATTCTTTGACTCTTGCCGTCCGCCGCTAGAGGGAGTTAAATACTGGTGTTCTGGCCTTCAAACATTCTGACCCAAACACCCCATCATCCATCTCACCGTTTTGTTCCCCGGATTTAAAGTACAGCGACTTTTATTTTGAAAAAAAAGAACGACAACATGAGGAGGTTCTCCACCGGAAATGACGTCCCTTGGAGGCTGGAATTCTGACTTGACTTCATCGTAACTTCCAACTTCTGTCTATACGAAGTACAAGTACACACTCTCCCCTTGCTCCTGCAGGAGGAATCAGAGCCTTGCTAGATAACTTAACTGTCTGCTGGACTTTACATCTCGAACATCAAGGCTTAACGATGCCAGCTCAAATAATTAGCGGCAAAGAAGTTTCAGCGTAAGTATATTTTGTTATTGCTGTAAAAGTAGTTTGAATGGTTGTGACTGTCAGTCAGCACGTTAGTTTGGGAAAATCTCTGCAAGCATATTAACTAGCTACATATTTAGCATGAAAACAAATTAATTCGTCGGTAGCTAAAGTTTATGCAGATATAAACTGCCCAATTAAATCAACTTAAATCTGGACTTTGTTGTACGTCTATCACATTCTATGGTTGATTGTACAGTAGAACAGCCACGTGCACTGTGCATGGCATGAATGAACTACAATGTTCACTACATCAGATGGAGAGATTCACTGGAATTACCCGACTAGCTAACGTGATTAGATAGATGTTCTTACCTTCTCAAATCAGTGTTACAGAAAGTTAAGTTTTGTCCATTTAAAAGTTTTCAACACATTGAAACAAATTCTGTAAGATACTATATGGCTAAATTCCGTCTTCTAATGACTACTGTTAAATAGACAAGATGACTTATCTTGAAGTTGCAACCCACTGCACGACCGTAGGCTATTTCACTTTACACTTCTGTACATTACATTTAATACACTATCAACATTTGCCCCTTGCGCTGACAGGGATCTCGGGGTAATTTTGGACACAATCCATTTGTTATCCATGTATGATAAGCCACAAGATGGATTTATTTTACGAATGAAACAACACAGTTTTATTATACACGCTATAATACTTACACTCAGCTTTCAACTGATTTTAAAGTACATTTAGACCTGCTGACACCTGCCTGTCACGAGACGTGACTTGTAGGACCCCACACACTGGTGGTTTGGTGAGTTAATTGTTTAATCAAACTAAATAACACGGCGTAATCTCAGAAGTTGAATAAAAACTGTTGCAGTATTTCAGTTAAACTGTGTGTGTGTGTGTGTGTGTGTGTGCGTGCGTGCGTGCGTGCGTGCGTGTTGCAGCAGTAGCGGAGGCTAAGTGAACTTTAACCGCTGTTTGGTAATATGGCCAGAACACAACTCTGTACTCACAACTCTGTATAAAACAGCACAGATGGCTTCAATCAACAGATACAATAAAGCAAGCACTCATTGTGATAACTTATCCAGTTCAGAATGAATGGACACAAAGTACAATAGAAGACTTGCTCTGCTTCCACAAAATATCTCGACGCAGAGTCAAGGAATGGAACAAGGTGTTTTTGTTGTGTAACTTTATCGTGATAATGTAGAAGCTCAGATTCTGTCACGTGAAATGAATAGTGGTTATTCGTCAGTTGGTAATGAAAGACGTGCAGGGCTGTGTGATGTCTGCTAGTAGTATTCACATGATGCATGAGGAGAGGGTGCCACTCATTAACTAGCCTTGATTAAATCCTGCTGGGAAAACTAAGATGACTGACTTGCATGCAAACATTCCTATGTGTGCAAATTGATTTGACCTACTCTCTCACTCACTGATTCTTTTGTTGTAGAAATCTGTGATTCTTTGTGTTTCTGTCACACTATTAAATGACATACAATTAAATGATATATATATATATATCATCTATATGATGTACTGTATATCAAAAAGACAGCAGGATATTTGATGAGATTAGTTTAGGAAACTTGTAGCAGCTATAATAGTATGTAACTCAATGCAAGTGTTGTATTTGGACACGGTAACGTGCTTGCATAGTCATCACCGATGCTGTTAAAAAGTAGCCTGGTTGTTTGTAAGTCAGTCTGCTTACGCAAATCTCCCTCCCAACTTTAGCAAATTGTGATTGGATGAGATTAGTTACTCAGGCTCTTATCTGTATTACTTGGCTACGGTCCAGCCACTCTGCCAGTGTTTGCTGTCAGTCTGTGGTGCTGTATCTGAGAGCATCTTCAGCCGTGAGCTCCATCCTAACTGGGTGCTTCCTGACTGGGACTGATTCCATCTCCATCTTTAGCTTTTCAGAATAAAAGAACCGGAAGAGGCGATATGCTGAAATGACCCGCCCAGAGGGTCTGTTGAAACAATGCACATGGATTTCAGTGGCCATGGGTTTGGTTTAGTGTCGTATTCAGATTCCATAGCAAGACATCTGGATCTAACCTCAGTGTTTCCCTCCGAATTAGAATGGTTTAAACTATAAATGATATTATATTTAACTTGAATGTACCTGTTTTGGACAGATTTGTGAAGAGAATTATGCCTCTAAAGCAGCCACAAGTGAGTCCACGTTTGGACGACACTGTCTTCTCCCATCCCAAGACAGTTTTAGTCCCAAGCCCCACAGTTCTGTCTCAGTTCTGTTTGACAGAGCATCCATGTTTCCCAGAGTTCTGTCTGAGTCCTGTTTGACAGAGCATCCATGTTTCCCAGAGTTCTGTCTCAGTTCTGTTTGACAGAGCATCCATGTTTCCCAGAGTTCTGTCTCAGTCCTGTTTGACAGAGCATCCATGTTTCCCAGAGTTCTGTCTCAGTCCTGTTTGACAGAGCATCCATGTTTCCCAGAGTTCTGTCAAAGTCCTGTTCCACAGAGCATCCATGTTTCCCAGAGTTCTGTCTCAGTCCTGTTCCACAGAGCATCCATGTTTCCCAGAGTTCTGTCTCAGTCCTGTTTGACAGAGCATCCATGTTTCCCAGAGTTCTGTCTCAGTCCTGTTTGGCTACGGTCCAGCCACTCTGCCAGTGTTTGCTGTCAGTCTGTGGTGCTGTATCTGAGAGCATCTTCAGCCGTGAGCTCCATCCTAACTGGGTGCTTCCTGACTGGGACTGATTCCATCTCCATCTTTAGCTTTTCAGAATAAAAGAACCGGAAGAGGCGATATGCTGAAATGACCCGCCCAGAGGGTCTGTTGAAACAATGCACATGGATTTCAGTGGCCATGGGTTTGGTTTAGTGTCGTATTCAGATTCCATAGCAAGACATCTGGATCTAACCTCAGTGTTTCCCTCCGAATTAGAATGGTTTAAACTATAAATGATATTATATTTAACTTGAATGTACCTGTTTTGGACAGATTTGTGAAGAGAATTATGCCTCTAAAGCAGCCACAAGTGAGTCCACGTTTGGACGACACTGTCTTCTCCCATCCCAAGACAGTTTTAGTCCCAAGCCCCACAGTTCTGTCTCAGTCCTGTTTGACAGAGCATCCATGTTTACCAGAGTTCTGTCAAAGTCCTGTTCCACAGAGCATCCATGTTTCCCAGAGTTCTGTCTCAGTCCTGTTCCACAGAGCATCCACGTTTCCCAGAGTTCTGTCTCAGTCCTGTTCCACAGAGCATCCATGTTTCCCAGAGTTCTGTCTCAGTCCTGTTCCACAGAGCATCCATGTTTCCCAGAGTTCTGTCTCAGTCCTGTTCCACAGAGCATCCATGTTTTATGTGTCTTGTTTTCAGCCAGGTGAGGGAGAGGCTGAAGAAGGATGTGGAACAGATGAAGAGGCAGGATCCAAACTTCCGACCAGGCCTGGTCGTGCTACAGGTTAGGGCAAGAAGGCCACTGGTGTCGGGTGTCGTTTAAGACTGATGTCGTTATTTTAAGGTCTTATCTTATTAATCCTGTGTGTGTTTTTTACGACTTGCTTGTTCAGATGGTCTGCAGGTAAGGTTTTAAATGTTTCCGTTTTGTTCTTGACTTAGTTGTGAATGTCTTTTGTCCTTAACCTGACTGGTGGAGAACAAAATGGGTTTTTAATAGACTTGTACAAGTTGTACAAGACTTACCTCACTGTTAGTTTGATTGTGGGTGTGAGCTGAACTGACAGGGTTTGGTTCTGTATCTGCAGGTGGGAGATAGAGAGGATTCAAATCTCTACATTAGCATGAAGCTAAAAGCTGCAGCTGAGGTAATTTCTTCTGATATTTGGAGCTGTCTAACAATATGTTAAATTCCCTGCATATTATAATCATAAATACCACCAACTCTTGGTGTTTTCCCCCACCTGGTATGAAGTAACAAGCGTAGTTTTAACAGTACTGTTCTCACATCTAGATCGGAATAAATGCTACCCATCTGCGACTCCCTAAGTCTGCCACAGAAGACGAGGTGAGGTGGCTTCTGGGAAGGGTGGGGGATTCTGGGAAGTGTTGTTTTTAAGTTTACACTTCAGGGGTCTCCAACCCTACTCCTGGAGGTCTAGCCTGTAGTTTTTAGCTCCAATACTAACATAGGACACCTGATTCTAATTATTAGCCGGTTGATCAGGTAACTAGTGTAGCATTCAGTCAAATGAGTGTGATTGGAGCTAAAACCAGCAGGCAGAGAGACCCTCTGCTCTCCGTGTCTCAAACTCCTGCCGGTGTCCTCACAGGTCCTGCACAGCATCACTGAGGTGAACGAGAACTCCTCCGTCCATGGTCTGATCGTCCAGCTGCCCCTGGACTCCGTCCACAAAATAGACACAGAGAAGGTGACCAACGCTGTAGCTCCTGAGAAGGATGTGGACGGGTGAGGATAACTCTCACATGAACACCGGCCTGCTGTTGAACACTTCAGAAATAACAACAGACAACTTCACAAGACTAGAGAAGAATCCTAAATTTCAGCTCTTTCGAAGTTTGAAAAACAGTTTATCTCCGTGGTGGTTATCGCTACGTGTTGCCTTCACATTCGCTGTGTTTATCTGTTGATTGTACATGTTTATTGAACGGTGAGGCTGTTGTGGGATGGATTTCAGAGATGCTGTTCATAGGCTTTTTGTTCTAGGTCTAGAGATTCCAAATGACTACGCTAAATGATTATTGATTCAAACTGGAGCCTGACTGCATGACGTAGCTGCATCTGATGCTCCTGGGACTGATCGACAGTCAAAAAAGATGTGTCCATTGATTTTCTTTTCATTGTCTCCAAAGAGGAATGATTGCTTTAATGTCCTAATCACAGCTTGTGGGGGTCTCTGGGTTACAAAAGAATGGTGACAGAAGGCTGTGGTGAGGTGCTGACCTCCTGTGTTAAGGTAACAACCTCCTGTGTTAAGGTGCTGAGGTCCTGTGTTGAGGTCCTGACCTCCTGTGTTGAGGCCTTGACCTCCTGTGTTGAGGTGTTGTGTTGAGGTCCTGACCTGCTGTGTTGAGGTGTTGTGTTGAGGTCCTGACCTGCTGTGTTGAGGTCCTGACCTCCTGTGTTGAGGCCTTGACCTCCTGTGTTGAGGCCTTGACCTCCTGTGTTGAGGTGTTGAGGTCCGGTGTTGAGGTGCTAAGATCCTGTGTTGAGGCCCTGACCTCCTGTGTTGAGGTGCTGTGTTGAGGTCCTGTGTTAAGGTAACAACCTCCTGTGTTGAGGTGCTGTGTTAAGGTAACAACCTCCTGTGTTGAGGTGCTGTATTGAGGTCCTGACCTCCTGTGTTGAGGTGCTGTGTTAAGGTCCTGACCTCCTGTGTTGAGGTGCTGTGTTGAGGTCCTGTGTTGAGGTGCTGTGTTAAGGTAACAACCTCCTGTGTTGAGGTGCTGAGCGTGATGTTGTGTCCCAGTCTGACCAGCGTGAACGCAGGAAAGCTGTCCCGCGGAGACATGGGAGACTGCTTCATCCCTTGCACCCCCAACGGCTGCATGGAGCTCATCAGACAGACAGGTGAGAACCTGTTTCTCATGCTACCTTCTATAACCCTGAAGGAGTCGATCGACTGACCCGTCTGTGTGCGCTTCAGGGGTGTCCGTGGTGGGAAAGAAGGCCGTTGTGATTGGTCGCAGCAAGATTGTAGGCGCGCCCATGCATGACCTTCTCCTGTGGAACCATGCAACCGTGACCACCTGTCACTCAAAGTCAGCTGACCTTGCTGCCGAGGTAACCTCCTCCTCCCCCCTCCCCCTCCCCCTCCCCTCCCCCCCAGTCTCGAGTCACAGAGAATGATTTATTATGATTATATTTGTTATCCAAGTTGATAATAATTTGCGCAGGTTAATAACATGTCAAAGATGGGTCAGTTGAGCTAAACACATGTCTCGTCCCAGTCATTATCTTCATAATCCAACTGTACAGTTTGATCATGTGTGAAGTCTTGTGGCTCCATCGAGGAGAGATGTTTTAGTTCAATGATTTATACGGTCTTGGTTCTCCTCAGGTGGGCAACGCAGACATCCTGGTTGTTGGCATCGGGAAAGCAGAGATGGTGAAGGGGGAGTGGCTTAAGAAAGGAGCTTTGGTCATAGATTGTGGAATCAACTACATCCCAGGTTAGCCAGACTTATTCTACTGTGCTGGTCTGATCCATGCAAACACAACCAAGTCGAGTCCTGAGTATGGACTCAGACCAGCATCTCCTACTGTATAACAAGGAGCAGGTCTAGACAGCGTGGTCCAGGCTTGCATGATGATATGTTGTGTCCCTGAGCAGATGAGACCAAGGCTAGTGGCAAGCGAGTGGTTGGGGATGTTCACTACGCATCAGCCAAGGAGCAGGCTGGCTTCATCACCCCTGTCCCTGGAGGAGTGGGGCCCATGACTGTGGCCATGCTCATGGCGGTAAGCTGCCTAATGTAGACCTCCGATGCCACCTCATAAAGACTGCTGCTGCCTCGTATAGACTGCTGCCACCTCATATAGACTGCTGCTGCCTCGTATAGACTGCTGTTGCCTCGTATAGACTGCTGTGACATTGTATAGACTGCTGCCAGCTTGTATAGATTGCTACTGCTTCATGTAGACTGCTGCTGCGACTTTGTATAGACTGCTGCCACCTCGTATAGACTGCTGCCTCGTATAGACTGCTGCCACCTCATATAGACCACTGCTGCTTCATGTAGACTGCTGCTGCGACTTTGTATAGACTTCTGCCACCTTGCATAGGCTTCTGAGACTTTGTATAGACTGCTGTCATCTTGTATAGACTGCTGCTGCTTCATGCTGCGTCATATAGACTGCTGATGCCTCATATAGACTGCTGCATCTGCCTCATATAGACTGTTTCTGCCTCATAGACTGATATGGGCTATAGCAGGGGTGGGTTATCCTAGTCTTCGAGGGCCGCTGTCCTGAAAGTTTGAGATGTTTCCCTGCTCCAGCACACCTGATTCTAATGAACGGATCATTATCAAGCTCTGTGGAAGCTTGATAATGATAATCAGATGTGCTGGAGCAGCGAAACATGTACAACCTTCTGGACAGCGGCCCCCGAAGACCAGGATTGCCCACCCCTGCTATAGTGTAGGTGAAGTATCCATACCACAGACGAGCTGTCAGCAGGATCTTCTCTGCAACCTGGACCTCTTCTCAGACTGGGTAGTTCAGATAGTCTGAAGCTGGGTGAAAGTGAGAAGCCAGACAGTGTAGATGTCTCTCTGTGAGATAGACTGTGTTGTGTTCCATAGCCTTATCATCCCTATTCAGACATCGGTTTTGTTAGAGCGAAATGGTACAGATGTTGCCTGGCAGGGCAAACATGGATCCGTGTGTGTTAGATCTGTCTCTGTCTATTCTGTACCATTTCACTAATCCCCTTCACAGCTATAATTGCATTCTAGCAACGAATGAATTGAAGCAATTTCTTATTGAATTTACTTCATTTTGCTCACTTTATTCATTCTGTATACTTTATTATTCCTTTGATGCTTGTACAAAATACTTGCAGGAATAATGAGAAGGGTTTTGCTGTAGCAGATGTTTACCGGAGTACAAAAATGATTTGTGGAGATTGTGACTTGAATGTTAAATCAGACCCTTTCATCGACTTAATCTACAGAACACAGTTCTAGGTGCCAAGCGCTTCCTACAGTCCCACCAGCCAGGGAAATGGAACATGTCCTACACTAAACTGAACATCCAGAAATCTGTGCCAAGGTTGGTTACACTCACATCTTCTTCTTCTCTGCTTCCTAGTCCAGTAACAAGATCAGTTCTGCTTATAGTCCAGGCATTGACTCCCTTTCTCAATCTCTATCTCTTTATTGAGAGGTATATATCTATACATAGATATATATACATATCTCTGTATATAGATATAGAAGGGGAAACGGTGTGCGCGCACATGAATAGGCCAAAAAAAAAAGCCCCGGAAACGATGCCAGTCATCATTGTGGACAATGAAACAGAACCCTTGTATGTTAGAGAGCTCCAAACTGTGTGTTCGAGTCGAGGGACGTTCCAAGCAGACCTCCTGGGTTCTCAAATCAGCCATGTTCCGTCTGTGCTCGTCTCCTCAGTGACATCGTGATCTCTCGCTCCTGCCTACCCAAGCCCATCGAGCGGCTGGCCCGGGAGGTGGGCCTACTGGCAGACGAGGTGGAACTGTACGGGACCACTAAGGCCAAGGTTCAGCTGAGCACCATGAAGCGACTGCGGGCACAGCCTGATGGGAAATATGTGGTAGTTACTGGGTAAGATGCTGTTCTGTCTCTGCTGTCTGTGCTGTGCTGTCCTGCTGTCTGTGCTGTGCTGTCCTGCTGTCTGTGCTGTGCTGTCTGTACTGTGCTGTCTGTGCTGTTCTGTCTCTGCTGTCTGTGCTGTGCTGTCCTGCTGTCTGTGCTGTGCTGTCTGTGCTGTTCTGTCTCTGCTGTCTGTGCTGTGCTGTCCTGCTGTCTGTGCTGTGCTGTCCTGCTGTCTGTGCTGTGCTGTCTCTGCTGTCTGTACTGTGCTGTCTGTGCTGTTCTGTCTCTGCTGTCAGTGCTGTGCTGTCTTGCTGTCAGTGCTGTGCTGTCTCTGCTGTCAGTACTGTGCTGTGCTGTCCTGCTGACTGTGCTTTGCTGTACTGCTGTCAGTGCTGTGCTGTCCTGCTGACTGTGCTGTTCTGTACTGTCTCTGCTGTCTGTGCTGTGCTGTCCTGCTGTCAGTGCTGTGCTGTCAGTGCTGCTGGATGAGTTTACTAAGAGCTGTTAGTCTTTCATCACGTTGGGCGCATGGTTGAGCTTGTTCTCAAGATGTGTCTTTTTGCTGTTAACTATTCAACACGGACATGTGTTGAGGTGCTGTGTTGAGGAACACAGACATGCAGTGTAATGAAAAGCTGTGCACAAAGTTAAAATGGACCAAGTTAAAAAAAAAGATTTAAAAGTATTTTAAAAAGAAAAACATTTTAAACAAAGACAAACAGGATGATGTGCAGGGAAGTAACTATTCCTACTACCCTGAACCATGTCCAGCCAACATGCCTGTTACTGATCTACTGATCCCCTGTACGACAGCATCACCCCCACGCCCCTCGGAGAGGGGAAGAGCACCACCACCGTGGGTCTGGTCCAGGCTTTGGGAGCCCACCTGAAGGTCAACGTATTCGCCTGCGTCCGCCAGCCATCTCAAGGCCCCACCTTCGGGATTAAAGGTCAGAGCTTGTGATTGGTTGAGCTCCGGCATGGTTAGTGGTGGTGTTCTACGTCGTTCTTGTGCTGACCTCTAGAATGTTTTCCTTCCAGGCGGTGCAGCTGGTGGCGGGTACTCACAGGTTATCCCCATGGAAGAGGTACTGGTCCGATCTTAGCATTTGCCGCATGGAAAGAAGCACTGTTGATTTCAAGTCAAGTTGAGCTTTAATGTCATTCCGCTACATGCGGGGGCATACAGTGGAATGAAATGTCGTGCCTCACAGAGCCACGGTGCTACATAAGTACAGGCATACAACAATCAAGTCAAAAAAATATATATACAATTTTTCCTATACATAAACTAAAAAAATACAAACTATACGAATACTTTCCGATGAATGCTGGTCATGTGCAAAGAATAAAAACACAGTTTTTGGGCTCCGGAGAAGCCGCCATTTTGGATCTACTGAACCGTCTCTCTCTCTGTCCTCCAGTTTAACCTCCATCTCACAGGAGACATCCATGCCATCACGGCTGCCAACAACCTCGTGGCTGCCGCCATAGACGCACGCATGTTCCATGAGAACACGCAGACCGACAAGGTCAGACTTCCTGTTCTTCTTCATCGCTGTTTTTTACGGATGTTCTCCCTGCGTTCTTGATGATTCTCCTGAGGGGTCCAGTTACGGTGTGTTTCACCCTCGTCTGGTTGTGTTCTCCTCCTCAGGCTCTGTTTAACCGCCTGGTTCCTCTCTCCGAAGGCCAGAGAACCTTCTCCCCGATCCAGATCAACAGACTCAAGGTGAGAAACTCAATACATCTAGTAGAGCCCATTACTAAGCTCTTGTATTCTAAATGCAACATGGAGTTAACGGTGTACTACCTGGTAACATTGTTGGATTCATCGCTGCACTTCCTGTTTACATGTGTGTGCTTTCTGCTGCGTCGTCTGTAGAGACTGGGTATTGAGAAGACCGACCCGCTTACCCTGACAGACGAAGAAGTCACCCTGTTCTCCCGTCTAGACATGGATCCTGGCTCCATCACCTGGCAGAGAGGTAGTGAGGCCTGTCTCTTCATCCCTCCTCCCCTGCCCTCTCAGCTGGGCACCGCAGAGTCTGTGTGCGACAGGGGATTTCAACACATAAGCTTGTTGATTTAAACGTGTGTGTTTGTGTTCAGTTTTGGACACCAATGACCGTTTCCTGAGGAAGATCACGATTGGCCAAGCTCCGACTGAGAAGGGATTCACCCGCGAGGTGTGTATGTGTGAGTCATCTTGCTCAAGGGGATAGTATGGGTTGTTATCAAGCTCTGTGGAAGCCTGATAACGACCCATCATTAGAATCAGGTGTGCTGAAGCAGGGAAACATGGAAAACCTTCAGGACAGCGGCCCTCGAGGACCAGGGTTTGACACCCCTGGATTAGAGGCTAGATCTCCATGAGTATGGATGATGACTAGCCTTCCTGGGCTAACCTGGTCTGAATACAAGTCAAGTTCAAGTCGAGTTGAGCTTTATTGTCATTCCGTTACATGGGGGGGGCATACAGTGGTACGAAATGTTGTGCCTCACAGAGCCACAGTGCTACATAAGTACAGGCATACAACAATCAAGTAAAAGTATTTGACCTCAATAATACCTCATGTTGAGTCTTTCCCTGTGTTGACACACCAAGCTTGTGTTTCTGTCTGTTTCCACCCCCGTCCACAGGCTCAGTTTGACATCACAGTGGCCAGTGAGATCATGGCGGTGCTGGCTCTTACCAGCAGTCTGGAGGACATGAGGAACCGTCTAGCTAAGATGGTGGTGGCCACCAGTCGTAGTGGACACCCTGTCACCACCGAGGACTTGGTCAGTCTCTCTACCTCTCGCCTGGAACCTCTGAACCAACCTGTGTCACACAGCCCAGATATATTCCCTACATCAGCGATTCTCAACCTTAACCAATGAAATTTCCGATATGAAAAATGTAAAATGCTGCGTTCCATTTGACCGTGTGAGTTGGGATCTCCAACTTCTTAGTTGGAAGTGTTGAATAAAACATCCCTTGAGGTGGTCTCCTAAGTCGCAGAAACCAATCTATTCCACTGTGTCTCCTCTCTTCAGGGTGTGAGTGGGGCCCTGACGGTCCTGATGAGAGATGCCATCAAGCCTAATCTGATGCAGACTCTGGAGGTGGGTGAAGCCCAGCACAAGGCTGGCTGGATGGGGGGCCTGCGTGGGATTGTATGGAAATGGACTTTGAAGTGTGTGTGTGTGTTGAATCAGGGATGGGCTAACCCTATCACAGAAGCAGGGGGAAAGAGAGAGCAGGGGGGAGAGAGAGAGCAGGGGGGAGAGAGAGCAGGGGGGGAGAGAGAGCAGGGGGGAGAGAGAAAGAGGGTGGTGGAGTATCCTGATGTGGTGGAATGTCTTGATGTGGTGCTGTTCTGAGACAGGATTTGTCATCTCTGAAGCATGACTGACAGGTGTGTTCCATCCTCCAGGGAACACCCGTGTTCGTCCACGCTGGACCGTTCGCAAACATCGCCCACGGCAACTCCTCCATCCTGGCTGACAAGATCGCCCTGAAGCTAGTTGGCTCTGATGGCTTCGTAGGTGAGGAGTTCAGACACTGAACCTGAGGAGTTTGGGTCATTTAGCAAGAACATCGACAACTTCCTACAGTTGACGTAGACTTGCTGCATTACTGAACAGCGAGTTGATGTAGACGCGTTGCATTACTGAACAGTAGGTTGACGTAGACTTGCTGCGTTTCTCTACAGTGACGGAGGCTGGCTTCGGGGCTGACATCGGCATGGAGAAGTTCTTCAACATCAAGTGTCGCTACTCCGGCCTGCGGCCTCATGTGGTGGTGCTGGTGGCCACGGTCCGAGCCCTGAAGATGCATGGGGGAGGACCTCTGGTGAGAGGAAGCAAACTGTACTAGCCCCCCTCGAGGGAGGGAGGGAGGAGAAAGAGGGAGGGAGGGTGAAAGGGAGGGAGGGTGAAAGGGAGGGAGGGGGAAAGGGAGAGCGGGAGG
>BROE01000009.1:1110193-1127988 GCA_036571765.1 Plecoglossus altivelis | reverse complement strand
AGGGAGAGAGAGAGAGAGGGAGGGAGGGGAAAGGGAGATCGGGAGGGGGAATAGGGAGGGAGGGGAAAGAGGGAGGGAGTGGGAGAGGGTGGGATATATAGAAAAAATTACATTCAGTAGTGGAATTAAACTATTTTAAATCTAGCCGTTAACTCTTGTGGGTTTTGAAGACGTTGCGAGAGAATGATGAGTCCAAGGACGTTTGTCTTTTCTGCGGCAGAAAGAGAACCTTCATTTCTGTGCTGCATTATAATCATCAGATCAGCTTTGAAATGACTTGCATTTAATGTCACACATTTCTCCTATAGACTTTGATATCCATTCAATAGATGCAGCTGCACTGCTGTGAATGTAATTACACCTCCTGCTGTGCAGAGGTCAGGCATTACGCTTCAGTCATGTTCGGTCTCCTCAGTTTGGTTTACTTATCTGTTGTGCAGAGGGACGCAGTAGGGATCAGGATTGACTGAGGGAAACATTTTTTAACGCCTGTCGTTTCTGTCGTTTTGTTTTTCCCCTCTGCTAAAGGTCACAGCAGGGATGCCTCTTCCTAAGGAATATGTAGAGGAGGTAAGACTGTCTTCAGCTTGCTCTCTTTCTTCATTATACCTGCTTGGAAGTATCCAGCCCTAGTATGTTACTTCCCCAATACGTCACTTCCCTAATACATCACTTCCTTCGTCATACTGTGATGTGTGTGAGTCTAAAGCCCTGGCTTGAGGCTTGGAGCTCAGTGAGTTTTACTTCACAGCAGTGTCTGTAATGCTGTGTTAGTGCACAGCCTCCATGCTTCACAGCAGTGTCTATAATGCTGTGTTAGTGCACTGAACTGTGTGTTGTGTGTGTGTGTGTGTGAACCGTGTGTGTGTGTTGTGGTACTGTGTGTGTGTGTGTGTGTGTGTGTGTGTGTGTGTGAACCATGTGTGTGTGTGTTGTGAACCGTGTGTTGTGGTACTGTGTGTGTGTGTGTGAACCGTGTGTGTGTGTGTGTGTGTGAACCATGTGTGTGTGTGTCTGGGTAGAACCTGGAGCTAGTGGAGAAGGGGTGCAGCAACTTGAGGAAGCAGGTGGAGAACGCCAAGGCGTTTGGTGTTCCCGTGGTCGTGGCTGTAAACGCCTTCAAGTGAGTAGCTGGGAAAGAAATCGATGACATTTTTACTGACGTGTTGTGAAATATTCTTTCCCCCAAAACGTCAAGAGGGCTTTAGGGTGATATTTCTGTCAAATAAATAAAAATTTACTTTATTTAAAAGTTTACTTTACTTTATTATACTCTGCTGCAGCATCCTCAACCAATCAGGACCAACGATGTACCCAACAGCCATGATGTTTTGACCTTTTTGACCCTGACTGCAGGACGGACACGGAGTCTGAACTGAACCTGATCTGCAGTCTGGCAAAGGCTGCGGGGGCGTTTGATGCGGTGCGCTGCTCCCACTGGGCAGAAGGGGGCGCTGGAGCGGTGGAGCTGGGTCGTGCCGTCCAAAGGGCCTCTGTGGCCCCCAGCAGCTTCAAGTTCTTATACGACGTGGAGGTAAAGACAGAACAATGTGTTTACGTGTTCCTAAGTTTTAGTGTGCCATTTCCTTTTTTTCTCCACCTTCTTTTTTTCCAAATTACATCCCCGCCCAGTACAAGCTATGCATGTTGCTTCAAAAATTACCCAGTTATTAATGTCTGCCAAAACACCCCGTGTAGCAATCAATTCCTGTACGATCAATCACTCAGCTCAGGCCTCCCTGCACAAACAGACTGGCTGTTGACCATTTAATTGCAGAGCAGTCATTTGTAGATCATTTCCACCACAGCGCCAGCACATTATATTCCTATTCATGCCTCTTCCATCAGTGTGATGGAAGATACAGGCCCCTGGAGAGACCAGTCAGTGTGAAACAGCTCCCTCTCTCCTGCATGTGTCCACGCAGCAGCTAAATCACCACTCCTGCTCTCCTCAGATTGAACAGGAACGGTGCAACGTTGACTAGTCAGACTGATGAACATGACCCATCATGAGCGTTGGCTTGTAACCTGCAAGTCGCTGGCTCGATTCTCGCACCGGCAGGAATTGAAGATGGGGATTGTGAACAAACAGCACTCTCTCTGCCTTCGATACCATGACTGAGGTGCCCTTGAGCAAGGCACCGAACCCCCAGTTGCTCCCCGGGCGCTGGAGCAATAGCTGCCCACTGCTCCGGGTGTATGTTCACTGTGTGTGCGTGCAGTTGCCCACTACTCACTGCTGTGTGTGCAATAGGATGGGTTAAATGCAGAGGTAAATTTCGAGTATGGGTAACCATACTTGACAATACGTCACTTCACTTCACATCTCCTTCCTGCTCCCCCCACCTCCTCAAATCTCCTTCCTGCTGTGTGGTAGTGACAGTAGCGTAGTGCTGTGTATCTAGGAATGGATACGGTCAACATGCTGGTTACCTTGACCATACTGATTGCATGCGTGGGCAGTAGGATGGGTTAAATGCAGAGGTAAATTTCGAGTATGGGTAACCATACTTGACAAAACTTCACTTCATAAATCCCCTTCTCTGTTTCCTTCAGCTTCCCATCGCAGACAAGATTCGAATCATCGCTCAGAGGATCTATGGGGCTGATGATATCGAACTGCTGCCTGAAGCCCAACACAAGGTGGCGCTCTACACCAAGCAGGTGCGGACACAGGGACTCGCTGAACTGGTTTGGGGTTACAACAACCTGTTTACATGTTGTTGCACATGTGCTTTGGGCCGTGTCTGGACAGTCACGGCCTGAGGAGGGAATCTGATTCAGATGTCATCTCTTTGTGTGAGGAGAAGCAGTCTTCTTCTCTTAGTGACTCCTGCCTCCCTCCACCAGCTCTAAGCTGTTTATCCAGTTTCAGCTGATAGCTTTGCCCTTCGTGTTGTTTCCTTGTGCTTTTCTGCAGGGCTTTGGGAACCTGCCCATCTGCATGGCAAAGACACACCTCTCCCTCTCTCATGAGGCAGACAAGAAAGGTGTCCCGACAGGTTTCATCCTGCCCATCAGAGACATCCGTGCTAGTGTAGGAGCCGGCTTCCTCTACCCTCTGGTTGGCACGGTATGTTCATGACTACACCACACGGCTCCACCAATCGTAGTTCTGGCCGACACGCCAGGAACTGACTCTCTGGTCTGTTCTAGATGCCAACCATTCCAGGGCTGCCCACAAGGCCTTGTTTCTACGATATCGACCTGGACCCTGAAACTGAGCAGATCAGCGGGCTCTTTTAAAACAGGCTTGGATCGCTGACGCTGGTAAAGAATAGATTCTAGAAATGACATGAATACTGAACACCAAAGTAGAAAATGATATTAAATGTTCTTTTTTTTTCCATCCTTTCTGCTCTCTGTCCCTCCCTCCCTCCATCCTTCCCTCTCTCTCCCTCTCTCTCCATCCTGCCCTCCCTTTCTCTCTCTCTCTCTCTCTCTCTCTCTCTCCATCCTGCCCCCCCCCCTTCCTCTCCAGCCTATCTTCTCCCTCCATAGTGGATCAGCGACCCCCTTGGAGTCCTAATGAAATGTGAAGAAGTCATAACTGGAAGCTCCTGTCAATGACCTGTATTTTTCTCTCTGCCTCCAACTTCTATCAATAATTAATTTGCTCTAGCGTGGTCAGCTGTGGATAAATGGAGAAAGTTAATTAATTAGAGAACGACTTTTCCCTTAGAAATGTTCTGTGAATTTGACCTTTAGCAGGGACTAATGTACTAGCATCATTCATTCCGTACAAACCTATGGCAGCAACAGATTAAATTGAGGTGAGATTAGACAGGAGTACATGTTCACATGCAACTCCATAGATGTTACCACTGAACAGTGTCTTGTATCAATCACAGTTTTGATCCGTTCGATTGGTTAAAGATGTACTACAGTTTGGGGGTTTTCAGTGTCAAAAACAATGTTTTGAACCATGTTTACGGTTAATTATTTGTTATGGTTTTAAATGTGGCCATGAAAATCACTGCTTCAGAGAAAATAAAACAAGTATTGTGGATTAAGTGTGCGTGTTCAAGGTCACTCAGTAAACAACCAAATAAATGCTTGTAGAGGCCTCTATCAGCTAACTATCCATGTACCGAGATATGCAGAAGCTTACAATTAGAATAGCTAAAAGTAGGCAACATGGAGAGAAGATATTTCCGTTCATTAAATGTTACTAGGTCTGTTTGATTTGATCTCCTTGCTTATCTTGTAGTTATTTAAATAGACGAGGCGATTTGTCTCGTGCAGCATCTCGCAACGTGGGGATATATTGATATCGCGTGTAGGTCTCAAACTAACGATGTCAAAGAAATATTTTTGGTCATGCGGTATGCAGCAGCTTGTCAATCAGCGCGTTACCATGGCAACCCGAGAGCGTGCCACACCAGTAGCGGCTGTCGGAGAGCTCCGGTGGACACCTGCGAGCGCGCGATGGAGAGGCGCCCGCGTTTGCATGCGCCAATGTCTCGCTTTTAATAAGGAATAAAGAATTCTCTCGGAGTCCGTAACAGGTAAGTGAAACGACATCAAAAATATTATTGATTAAACTCATGTCAAGTGGACAGGTTGATTTACTCAAAAAGAAACAATTCACCGAAGTCTGTATTCGTATAAATTGGTAAAGGGTCTAAAAATGCACTAAACTGTATCTTAGCCACTGCATTAAAATATGAAACGGCTTTGTTAGTTGCTGTTATGAACCAAGTGATTGATACACGCAGCTGATAAACATTCCGGCATTAAGAGCCTTCAAATGTGTTCAGGGTCCAAAATGACTTGTGTCCTCAGAATACAACCATAGTATAGCCATGAGGAATTTAAAATAGGATTATTTCTTGTACATTTGGATGTTGCTATTGACTTGGATCTTAATAGACATGACATGTTTGTTTTCTTCACAGGAAGGAGTTTGTCGACAGATGCCACACTTCAGTAATGGTGTGACACATCCAGATTATCTGTGGGGGAAAAACTGAAGAGCGTATATGATTATAAATTCACCATGTCAGTCAAAGGAGCAGCGATTGGACACAGTGAAGCGAGAGCCGGACAGAGAAGGACGCAGTCTGGTGCTCAACTCCTACGGGGCAAATCGATCTGGTGTTGGAGACCCAAGAATTTGAGGAAAAGCAACCGGACGAAAGACAAGGCGACGTTAAGTTGTCAAGAAACAAAAGGTGAATCTGTTTCATCGCGAGCTTCAGATGAGACCCTTCACGTGGCTCTGGGGTGTAAGGATAAGGCGACCCTCGAGACCCCTGTCACAGCTATCTACTCATCCTCCACGAGACAAAGTCATTTAGATGTTGATGATTTAGACCAAAAATACAAATTAAAGAGACTCAAAGCTTGGAGAAATGGTTTCTCTCGCCGTCTCGTGTGCTGTAGTAAGAAGACAGCCGGTGACAAGACCGGCCATGACACCGATGAAAGTAGTGACTTCACATTCTTTAACAAGCTAACCAGAAACTCTGTTGATTTATCTGTCCAGCCGAAGGTGATCAACTGTGTTGTAACCAGAAAGGAACAAGAGAGGGTAGGAAGGAGGGAAAAATACCAAGTCAAAACAAGACAAATCTTTAAAATATTCACTCGTGAATCTCCTAGAGATGATTCTAAAGCCACCCCGTTAAGACCGGACACTTCCCGCCAAGATCATAGTGTGATTCTCGCTCGCGGAGAAAATGCCGGTCCTTTCTGGAGGCGCAGAGTTAAGAAACCCTCTCCTTTCTTCCAGGAACGCATTGAAAAAAACAGTGAATACATTGAAGAAGAGACGATCGTGCTGGCTAACAGACACACTGACGACCCCGCTGAGGGCAACAGCTCCGGTCCTCCTCAAAGGGTGGAGAGAGACGTCCGCCGCCATTACCCCGAGACGCTGACGGTGAGCGTGGATGTGAGCGCTTCGACGTTCGAGGTCAGGGAGGTCAAAAGCACCGAGACAGACGCGGATGCTTCAGAAACGGAGCTAGAGGAAGAGATAAAGGAACCTTACGACGGTGGAAAAGAACGTCCGATGGAGGCCTTGAAGACGTTAGTGACACTATATCCACCGGAGACTTACGGTGGCTCTGAGACAACGGGGGACTACCGATCCCCCGAGGAGAGTGGGAATGTGGAGATGTACGTGGGACTGTTGGAAGGATGCGTCGCCTCTGTTGCAGCTGGCCTTACGGCGACAGGAAACGAAATCCAACTGCTTCCTGACTCGGAGGTCCGTGTGGATAAGTTTGCGTATAGGAGTTCAGACACACCAAGCAGAAATATGATATGGAAGGATGTTGGCAAAGAACAAGGTTTGGATTGCGACAAATCTCATCCTGACAATGAACAGTTATTCCCTCGTGATCTGAGCAGCTCGTTAGAGATCGTTTCTGGCACTTGCCATTATTGTGTTCTTGCTGAAGATAACTCAGATCCATATCGTTGTGATACACAGCCAACAGAGAAAGTCCTGCGAGAGACGGCTTGTCTGGTGGTTCAGTTTGTGATGAAGGCTGCTCTAGATCAGTTCAAAAAAGAGCTGTTGGAATCTGATCTTACCCAACTGTCTCATAATCACCTCCGGAACAACTTGCAAGACGAATTCTAACACGAACTAAAATTACATCACATTCATGGCAGTGTTATTGTGTGCATTGTAGTTTCTGCAGAGTGAAGTTTGCTGTCTCTGTACTCAGCTCTACCTTGTATTTTATATTCATCATGCTGTTGTGTGCTGCATATGTGAATATGAATTTCAGGCAGGATATGCTGCTGGTCATGCAAATGGCATATCCTTAGAAACTCATATATTTTGTCTTGTTGACATCATGAAATGAATCCTCGTGTCTTTGTAGCGACATTGCAGATTGTGAGGAACTTGTTTCCATAGCGATGAGAATCGTACGATGTGGATGATATATCGGATAATCTAGGTTAGATTAGCAGCAAATAGGGCCACCTCACCATGGATTACATTCCTTGCAATATTGTCCACCCCAGACTGTAAGATTGAGCAATAGGGTGTGTTGGACCTTGTTGCCAAACAACGTCTCAGTCGTTGAGTGAACCATATTTTGACGCAGAATGTCAGAATATTTCTTGGATAATTAAAGAAGATGTAAATCTGTCAGTGCCTCTTGTGCAAAAGATCTAAACAAAATAAACTTGTCTGAAGTTATTTAGGACAATTTTACAAGAGGGTGTAGCTCTCTTGGCTGTAGGCCAACAACACCTGGGTTTACGTCTCGGAGTATGCATACCATAAAAGTTGTGAAATTTGGATCAAGGCCATCTCATTTACTGCCAGCATCTTGAGGGGAACTTAATCTACAAACGTCCATTTTGATCCATCAAGTCAGATTGTAGGATACCTGCAGGCAACTGATGCTGCTCTTTGACAGCTTTTCTGTAGAAATGTTGCTTTGTGTAGATATAATATAGAGTCTATTATCATGAAACAGCTGGGTGGTGAACTGTCCCTTATATGCACCTTTTAAATGGACATATTGCATGTATGAGCATCCTTAAATAAATAACTAAACACCCACATCATTCGTTGTGGCTCTGAAAAGTTTTAATACATAGATACATGTCTATATTTTGTACACTGGATGATGTCAGAGTTTATAACTGTGTGATGAACGATGTTTTCCAATCAATGCTTGCCACCACCACCTCTTCCGACAGCTTTTCCATGTTCTCCACCTTTTCCGTGTTCTCCGGCCTTCCCGTGTTCTCCAGCCTTTCCGTGTTCTCCAGCCTTTCCGTGCTGGCCAGCATGTTCAGCTTTCTTCCCTGCCTCTCCAGCTTTTCCCTCTTGTTTCTTTCCCTTCCCCTGAAGAATCACAAAACATTATTTTCTCATTTCAATAGTGAAGTGTATGCATACCAGGCAGTTATCTTAAAGTCGTCAAAAACACTTTTCAGTCAACAACGACACGTTTTTACTTCATATTTCTTTAAACGTTTTTCGGGGGATATTCACTTTAACAGAAACAGAACAAGCATGAATTCAAAACATCGTAGCCTGACCTCTTTATCTGCGAATGCAGGAGTTGTAGCCTGGGGGTTTAGAAACAATCATTTCATTGCTCATCCATCATGCACGGAGGGTCAATGCAAAAACACTGTTCTGTCTTTGGTTATCAAAGTAAATTGTCTTACCGCTGGATTACTCATTTTCTTTCCTCTGGTTTAGCAGGTAGTTAGGTAATCTGTAGGAAAAATTGAAATAAATTCTTGTAAGAATCCATTCACAGTCCAATACTATGTTTGATTTTCCATATCAACTGGAGTATAAAAATAGCCAATTTAAAATTCAAGCATGTCATACCTGTTTTCGTTGGGTTAAACTGTACTGCTCATGGGTTCCTTGTCTGTATTTATAACACATGACCTCGTGATGAGGATGCAGACCACACCCCAACCTGTTTTAATTATAGGTGGCATTTTTCTTGGAAAGGCGTTGCAAGGTATGCTTGGGTAATTGAAACACCCATGAAACACCCAATAAGGTGACTGAACAAGGGTTACACCTCAAAAAAAGCTCCGGAACAAATATGAGTTGCTAAAGTGGCTTTTCTTGTGGCTTTGCTCGTTTTTAATCTTTTACTTAACTGCAATGTGTCTAAACCCGCATGTGGAATCATGCAGATTTAACCTGTTGATCAAGGTGTGAGTTTTTACCTTAATACTGTTCAAAGCCAGCACATTACGTTATACACACTAAATTGTGCACAAATGCTGTGTGTGTGCGTGCGTACGCGTGTTATGTGTGTGCGCGTGTTACGTGTGCGCGTGCATGCGCGCGCGTGTTGTGTGTGTGCGTGCGCGTGAGTGCGTGCTCTTCGGCTATACAAGTATTACTAGGCTATGTAGATTCAAACCAGGACATTGTGCCCAGTACCAGACATACGTGTGATGTGTTTAAGGTAGTGAGGAAGCCGGGGGCCAGGGTGTCTCCATTAACTGCAGAAAGATGATCCTTCGATAATCGCTAACTTAAAGTTAGCAACAATTCATGTGAGTCACTGACACACCTTTCAATTATTTCGCAGATCATTCTAGTTAGTAATTATTATAGATTGGTTACAAAAACAAATCTTGCAATTCCTAAAAAAAAAGCTACAGTTCTTTATTAATTGTTAACTATAGCCACTTTTCGAAATGTATTCAGACTGAGGAGAAAGCACACCACCTAGTGGACAAACACAGAATGCGCCAAATTTGTGCATCATCATGTCACTCACGTTATTTAACATGTCTGTCAGGAACAGAACTTTTTCTAATGTCGTGGTAAGTAACCTGTAGATGTGGGATAAGCCTTCATAGTTAATTATGAAAATGAGATAATTGTAATTTTAATATCTATGCGTAGTATATTTTTGAATGGGGTTTCCCCTAAATGTTTTTTGAATTCCACCTCAACGACCTTGCTTCGATCAGAGCAGCCGAGACTAGCTACATTTCAAACGTCTAGCTAGCTCTTCATAAATTACCAACAAATACATCCATTAGTGATAGTTGGTTTCATATATCTTTCTAATTTGGATGACATGTTTCACGTCTCTGTTTTAGGGACTATATTGGAGATACTAAAATCATGATCCATAGTTACCGGTGATAAATTACAGGCCTACTGATACCAAATGTGACCTAATGTCCGATCATTCTGGCTGCAGAGCAGCGAGGTTGTTAACTACATCTCAGTCACAAGGTAGAATCTGAAACCACCAGTCTAAACCAACATTTCATCTCATATAAAATAAGCTGTTTTACACCTAACCCTAACCCGGTGACCTGGCTTGCAAACTAATGTCAAGACGGTGTCAAGTGGAAATGCCAACTTTACTTTTAGTAGATGTGTATTTTAATATGTTTATAAATGAACACGTTTTCTAGACCCATACTGGCCTGTCCGTCACACGGGTTTGCTCATTTTTTGCTCATTTTTTGCTCAAACTCCAAAGTGAAATGAATTTAACACAAAATCAACTACCGACATCTGAATCACCGACTGCATGACGGACACGAGCAACAGACACAGCAGACTTTATTTTTGATTCAATAACAGACGGCACGGTTATGATTCTATCACATTTAGTCTGATCCTTATCAGACCCATAACTTAAAATAACACCATTTAATAAAGTGGAAATCTAGAATGTGCGTTTTCAATAGATGAATGTATTTTCGCTAATGGTCCCATGTGACATCGCCATCAGAAAGTTTGTTTAAAATGTATTCGTCACATTCCTCTACATTCTTCTTACTCCTGAAGTATGATGTGAAAGTCAATGTGAAGTTTGTTGACAAAGTAATCCTTAAGAAACGAATGCTTTGTGGCGGTCTAGCTTCAGCGGTAGTCTGTGACTGGTAACCTAATATTCCTCTCAAAGATTCCGTCTGTTTGTCAAGTCCTCTGGGAACAGCAGTGTCCACACTCAGACAGCCATTGGACTTTCTTACTGCCTCTTTCAGCCATCAGCCATTTGTCTGGCTTGTGCATATCATTTATTCCTAGGCTAGACACCCTGCATGAGGAATCGTGGGAAATCCTGCAGACAGCCCCACCCCCCTCCCTAAACTTAACCTCTCCGTCTCCCCCTCTCTCTCTTTCCTCTCTCTGTCTTTATCTCTCTATATCTCTCTGTCTTCATATATCTCTCTCTTTCCTCTCTGTCTCTCTCTCCCCTCTCTCTCCCCCCTCTCTCTCTTTCCTCTCTCCCTCCCGTCTCTCTCTTTCCTCTTTCTGTCTCCCCCCTATCTCTGTCTATCTCTGTCCCTCTCTTTATGTCTCTATCTCCCCTTCTTCTCTCTTTCCTCTCTCTTTCCTCTCTGTCTCTATCTCTCTCTCCCCCCTCTCTCTCTCCCCCCCCTCCCCCCCCTCAATGGGAGCCTCCTTTTAGTCCACTGAATTTAGTCCACTGAATGTTCACGTTGAGGCAGAGCAGCGTGTCGGACACTCCAGCTGCTCCTGCCAGGGGATGTGCACAGCGGTAAGGAGACGGGAACCTCGTTTTGGGAAACGTGTTTGGTTGCTTCCGAGGAGAACCCCAAACAGAGCAGGCTTGGATGTGTGTCTTAGGGGCTGTTTGCTGACTGTGTGAAGGCTGAGCTATCTGTGGACGCGGTTCTGGTTTCCCTTTAAATCCAGAGTGGAGTGAGTGTGAGCGAGGAGGGGGCAGCGTTTAGCCAGCGTGCTCTGAGTAGAGGAACAGGGAGGGAGAGAGGGGTGTGAAGGGTAATTTTATCTGAGAGCAAGTGCCCCAGAGAGAGAGAGAGAGAGAGAGAGAGGGAGAGAAACAGAGCGAGGGAGGGAGGAGGAGAGAGAGAAGGTGGGAGAGGGGAGGGAGAGACAGTATGTGTCCGAGAGAGTGGGAGGGACGAAGTGAG
The DNA here is from genome assembly GCA_036571765.1 of Plecoglossus altivelis. Classification (NCBI taxonomy): domain Eukaryota; kingdom Metazoa; phylum Chordata; class Actinopteri; order Osmeriformes; family Plecoglossidae; genus Plecoglossus; species Plecoglossus altivelis. Next base: position 1,116,609 of record BROE01000009.1, on the reverse strand, counting down.
AGAGATCGAGAGCGAGCGAGCTGGCGGGTGGGCGCCGTGAAATCCGTTAAAGGGGGGGGGGCGGTGGGGGGGTCTCTGAACGTTTGTTAGACGTGTTGGCGTTCAGCCCAACTTAGCTCATTGTAATCAAGGCATGATCGTGGACCCAGGCTGTTGTCTCCGCTGCCCTGGCTACCTCGCATTTGGACTGAGCCCAGCTTCCACCGCGGACATGGAGAGAGACGTAAGTGCCTTCTCTCTCTCTCTCTCTCTCTCTCTCTCTCTCTCTCCCACGCGCTCTCTCCGCTTCTCTCTAGCTTTTAAAATATCTCTCTCGCTCTGTCTTTCTCTCTTCCCCCTCCTCCCTCCTCCTCTCCTCGTTCAGGCTTCCGACCCTGTTCTAATATTTAGCCGAGGCTGTTGCTGTTCCCAACGTCGTCGTAGTTGGACTGACTGGGTGCTGCCCAGCCTGTCCATAGCCTCCGCTAGGCAGCCGGGGAGGGAACTAAGCCAGGCCCAGCGGGCCTCCATGCCAAGCTATGGGCACCAGCCCATGTTGATGCTCGCGTGCGTGCGTTCGTTAGTGTGTCTGCGTTTGTGTTAGGGCGTCCGTGGTTGCTTAGGACTTGCTCCCTTCGCTAACAGGCAGGACTGGAAGGTGCACCCTCGTATTCCAGAGGTTTCCAGTCCTCCAGGACTACTTCCTGTCTCTGCCGCGTGGTTGTCTCTCTAAGAGACCGGCTGCTCTGGTCTCTCTGCAGCGAGGGCTAGCGCGGGCCGACAGTCAAGCTATCCCCCCGCTCCTGCCCCGTGCGTGTCGTCACGGCCTGTTGTGTTTGGAAACCTTGACGACTAAAAGCTGTGAGCTTCTCACTGTCTGACTCCACAGGCTTCAGGAACATGTTAGAGTTTGGTACTTTCTGCTCTCTCTATGCAGATGATTTTACATCAACAACCAACTGATTTTAACAAATTAAATGACTTCTCATTACTCGTAGCATTTGTGATGAATGGTAGAAGTGTTTTGACGTTCGCTTTGGAACTGTAAAAGGCGACATTTCTAAAACGGCATCAGGTATCAAATGGTGTTTCAGACGAGTACAACATTGACAGATCCTTCAATACAAGAGAGGTAGGCAGCTGTATCTGAGGTGAAGTGAGTCCGTTTGACTCCAGCCACCGTTCTCTGTGGGCAGTGATGGTAGTGATGGCAGCGATGGTAGCGATGGAAGCGATGACAGCGATGGCGATGCGACGGAGGTGGAAATCCCCACCAGAAGAATGGCATCCTGGCCTGAGTGCTGTGACTCATTGTTCTGGGCTGCACGGAATGTCACATGGAGCTGCGAGGATTCTCTGGCCGTCACTGTGGCGACGGCGGGTACCTGGCAGACAGACAGATACAGACAGACAGGCAGATACAGACAGACAGGCAGGCAGACAGATACAGACAGACAGACAGACAGGCAGGCAGACAGATACAGACAGACAGACAGATACAGACAGGCAGACAGATACAGACAGATACAGACAGGCAGGCAGGCAGGCAGGCAGGCAGGCAGGCAGACAGACAGACAGACAGATACAGGCAGGCAGGCAGACTGAGGCAGGCAGACAGATACAGACAGGCAGGCAGACTGAGGCAGGCAGACAGACAGATACAGACAGGCAGGCAGACAGATACAGAGACAGACAGACAGACATATACAGGCAGACAGATACAGACAGACAGCTTCACAGTGCTGGTTCAGTGACTGGTTGGCTCAGTCTCCTTGTAGTGAGATAGCAACGTCTCATCACGTTATGTTCAGTTTCCCATCAGGACAAAGCTTGTTTTTGTCCTCCACTGACGTCCCTCGGGCCTCGGATCAGGACAGTTCTCTCCACATGCTGAATGTTGACTTCCTCATTGGGATCTTTTCAAGTCTGACCAGGTTCACTCTCTTAACCTTCCTGCTCGCTCCACATACTGCAACTCCACCTGTCCTTAGGATCAAAAAGGCCCCACCTTTGAACCCTACAATAAAACAGGTTAATTACATGTTTACCCTGTACTGCTTCAGGGCACTGAAATGTGCAGCCATGCTGCATATAAATCAGAACGTTTTCGTTTTGTCTGAGTTCAATCAATCACATGCAGTCTAAATGTGTCATTGTGTGTCTGCCTGTGTGCACGTTAGAAACACAGTTTCAGATCTCTCTGGCCCCCTGAAGAGAACACTAAGGTACATAGAAAAGGTTTTATTCCAGAAGGTAAAATATTAAACAGCCTTTGTCAGTGTGTTTGTATTGTTCAGTGTTCCTCAGGTGGTTGTGATTTAATTCAGCATCGTACCTGTACTCTGTCTCCCTGAACAGAGTGAAGGTCTTTCCTGTGCTCAGCATGGCGACAGGCAGGTGGGGGCCCGATCCTGTCTCCTTAACAGGAAGTGCTGTTTTTCTGCACTACATCACTCGCTTGGGGCATGTTTATTTCAAAGTGCCTTCCAGAGGCTGCGAGCTGGCCGTCAGCTCGTCTTTCATAGCGGTGAAGCTAGCTCAGCACAAACGCAGCACGCTAGCCCACCAGGACCAACCGTGTATTCTGAAGGCTCCAGTAGAAAAGATCAATTGTGTTTTAGATCAGCCTTTCCCAGGTCTTCCAGACCCACCGACCTGCCTGTTTGAAATGTTGACCTGATTCAAATGAAGACGTCGTTATCAGGCTCCTACTGAGCTTAATGATAACCTGTCATTTGAATCAGGTGTGTGCAGTGCAAAACTCGCAGGGCAATGGATCCTGAGGGTTGGAAATGGCTGTTTTAGATGATGTAGTGTGGGCAGTTTCACCAGCCTAATCTGATCAGTTAGCAAACGTACACGACAGCAATCCTTGAAGCCAAGCATGTTCTGAGCACAGGGGATAATGAGTTCCTGTGAGCCAGGCTTTACAGCTGCTTCACTCTCTTCTTCTGTGGTCTTCTGTCATGTAACCTGCTTTTTAGTCTTATTTCCTATCTCCTCTCCTACATCACGTTGTCATCTTGGGGATCAGTAAAGGGTCTTCATGTATGTAGAGTTGGTTTGGGTCCAGGTCTATGTGGGCGTATGTGAAGCTTTCGGTGACACTGCTTGTATGAAGAACTAAAAACAGTGTTATTGCAATCCCTACTTACTTAGCATAGTAAGTCCCTACTTATACTACTGCTAAGTACAACTGTTGCCCTGTCAGTCGTGTGACTTGAAGTCCTCTCTCAAGCTGTTCAAAGAAACTACACGTCCCAGAACCCCCTGCTCAGGTGACGATCTAAAAAAAAAAAAAAAAAAGCATGTCAGACAATATGACTTGCTGTCCATAAGAGCCATGTAGCTGTATTTGATTCCTGTAACAGGGCTTCAGGTTACCACTATCCTGGCCTGTGTTGGGCCTGAACATGTTACGTCACTGTTACCAGATCTCCATCGATCCTGCCATCATTAGACAGGGTCCTTGTGTCCATGGATTCAGCTGTTCCTCAGTATTGGCAACAGGACGGCAGTATCTCTCTGCAGTGGAGGTGTGTGTGTGTCTTGTCTCTCTGCAGTGAAGATGTGTGTCTTGTCTCTGTGTCTTGTCTCTGCAGTGGAGCTGTGTGTCTTTCTACAGTGGAGGTGTGTGTGTCTTGTCTCTCTACAGTGGAGGTGTGTGTGTGTCTTGTCTCTGTGTCTTGTCTCTCTGCAGTGGAGGTGTGTGTGTGTCTCTACAGTGGAGGTGTGTGTCTCTCTCTGCAGTGGAAGGTGTGTGTGTGTTGTCTCTCTGCAGTGGAGGTGTGTGTGTGTTGTCTCTCTGCAGTGGAGGTGTGCGTCTCTCTCTGCAGTGGAGGTGTGTGTCTCTCTCTGCAGTGGAGGTGTGTGTCTCTCTCTGCAGTGGAGGTGTGTGTGTGTGTTGTCTCTCTACAGTGGAGGTGTGTGTGTCTCTCTGCAGTGGAGGTGTGTGTGTGTGTCTTGTCTCTCTGCAGTGGAGGTGTGTTGTAAGCACCCTGTCCCTGCAGTGTTCTGAAGCCACTCTGAGATTAGGAGGGGGCCTCTGGCTGTGTGAGGAAGCATACAGCTGACGGTGTTGGGATGTTTAGGATAGTCTGCACTTAAAATTCCTACAGAGTAACTGACCCCTGTAATGAACTGTCCATCTGTGTGTGAGCGTGAGTCACAGTCTTTCTAAGTCAATTCACCATTATTTCATAAACGTTAGGAGCGTTTTTTTTTTTTTGGGAGTTCCAAATTAAGTTCACGTACATGCTTTTAATAGTTTGAGTCCAGTCCGGCTCAGATGACAGGATTCAACCCAACTTGTACATGTCACCCGTGACGATGACTGTGCTTTCTGTAGCCCTTGTAAAGACAACCCTGTCCTTTTTTCCACCCAGAGCTCCAGCGACATGTTGCCCAAGAGGGAGCAGAAAGACAAGGAGCTGGACAAGAAGATCGAGGCCTTACGCAGGAAGAACCAGGCTCTCATGAGGAGGTACCAGGTGGGTACAGCTTTTTCCTTCCAGCACCACACTGACTCCTCCTCTTTGAGCCACGCTGAGGTCGTATCCGTCAGCTATTGGTCAGCGGACTTACTGTCCTATCTGTGTCCTTTACAGGAAGTGGTCAGCGGAGTTACTGTCCTATCTGTGTCTTTTACAGGAAGTGGTCAGCGGAGTTACTGTCCTATCTGTGTCCTTTACAGGAAGTGGTCAGCGGAGTTGCTGTCCTATCTGTGTCTTTTACAGGAAGTGGTCAGCGGAGTTGCTGTCTTATCTGTGTCCTTTACAGGAAGTTGTCAGCGGAGTTACTGTCCTATCTGTGTCTTTTACAGGAAGTGGAGGAGGATAAGAAGAAGGCAGAGGAGGAAGGGAAGGCCCTGCAGAGCCGGAAGGGAAAAGCTGACGACTTGACCATCACCATTAAGAATTCCACCACTGTGAGAGATGTGTAGCTTGTGGCTAACTGGCTAGCTGGCTAGCTGTGTGTGTTCCAGTGCTGTCGTTAGCTAGCTAGCTGTGTGTGTTCCAGTGCTGTCGTTAGCTAGCTGGCTGTGGGTGTGTGTTCCAGTGCTGTTGTTAGCTAGCTAGCTGTATGTGTTCCAGTGCTTTAGCTAGCTAGCCATCTGGGTGTGTTCCAGTGCTGTTACACTAGCATGCTAGCTAGCTAACTGTATGTGTTCCCGTGCTTTAGCTAGCTAGCTATCTGGGTGTGTTCCAGTGCTGTGATACTAGCATGCTAGCTAGCTAAGCCCCCGTCAGGCTGTCCTGGTGACCCTGGCTGGGACTGTGTTCCAGGAGCCCCGTGTAGTGGTGACTCGGCCAGGGACAGGGCAGTGTGAGGAGGCCAGGGAGAGCTGTTCCCAGGGTGCTGGGAGAGCCAGGACCAGGCAGCTACTGGTCACCATGGTTGGCAAACACACCAAGGTAAAGAACACCCTCATGGTCATCAGCCTGCCTTTGTGGATCACTTATACCTTGTTGTTGTGAAGTTCTTTTGTGATCTTTTCTAAACTTTTTTTCAAACTATTTTTTTTCCCCAAATATGTCCTCCTATATTTGTTTCAAAAAATATTTGAAAAGATTATTTCAACCATTTTGGGGTCAAATGTGTGTTGATATTTGTGTTAACAAGTTAAGGAGTGAAAGTTTATCGAAGCAGAAGTAGTGAAGAAAAGTAGTGATAACCAGAGAAAGGATTTGTTCTTAATCACTCCCATCTCTAGTGTTGTAGCAGTGACGCACATTAGTGTGTGTGGTGTGTGTGTGTGTGTGTGTGTGTGTGTGTGTGTGGCCCTCAGGGTGGGAAGCGGGTGGTGAGTGAGAGGATGACCAGGAGGGCGCCGGGCACCCTCAACCAGACCCTGGAGGACAGGCCCCCACGGGCAGCCCCAGAGGACAGGCGGGCAGCCCCAGAGGACAGGCGGGCAGCCCTGGAGGACAGGACCAGGCCTCTTTATGGGGGAGAGACAGGAGCACAGGTGAGCCCCTCCCTGGACACACACACATTCACACATACACACACATTCAAACACATATACACATACACATTCACTCACATACGCGCACACACACATTCACTCACATACACACACACACACATACACATTTACACACACACATTCACACACATACACATTTACACACATATACACACACCTACACACACACACCTACACACATTCTCACACATACATACACCTACACACATTCACTCACATACACACACATACATACACACATCACCCTGTGGTTGCCTGACAACCAACACCTGTCTGCTTACGTGTTGGGAGAGCTGTCAGAGGACCGCCCCCTCCTCCCCCCCTCCTCCCCTCTCCCCTCCCCCCTCCTCTCCTCCTCCTGTGATGGAGAACAAAGCCTGAAAGGGGAGGGGGTGGACATGTGGGAGTGTTGGCAGAGGGGTGTGGCTGGAGTCTGTCTAGACTGGAG
>BROE01000009.1:1065193-1105193 GCA_036571765.1 Plecoglossus altivelis | reverse complement strand
CACACACTACCACACACATACACAAACACACTACCACACACCACACTACCACACCACACACACACACCACACGCACTACCACACTACCACACACACACCCACTACCACACACACACACACTATCACACACACACGCACTACCACACACACACACACACGCACTACCACACACACACACACACTACCACACACACACACACACACACTACCACACACACACCCCCCAGCGGTCAGACAGTGTCTGTGTGGGCTTCCTGCTCTGCTCCCTGTGGTTGCCAGCCCCGCCCTGTAGAACACCACCAGCAGGTTACGCAACAGCTCTGTTTGTCAGTGGAAGCTGGCTGCTATTGCATAAGGAAGAGGTGATTACAGGTCCTAAGATGTGCTAACAGCCCTGCTCTCACTGCAGAAGAGCTGGGGTGTGTGTGTGGGGGGGGGGAGATTCAACATGTTTTGGGCTGTTCTCAACTGTGAAGGTTTGCACAGGTCTTCACCTCCATCCTCATGGCCTGCTTGTGTTCCAAGCTGTGAAGCAGCAGCAGTGGTGGTTGTAAGCCCTGCGCTGCCCTACTCTCGAAGGATGGCCAGGCCCTAATTGAAAGCAAGAATCAGACAGCTCCCTGGCCCCTGACACCCTCCCTGGGAGACCCTGTAGAGGGCAGGAAATTGAAAGTGCTAATTAGCGCTTTGGCTAACGGAGACAGCAGGGGACTGCCTGTTGGAACATGCGACATCCACTGTCCCCTGTGACCTGCGGCGTCCCCTAGCAGGAGAGAAGAGATAACCAGAGAGAAGAACAGCCTGTAAGACAGCCTCATGTTTACCTGCCTCTGATTGGCCCACACCTCAGAGGAAAACAATCCCTTTAGGTCCCTGGTGTGTTTTCATCTTCTTCCTTTCTCTGGATGTTATTTCTCTCTCTGTCACTGTATTTGTGACCTTTCTGTCCCCTGTCAAAAAAAACCCCCCAACATATTTAGCAAAGATCAATTCCGCGTTTTATTGATTTCTCCTCCCGTCGAGAGAGGATGTGTTCTTGTTACCCGTCGAAGGTGATCCTGTAGCTCTGAGATGGCTGTGACCCCCTCCAGCCTGGTGCTGCCACTGCTTCATCAGAACTGCCCAGCCCCTAAGGTTGGCCCCTAAGGTTGGCCCCTGAGGTTGGCCCCTAAGGTTGGCCCCTAAGGTTGGCCCCTAAGGTTGGCCCCTGAGGTTGGCCCCTGAGAGAGGCCCCTAAGGGTGGTCCCAGAGGGTGGCCCCAGAGCTGGGAGACGTTACTAACACACCCGTCTGTCAACACAGACAGTTCTTTGACTGACAGCAGAAATGCATCGTCACGTCCATCGCTGTGCGTTCTCCTCGCCCTTGTGGAGGCGTCTGCAGGGTGATGAGCGTGTGAGCGTGTCTCCCCAGGATGCTGAGCTCAGCCCCCCCTCCAGAGAGGAGCAGGAGGAGTACCAGCGCTGGAAAAAGGAGCGTGAGCAGATTGACCGCGAGAGAGTCGCTCGCCACAAAAACGCCAAAGGCCAGTGGAGACGCGCCTGGGACCTGGACAAGACGGATCACATGTAAGCTTGAAGCCAAACCGCAGCCCTCCTGTTGAACAGCAGGCTGCTTCACAGCCAGCACTGCTAGTGTCTGTGCTCTCAGCTACAGCATGATCTCTTGTTTGTTTTACCTTATGCATGTTTGAGCTTCTGTTTGCTCTCTCGCTCTCTCTCTCTCTCTCTCTCTCTCTCTCTCTGTCTCTCTCTCTCTCGCTCTCTCTCGCTCGAGGGTGGCGTTCAATGGATAAATAGAAGTACAATTTGTTTGATTTTGGGATGAACTGTCTCTTGTGTCTAAACCTCCATGCATCTCACCCCAACTAACCTCTTTAACCAAAAACATCCTGCTTTGAAGTTTCGTAAGAAACTGTAGTAGACAGGGAAATGTTTTGTAGAAGAATAAAAATGAAATCTCCAAGAATGATTTTCTTCTTTGCATAGTCTGCTCGGCTTCTCTTAATAACTGATTGCAGAATGAGGACGTTGGAGGGATTTAGAGAGCCTAAATTTGGCCCTGTGTCCAATCTCATGATACTGATGTTGTTCCATCACAAGACTAGATCTGATCAAGTCACATGATCCAAATGACGTTAGCAGAGTGTCATACTAAATTGAACAATTTTGCAACAGGTTATTAATGTTCCAGACTAATACGCTAATATGCTAATTGTTCTGATATTTAAAAACCACAGATGCTTTTAAGAGACACATCCACTGTTACAACTCATACAAAACAAAGATTGTGTCACCTCAGAATATTGCTTCATACAGTATATCACTACCCAGGAAGAGAAGAGAGCACCATTCTGGTCTTTGTAGTTCTGTGGTTATCAACTGCCTCTACTGTGCCCAGAGCAGTCTAGTAGCAGCATAAATAAACAAGCTATTTAGAACAAGCAGAGAAACTGAAAAGGGATCAGGGACAGGGAGACTATATTTATCAGGGGTGAAATGCCTTGCCTTTTTTGGCAAGGTTTTAAAAGGCCCCTAGTGTCTGAATAGTGGATTTAATGTGGTTTTGACTGGAGAGTTTGGATGTTGTTGTAAGGTGGAGGGTCTGGGTCGTGAACCCACTAGACTAGGGGAGTCTGCCCTGGCTCATACACACCAGCTAGGACACATTTCCAGCGCTGACGTATGTGGGCATGTCTGTTAAGTGAACCCAGTGGAATGCTAACTGTTAAAGCTAAGTGAAACACTAACTCTAAGGGTTAGTGGTACAGTCACAGCATAGGTGCCCCTACCAATATAGCCCCATGGACTCATCATTAACTATGGTAAGAATGTGCATGTTTACATTCTACACTAGACTGTCACCCAGACCTTGTTCTGTGTGTTTATAGTATTCTGTCTGCAGCTTATTGGGGTGTTCTTCCTCTGTAAACTAACCCTTTGCCTCAAGGTTTTTAGCTAAATCATCTGGAGAAAGAGACAAAGGCCCCAAATCTAAAGGTGAGACTCTTACTTGGTTCAAACATTTCAGAACTTCAGTTTGCTCAAATTCAAACAACAAAATTCAGGTCCTAAAAGTTGTATATTAAAAGATTACATCTTCTAAAATTAAAACAAAATTCAATCTACTCTTAACTTTCAAATTTGAGCAACCTGAATTTTGTTTTATTTGAACTCATTCGAATTTGAGACATCTGAATTTCCCAAACTTTTATTTTTGGGTCAGATTGTTTTTTTTTTTTTGCATTGTAATGAATTTGGCAGATTTGAATTCCAGATTAACAAATTAAAGTATGGTTTTCAAAAATCTTTGAATGCTATGAAATCGGTAGTGTTTACATTTCCATATTGAGTTCAATTCAACTTGAATTCAATTCAAAACATAATCTCACTGATTTGCTTCCATAGATTAGGGAGAAACATGTGGACTACAGACGATATTGTATGAATACTGTGTTTCTAGGTGGGAAGAGTTCAAAGAAAGGTCATCCCAAATCAGACGCTGCTTCTGGAGGTGAGAGAAACTCCTGTTGGCGGTTGTGTACTTAACAACCTGTGACGCTGTATTCTACAGTCGCCTGTGGTCTCCGGACACTTAAACGTTGTAGAATCGACTCCGATGTCAGCGTGCGTCTAGTCTTCATGTCATTCAAATGGTTTTCCTCCAACGTGTTTTCTCAAACATGTCCCACGCAGGCCACCATACAAGGAGCAAAGCAGAGACGAGCAAGAAGGTGTCTGTGGTCGGCAGCAAGGCCAAAGGGAAAGATCGTCTGACTGGGCGTGCCAGGAGGTGAGTGGAGGCACCAGAGGCAGGAGTCTTTGCGTTAGAGAGATGATAAGCAGACTCACTGATGTAGCTTCTGATCCCATGTGCCAGAGCAGTGAAGGAGTCAAGTGTCTTTCCCAGGCTCCTGGCCCCTTAGGTACAATGCAGCACATGTCAAACTTGTTTGTCTTCTCATATGGGAAAGAGCTCTTTTAAGAACTCTGTTTGGTCTGTGAGACATCAGTCAAGTGGTTGACATGCTAACCAATGTACCAGGAGAGGCTAGCTCCATCCTGTCTGTTTTCATGCAGTATTTATGTCCTTGCTGTAGTTATACTGTAGCTCCCCTTCACCGCCACATCATCCAGTCCTCCATGTTACGAGCTGTGGTTGCTAGCTGGTATTAAGGGATAATAGACAGTATTCCTGTTCTCCTTCTACAAACACTCTCAGATCGCTCCATCACCCGCTCAGTCTTTCGTCCTCTCCTACTTCAAGTCAAGTCAAGTTGAGCTTTATTGTCATTCCGCTACATGCAGGGGCATACAGTGGGGCAACAAAATGTTGTACCTCACAGAGCCACGGTGCTACAGAAGTACAGGCAAACAAGAGTACAGGCATACAACAATCAAGTAAAAATAAATAAACAATTTTTCCTATACATAAACAAAAAAACAAACAAACTGTACGAATACTTACCGAGCTGTACGAATACTTACCGACTTACTTATTTACTGAACACCTTTTACTCTGCGGCGATCCCAAAGCTGTTCATCTGATCAAGATGTCCGCTGGAGGACGTGTGTCTTTGGCTCCTGAGGACTTCAAACGTGTCTGTGTTCCAGATGGGATGCTGGGGAGGATGCTGATCTGTCACGTGCGTCTAAGACAAGCCTGGAAGAGTTCCTCCAGGAGCTGGACGCCATGGCAGAGCTGGATGGAGATCGCCCCTCTGCGGAGAGGGTCACGGAGGGGGACCTCAAAACGCAGCCTTCGCCTCTTCTGGATGTGGTCAACGAGGAGGAGGAGGAGGAAGAGGGGGAGGGGGGCGGCGAGGGGGCCAGGGTTAAGCAGCTGAATGAGCCCCCCAGCTCTCTCCCAGACAGCCCTCTCCCAGACCGCTCTCGGGCTAACAGCTCTCTCCCAGACAGCTCTCTCCCAGACAGCTCTCCCCCAGACTGCTCTCTCCCAGACAGCTCTCCCCCAGACAGCTCTCCCCCAGACAGCTCTCCCCCAGACAGCTCTCTCCCAGACAGCTCTCTCCCAGACAGCTCTCTCCCAGACAGCTCTCTCACAGACAGCTCTCTCCCAGACAGCTCTCTCCCAGACAGCTGTCTCCCAGACAGCTCTCCCGCAGACTGCTCTCTCCCAGACAGCTCTCCCCCAGACAGCTCTCTCCCAGACAGCTCTCTCCCAGACAGCTCTCTCACAGACAGCTCTCTCCCAGACAGCTCTCGGGCTAACAGCTCTCTCCCAGACAGCTCTCCCCCAGACAGCTCTCTCCCAGACAGCCCTCTCCCAGACCGCTCTCGGGCTAACAGCTCTCTCCCAGACAGCTCTCTCCCAGACAGCTCTCGGGCTAACAGCTCTCTCCCAGACAGCTCTCTCCCAGACAGCTCTCTCCCAGACAGCTCTCTCCCAGACTGCTCTCTCCCAGACTGCTCTCTCCCAGACTGCTCTCTCCCAGACTGCTCTCTCCCAGACTGCTCTCTCCCAGACAGCCCTCTCCCAGACTGCTCTCTCCCAGACAGCTCTCCTGAAAGTGAGACCAGGGTGGCGTCTCATAAAAGCCCCGAAAAGAAAGTTCGTTTTTCAGACGAGCTCATCCATGGAGCCCATCACAGCAACACCAGACATAAGTACCAGGAGCCCAAACACCCAGCCACAGACACCCATGAAGATGCGGACCCTGAGGGCCAGGCACAGACACCTGCTGGCGAAGCCCAGACACAGAGCTCTTCGGTCGGGCATGGAAAGTCACCACAAGGCCCTAAACCTCCAGCGGTTCTTAAGACGGACCTTACTCAAAGCAGCCGTGACGATGTCTGCAGTCCTGCTCCTGGTTCCCCCATGGAGGAGAGAGCCTGTGGCCCTCCCCTGGACGTCTCTCTACAGCACGCCAAGAGCAGCGGCAGGAACACAGGTGAGGGAGGGAGGAAGGGAGGGAGGGAGGGAGGGAGGGAGGGAGGGAGGGAGGGATGGAAGGATGGAAGGAAGGAAGGAAGGAAGGAAGGAAGGAAGGAAGGAAGGAAGGAAAGAAAGAAAGAAAGAAGGAAGGAAGGAAAGGAGGGTGTGAGGGAGGAAGGAAGGAAGGGAGGAGGGAGGGAGTGAGTGTTGGGTCACAGTGACTAACAGCAGTTTCTTCTACGCAGAGGAGCTTCTAGACTCCAGCCTCTCTGTTCTGACCCTGGAGTCAGGAGATATGAACACAGCACACACCACCAGCAATGATAAGGTCAGTTAAGGAGAGGAGGAGCGATGAGAGGGTGATGGATGGATGGATGAGTGATGGATGGATGAGTAAGTGATGGCTGCATGGATGGATGAGTAAGTGATGGATGAGTAAGTGATAGATGGATGGATGAGTAAGTAATGGATGAGTAAGTGATGGATGGATGGATGAGTAAGTGATGGATGGATGAATTAATGAGTAAGTGATGGATGAGTAAGTGATGAATGCATGTGCACGAGAAACAGTTTAAGGATGAATTCCTCTGCATTACAGATGTGAGATACAGTACAGTATCAGTCTGACCAGGGTACAGAATATCTCTCTGCTCAAGCAAACTGCAGCTTTTCAAGTGGCATAGAAATAGCCAAGTGAAGCTATCCCTGTTCATCCTCTCATCTGCTGTGTGTTCATGTTACCACCCACCTGCGCTCAGCAAGGAGACAAGGCTTACTGCATCTCGCTGAGAAAACCGCTTTAAGTTGTAGATGAAGTGTTTACAAACATTTACAAGTCATACCATGTAATGTGTGTATGTATTCTTTCTTTGCAGGCTAGAGAGCATGGGAAGATTGTCTAAAGGACTTAATGTGTTGACATGACAGTCTGTATCAGAAGGAAACCAAACTACAGACTATTTACCATAAGCCTTTTAACGGATGAAACATTCGCTTTCCTTTGCTCGTTTGATTTGGAATGGAGAAGGATCATTCAACCTTAAGTTTGGAACAAACCAAGATGGTTGCTGTTTTAGACCAGAATGATTAACGCATAGGGCCATGATAAATGAGCTTTTTCCTTTCTTGAAAAAAACAAACAAAAAAAAAACTTAGCTTACAAGCACTTTATTCTTTGAGGTAAGAGTATTGCTCAGATCAACATGACTGTAGTGTGTCGTGTGGATCGCAGACATGACACGACTGTTTTTGTTTACATTTGAAGTTTTATCGAAAGGTTCTACCCACGCTAAAGTGTGGGTGAATGAATGTTTAGTTCATTCTAGCTAATCTGTATGATTTGGACCACCTGGTCTTGTGCTTTTAAACCACATCCATGTGTTGTGCCTGACTCTGCCTTAGCGATCATTTCAGTAATAGTATGTAATTAGCATTGTATGCTGATAATAACATATGCCTTATGTGTTGATGTAACTCCTCTTTAGTTCAGATCACTGGCTGTACTTGCACTTATAAGCTATCGATCCATGCAGTATTCACCGTTTGGTTCAGAATACAGTTTCAGAACATCTTTATTTCAAAGGTTAAAAACCCACAATACATTATCGTATAGAGCAGACATACTCTGTATACATTGTCTCATACGCTCGTAAAAAGACAACAAAAAAAGTAGTTGTGCCTCTTGAATATTGTTTCAAATATAAAAAGGTCACCACAATGTATTTGGTTTGAATGACTTGCGTTGTGCTCACTAACTTCATTTGTTGATTGAATTCATTTCTCTCTGTCTGACTACGAAATAACATTACTTAAGCTAGAGCAACTCTATGCATTGTGACGTGAGTAGAAAATGCCACCTAGGACAATACGATGAGAGGTCTGGACCATGCAGTAAGCTAGGACAATACGATGAGAGGTCTGGACCATGCAGTAAGCTAGGACAATACGATGAGAGGTCTGGACCATGCAGTAAGTTAGGACAATACGATGAGAGGTCAGGACCATGCAGTAAGCACACATAAGCGTGAACACCATGACATGGTGCTTATCTCTCGTCTCTGGTTTTATTCAGCAGTACCGCAGTCATGCTGAAGAATCCCTACAGTTGATCTTCACAGGTTTTGAACGGCCAAAGAAACGAACTGTTAGAAACACAAAAATGCACTAAGATTGCGTAACCCTAGTCAGGACTTTGTTGAGCTGGACAAGGTAGGTAGCGTGCAAGGTAGAGGGGTTTTCCAGAACGTTCCTGAATGTGTTGGAGGAAGTGTACACTATGTAGTGCGATGTTGTTACATGGTCTGGATTGTGAAATGGCCCTGAGAGATGGAGAGCTTTGAAGGAGAAATGTTCCTGATCTTAAATGTTTGTTTGTTGATGGAAGGAAGATGACCTGGCTTCAGTTACGTCAGGGCGTAACTGCATCAGTCCCTGCAGAGTTTTCAATTTGAAGGAACTTCCACTTCAATAAAGTAACATTTCACCAACTCTACTCATGTGTTTAATCAAGGTTTGTCTGAACCGTGTTCTAAGTACCAAACCTTGCTCAGCGCCACTTGAAAATAAACAGTGTTTGAATGACAGTGATGTTTTTGTAGCATATCTGGTGTAGGTGTCCCACTGCCTGCTCCCTGTGGATGCACACCAACCTCCCAACAATCCTAAAGGAAACATGACCAACCTGTTTGTGTGTGTTTGTGTGTGTTTGTGTGTGTTTGTGCGTGTTTGTGTGTGTTTGTGTGTGTTTGTGCGTGTTTGTGTGTACGTGTTCCTGTGTGAACGCACTTGTGTGACCGTCCTGTCAGTAGAGCTGTTTACTGCTTCAGACCTCCAAAGGAGCGTTTATATGATCATATCCAGGATCTGTTGTTGAGGATGGTGATGCGGCGCACGAATAAAGGCTCTTGTTTCGGGTTCTTCTGTGGCGTCTGACTCCTGTACTGTCAGTAAAACGTAACAATCTCACATGTTGAAACTGCATACATTTAGAGTGGGTCTGAAACATATTCCAGGCAATGCCATCACTATCTGAAACAGTCCTTTCTCACACGGTCTGCTTTATATATACTTGTTTCTCTAAAGATGAGATAAGAACAAGCTGTTTGTGATGGATTATTCAGAGCAGTAACTTTCCCATATCTACGTCCGTACTGTACAGAGCCAGTCTAGACTGAACAGGAGGAGACCCAGACCAGTCTATACTAAACACGAGGAGACCCAGACCAGTCTGACTGAACGGGAGGAGACCCAGACCAGTCTATACTAAACGCGAGGAGACTCAGACCAGTCTAGACTGAACGAGAGGAGACAGACCAGTCTAGACTGAACGAGAGGAGACAGAACAGTCTATACTGAACGAGAGGAGACCCAGACCAGTCTGACTGAACGGGAGGAGACCCAGACCAGTCTAGACTGAACGAGAGGAGACTCAGACCAGTCTAGACTGAACGAGAGGAGACAGAACAGTCTATACTGAACGAGAGGAGACCCAGACCAGTCTATACTAAACGCGAGGAGACTCAGACCAGTCTAGACTGAACGAGAGGAGACCCAGACCAGTCTAGACTGAACGAGAGGAGACAGATCAGTCTGACTGTCAGACAGCAGCCAGTTCAACAGGTTCCCCTGCCTTCCAAGACGTAATGTTCTGAGAGGAATATTTGGTAAGCCTCCTTCCTCTCTCCCTCCCTGCTCCGCTCTCTTTCACTCTGCCTCTCTCGGTCTCAGGTGGGTCATGGTCGGTGCTTCCACACCTGTGACTTCTGCCTTCGCAAGCTGGCAAACATCCAAGTGTAAACACGAACTAAGCAACAAACTGCCGTTGAAATACTCTGGCGAAAAAATCATCACGACAGTAAAACTAGCACAGTTCTCGATGACAACGACCCCCCGCTTTGCGACCCAAGCAAAGGTTGAGGAGCAGCAGGGCTGGACAGTGGCAGGTTGCCCAGGTACATCGGTCCACAGGAGAGCCAGATCGTTCCGAATGAGCCCTCAGAGACCCTGTTGCGCTGGATACTGCTCCTTCCCAACCCAACTGTGAACAGTCTCAAGGGTGTTGCTCTTTTAATTATCTTTCCACAGGCGTTCTCGAGGGCTGCCGTCTGGCGTTTAGGTCCTAGAGAGATGTGACCTATCACAGGAATGGGTTTGATACTCAGTCTCTCTCTAGTTTCTGACTTTTCTCAGAGTGTTAGTTTGGTTTAGAGCAGAGGTGTCGAACTCAGGTCCTCGAGGGCCGCTGTCCTGAAGGTTTTCAATGTTTCCCTGCTCCAGCACACCTGATTCTTATGGAGGGTCGTTATCAGGCTTCCACAGAGCTTGATAACAACCCATATATTAGAATCAGGTGTGCCGGAGCAGGGAAACATCGAAAACCTTCAGGACAGCGGCCCTCGAGGACCGGAGTTCGACATCACTGGTTTAGAGGGTCGAATGTTTGAAGGTAAGAAACTGATGAATCAAAACTGGAGCTACCTCCTGAACATACAGCACATTATACCACAGCTGTGCTGTTCAGTGTGACCTTCTGTGTAGTTACATGAACAGCAGGTTCTGTTGTAGCGTAAACACATCTTCATTCTCTTCCTTTTCTGCCAAATCTTCACTTTGAAACCCCCTCCTGAGGAGAGTAGTGGTGTGTGGTGATCCTGGCTGGATGGTGCCATCAGGCAGGGGTTGTGCTTCATGCAGGCTGATGCAGACAGCCTGAGCTTGCCTTCTCCCAGACAGGTGGACATGGCAGGCCTCTACTCAGCATGTGCGTCATCTCTTCCGGTCTGTGTGGAGAAACAGCCTCACCTTGGCAGCTGGTCTGGTCTGATGGCACACTGTAGAGAGAGAGCACGGTCGCCTAGTGTCATGGCCCTCCTCCCTCTGCTCTTCCTGCTGGTCCTCTTCTCGGATGCCACATCCCGCGGTCTTCGTATCACTCCCACCTTCTACCCATCGCGCCCTCCTCTCTCCCCCTGTCGCTCTCTCTCCCCTCCCTCACCTTGCGTCTCTGCGTCCCCTGGGTCCGCTCTCCTCCGTCTCCTACTGTCCCCCCTCTCTTTCCTTCTCATATCGCGTCTTCCTCCTCCTCTCTCCCCTTCACCTCTCCATCCTTCTCCCTCCATCCCTCCAACCATCCCTCCCTCCCTCCCTCCCTGCCTGCTCCTCACCTCCCTCCCGTACCGTGTGAGCCCTTCCCTACTCATGCTCTCCTCTTTCGTGGCTCTTTCGCCTGCTCCCTCGCCTTCCCTCCTCTCTCGCACCTCCTCCCCTCTCAGGGCTGTCAGGTCTCCGCGCCTCTGCTCATCCCCCTTCTGCCCCCCCGCGCCTCGGTGCCCCCCCCTTGGGTGTGTCTCCTATGTGGGCCCTCTCTTTGCCTTTCCCTCCCTCCCTTCCAGAGGGCTAGGTTTACCCATCTGTCACTGTGCAGCTGGCCATAAAGAACAGAGTGATGTCATCTTGTCTCATCTTGGTGGGTCAGCAGAGACTAAACAGAACACACGGCCGTATAGATGACCTGGGTGCTGTGATGTCACTTCCTGTTTGCTACTGGAGCATGGAGACCACAGAATGGCATTTCCTTCCATCATCTTAATAATACATGAGCCCCCTAATTATTCCCCAACAAACTCAGAAGACTGTTATGAGGTGACTGCAGGTTGTTCTCCTGTGTAGCCAACAAGTGTAAATTATTCATCGATATGTTCCAACAATAGGAAATTGAAAAGCTTTTGATTTGGCTGCCTTTGTAAAAAAGTTCCCTCCCATCCAGAGTGTTGAGGACGTCTTTGGAGGGTCAACTGTTAGTTACTTCTTCTGATCTGACAAGCTTCCCTGATAGCTGTGCTCCGAGGAGCAATGGCCTCTGGAGGAATAGCTGAAGAACCACTTGGTGGATCACAGCAGTAACTTCATCGAGGTTTTGCTGCACATTTAAACGATGACATGCTCCTGTGTCACAGGCTCTGTACTGCACTGTGTATAACTCAACAACTGTCCTGCTCAAAAATGGAGAAATCATCATTTTAGTTCGATTGACCTATTTGTTTTATTTATCAACTATATTTCAAAACGTTTTTGTTACTATGTTGTCTTTCAATGAATGTGACGTTTTTCTGGAATCAGATGAACATGGTTAATGTTGAATGCAGCGCAACCGGATGGAATGCTTAGCTTTCGGCTTAGTGGGTTAAGACGGTCTTGGACCAGTATGTTATTACCTGGTCTGTCACATTGCTCTCTGGTATCAGTTAGACCGTACAACGAAATGTAACAAACCATAACGGCTGTCTTTTGTCGTTTACATTCCAGTGTTTTAAGTGATGCTTCTCTTAGACAAGCCCAAGCTTCCGTCCATGCTTTTAAACACATGGTTCTTGTGTTGTAGGCACAGACCACGGTTGTGTAACAAGCTCTTTGCTTCCTTTGTGCATTGTCAATACAGTGTGCTCAATCAATACACCTCCCTCACATTCTGCTCCGTGCTACAGTAATAAAACATAACATACAAACATTTTCAGGTTTTCAGAGGTCACCAGAAGTGACTCAGAGGGAGAAAAAGAGAGAGAAAGAAAGGAGAAAGGGAGAGAGAGATAAAGGGAGAGATGAAAGGAGAGAGAGAGAGATGGAGAAAGCGGGAGGGATGAAGAGAGCAAGAGAAAGGTAGGGAGAGAGAGGTGGAGGGAGAGGTGGAGAGAGAGATGGAGAAAGCAGGAGGGAGAGAGAGAGAATGCAGGAGGGAGAGAGAGAGAGAATGCAGGAGGGAGAGAGAGAGAGAATGCAGGAGGGAGAGAGAGAGAGAGAGAGAGAATGCAGGAGGGAGAGAGAGAGAGAGAGATGGAGAAAGCGGGAGGGATGAAGAGAGCAAGAGAAAGGTAGGGAGAGAGAGGTGGAGAGAGAGATGGAGAATGCAGGAGGGAGAGAGAGAATGCAGGAGGGAGAGAGAGAGAATGCAGGAGGGAGAGAGAGAGAGAGAGAGAGAGAGAGAATGCAGGAGGGAGAGAGTGCTCTGAGCAGTTTCAAATAAACAGAGGGGTCTGTTATAACTACTGGAACAAACATGCTGCTCACGCATTCAGCAGCTGTGGCTCTCTGTTGTAAAGCACAGAGCTCGAATCGACGGTTATCCGCGTACATATCGGCCACCGCTGTTTTAGGAGGTAAATAGATATGTGGTAAATCAACGGCAGGGCAATTACCAGACATTTAAAGAGGAAAAACAGACTTCCTGTTTACAATGGCCCAGTCAACTAGTCTTAATAGCTTTACTATTATTCTGTAATCTGATTATGAAAGCTATTATATTCACTGAGGGCTATAATCAAACTTCCTAAATTCATGAGTTTGACATCAAGTTACTTTTTACAACCTGGGTTGTAATGTGACTGTTAGTTCAAAGATTCCTGATCTTAAACGATGAGATCATTGAACATAAACTTCGTATGTAATGCTTTTGCGTTGAAGCCTAAAAGTAAATAAAATGCGAACAGAAAAATACTTTACATGGACGTTTATTTGCGTTGTGATACATACTAATGCACCTACCATCCATCGTTTTAATAAAAAGTTTCTAATTCAACTAAATTCGACGAAGGCCAAAAAATGTACTCCTCCCCTATGTACATGACCAAATACACAACACATTGACATGATTACAGTGTGTAATATACCTGAGCGTTTTTCATAACACAGGTTCCTCTAGAACACGAATTCAAATGTTTTCGCCCAAGGAAAATATAGCCTAGTGAAAAGAGATGCAATATAAATGCATTCTTGTTTTATTAAATAGCCCAAGCAGAACGGAAATAATAGAAAGCTCTGTTAAGAGATACAGGAAGTAATGCGTCATTTACAAACTAGAAGCATATGCTTTGTATATCTCTTAAATAAACAAAGCGGTAACGTTTTCCATACAAATATGGATATAGCCTAATGACCATTAATTACTGGAGGAATTGTGAAGTAAAGATGGACATAATTAAGGCATACTGTAACAGAAACGCATAGTTGTTGGGAGGAGAAATATTTTCAAGCGGACAAAGTCATACACTTTTATCCGTAGTCATTTAGTTTATCATCTCAATCGTTCAGGAACGTGCATTGGACCCTGTGCAATTCGCGTTCAATGTCAGCATTTAAACTCCGCTTTGTATCCGACTTGTCAAACAGTCTTAGTTTCGTCTCTGAAGGTAGCTTGTTCAGTTTCCTCCGCGAGCGTGTTGGTTGGGAGCGGAGGTGGCCTTGCTGGAGGTGGATGATGCCGTCTTACCGGGCGCTGCCTGCTCGGCAGCCGTCTCCGTGTCCTCTACCTGTATGGTCCCATACGCTCCGGTTGGCGGGCTCTGTCTAATCACGCCAGCCTGAGACGCCGGTTTCTCTCTCCCTACGGCGTTTTGTCTGTCCGCCGTTTGCCCTCGAGCAGACGTGTAGAGTCCCTTAGACGGAGAGTGCGCATTTTCTGATGGAGCGCCCTCAGAGGTAACGGCCGTGTTTCTGCTACTTCTGTCCCAATGAAATCCCTTGCTCTGGGGAACAGTTCCCAGCCTGGTCTCATTGAGAAATACAGGCTCTGTTTGTGTTGAGTTAGTGTCTGAGACGTTGGTACTCGTGGAGACATTTGTTGAGATGTTCGCTGTGACTGCGCCTTCATCGGGTATCACCGGCTTTAACTGAGTGGATGAGCTAGTGGGTTTCCATATCAAGCTGTAGTAAATAGCCAGAATAATGGCTGCTAAAGACACAGACAAAACATAAGCGAAAACAGTGGCTAATCTCACCCACTTTTTGTTAGTCTTCGCAGCCATCTTTGCCTTTTTGTCCCCCGTATAAGTAGCAGGTTTGCCCCTCTCCATATTGGGCATGAAGTCCCGCTCTTTCATATTGCCCCTGTTTTTCCCTCGATGCTCCGCCACCCCGTCCGTCTTGAAGGTTGCTTGTTATCCACAGTCGAGAGAAGACAGGATCCTGATTCCTGAGGCGAGAGATGAAGGGATGGTCTTGCCTCGGACGGCCTGCGTTGCGAATAAACTGATTAAGGTTCATTCATTTCATGCTCGAAAGCACTGCGGTTCATCCTTGAGACTCAAGGTGCAGGGTTGAGTTTCATAACGGACATCATGGATGTTGCATGTCGTTGATTGTTGGGATCCTCAGCATCCGATAGCGGGAAAGAGGTTTATTCCATCGACATTCCCAGAGAACGGACAGTTGCCCTGCGGGTTATCGGCAGTAAAAGATTCGATGTCATTTAGGGCAATTAAAACGATCAAGTGAGATCATACGGTACACAACTGTCTATCTTGTCTAACAAATGAAGCGGCTTGCTCAGCTAAAAATACAGGAAAAGGGGCGGGTCAGGGCTCTTAAAGGACCAGTTATCTGAGCGAGATAACTGGCCACCGTCATCATTCTATAGGACAAGAGTCTGAACATTTACACCGTCAGAGTCATAATTTTTCTTAGGCCGGAAAGTGTTGTGTACTCTCTCAAATATTAGCCACCTGTGCACAGATATAGGACAGTACCAAACAATTTAGCAAATATGTCTAAACAGGACAACCAATTTGCATACGTGTGTGAGCGCAGGTCACTGTAATAAGGTTAACTACATATTTACCTTCCAACTCAACACCACCCATCACCCTCAGGACATTTCAGCACCTTGGACAGCAGTGGCAAGTAATGACAAAAAGCAGGTTGGGTTCTAATAACGTCATCAGAAGAAAAAAAACGAGTCCGCCAAGTCTGTCAGACTAATACTTGAAAAGACAGGCCATATTATTTCATTATCCCGTCGTATTGACTGGAACATGTTCGCTTGAGAGTCTGGGCCGGCTGACCCGGGGGCCAGATAGGAGAGTTTCAGATCAGTTTCAGATCAATAAGAAGAGTGGCATGCCCAGTTGGATGGACGCTGTTACGCACTCCCTCCGCTTGTTCATATTTCATGATGCAGCCCACGTTTATTAAACTATTCAGCTAAAATAGAATCAACGTGCTTATGGTATCGTCAGTTCTTTTGTTGCAGTCGTAAATCGACAGAATTGTTTTACTGTAAATTGGACGATTAAAACAATTCCATTTAAACTAACATCAGTCGCAAGCGATTTATTTATTTATTTTACAACGAAAGCGTTGTCGCGTCGTCCCATTCCCTTGTTGAACATTTGCCTAAGGTATTTCTTTCGGCTTTGAATGATATTCAAATAGTTTGGGAGCCCTGCTTGACAGACATTGTGATCATCGCTATTTGCCACAGACAATCATCTACAAGCGATTGATGAGACCTGCTATTCTGCACAAATAGCCAAATAAATCGCCAATAATTGAGTACTGTATTGTTTATCATTTGGTATATTTAGGATGGTTATTTTATGATCTAATCACAGATGTAATCTAGGTTCTGAGTATTTTCATGTTATGCCAGGTTGCTTTGCATCGTCTTGTCCTTTCAGTGCTCAGTCTGACCCTGCGTTGTTCTGAGTTACTAACAATGAAAAGACTCTAACCTTCACTTGAAGGACCCTGATTGATGGATCAATGTGCTTCATCAGTCTTAGGCCTGTGATTGAGTTTGCCCATGTGGTGAAATGCCTTTTAGGAGGAGGTACAGAAACAAGCAAGATGTGACCAGCAGATTCATATTTACATTGTGGTTCACGTTTTGAATTAAGTGATCCTCAGACACCTGCCCAAAACACAGGTGTGTCTTATTAAACAGGTTACAATGATATTTCTAAATGGACAAATCATTCAAATAATAAAGATGTTCTGAACTTTCGGCATCAACAAATCCCAGTGAGTGTTCCTGTCAGCAAATCTAGTCAGCCAGATAATGTTTGTTTTCATTGCCAGTCATTTGCAATGCATATTAGTTAGGGTGTCTCCTCCCTGCGTTTGTATCCCTGGGTAGGTATTTCCCATTCCTCCCAGGAGAGACCAGCAGGTAAAGGAACGATCACAATGTTGAGGGTCTGTTCAGACTGAAGTCTCTGAGCTGTTTGAAGAGGAACAGGACAGAGAAGGTTCCAGAAACATGGACAAGAGACGTTACGTACTGGAGCCCCCGGAGGTGAAGGACTATCTGGTGAAAGGGGACAGGTTCACCAAATGGTCTGAGGTAAGAACATCTGTCCACCTAGAAAGAGAAAACCGACGTTGTCCTTTTCCTCGCTACGTTTAAATATCATTTTCCAAACTCAGGACTCCACAAAGACCGTAACTGTCACCATGAAAATGGATCCAAGGGGTTATTACCTCTACTGGACCAACCAGAGCAAGGTAAGACTATGTATTTATTTGAGATTATTTTTTGCCTTTTTAGGCTTTTTTTTAAATCGATAGAGACAGTTGGAGGGAGACAGGAAAGCAGAAAAGACATGCCACAAAACACCTGTACCTGTATCAGAAACACCTGTACCTGTATCAGAAACACCTGTACCTGTATCAGAAACATGAAAACCTGTACCTGTATCAGAAACACCTGTACCTGTATCAGAAACATGAACACCTGTACCTGTATCAGAAACAGAAACACCTGTACCTGTATCAGAAACACCTGTACTGGTATCAGAAACATGAACACCTGTACCTGTGTCGCTAAATACTCATATAAGCTCACAGAAACACATGTACCTGTATCAGAAACACCTGTACCTGTATCAGAAACACCTGTACCTGTATCAGAAACATGAACACCTGTACCTGTGTCGCTAAATACTTATATAAGCTCACAGAAACACATGTACCTGTATCAGAAACACATGTACCTGTATCAGAAACACATGTACCTGTATCAGAAACATGAACACCTGTACCTGTATCAGAAACAGAAACACCTGTACCTGTATCAGAAACACATGTACCTGTATCAGAAACACATGTACCTGTATCAGGAACATGAACACCTGTACCTGTATCAGAAACAGAAACACCTGTACCTGTATCAGAAACAGAAACACCTGTACCTGTATCAGAAACATGAACACCTGTACCTGTATCAGAAACAGAAACACCTGTACCTGTATCAGAAACAGAAACACATGTACCTGTATCAGAAACACATGTACCTGTATCAGAAACATGAACACCTGTACCTGTATCAGAAACAGAAACACCTGTACCTGTATCAGAAACACATGTACCTGTATCAGAAACGTAGCATATGTTCCTGTGTCCCTGTGTCGCTAAATACTTATATAAGCTCACAGATGGATCAAGGCAATGGAGTGTCAAAGTTAAGAAATCCATCTTTTGTCTGGTTGTTTAGCAACTGCAACATCCCAGAAAGAGCTCTTCCTTCTGGTTCACACCGTAAAGTAGAGTCTTTCACGATTGGAGCCCGACTGTATCTAGAACACTGAGTGTTTTCTTATCTGGGCCTCAGGTCACACAGGGCTGGAGGAGAGCAGCGCAAATCAAATCCAAATGTATTTGTTGTCCCATTTAGAAGTAATGTCACAGATGGCTTCACATACGCCCATACAACTACCCCTCAACCAATCTTAACCCTCAAGGAAGACAAGTCAAAACTCCCTGAAAACTCACTAGAGGAGAAAAGAAGGAAGAGACTTTGGGAGGAGCAGTTCAGTGAGAGATCACCTCCTCCAGAGACGGCTGGTGAAGAAGAGGTGCAGAACACAGGCTAAACATAGTCACACAGCAAGAAAGTGTTGATTGGACATTGAGACATCAAAAACCAGTGTTCAACTTGGGTCTGAGGTAGCACAAAGTCAGAGTTGGGTTGCAGCTACCTGGTGGAGGGTTTGGACTGGCACTGATGTGGCTGAACCAGGCTCCCACGTTGCACAGCAGAACTCACAACTACCCAGGCAGAGAGCTCCCTCTCTCTCCTCCATCCATCCTCTCCTCCATCCTCTCCTACATCCATCCGTCTTCACCATCCATCCATCTTCTCCATCCATCCATCTTCTCCATCCATCTTCACCATCCATCCATCTTCACCATCCATCCATCTTCTCCATCCATCTTCACCATCCATCCATCTTCACCATCCATCCATCTTCTCCATCCATCTTCTCCATCCATCCGTCTTCACCATCCATCCGTCTTCACCATCCATCCATATTCACCATCCATCCATATTCATCATCCATCTTCTCCATCCATCCATCCATCCATCCGTCTTCACCATCCATCCATCTTCAACATTCATCCATTCATCTATCTTCACCATCCATCCATCTTCATCATCCATCCATCCATCTTCACCATCTATCCATCCATCTTCTCCTCCATCCATCCATCCATCCATCTTCTCCATCCATCCATCCATCCATCTTCTCCATCCATCCATCCATCTTCACCATCCATCCATCCATCTCCATCCATCCATCCATCCTCTCTTTCAACCTGCCGTACATGTGTCTGACAACCTTACAGGTGTCAGTCACACGAGTCTCTCACACGAGTGTGTTAACTCAAACACAGCCAGCAGGATCCCATATGGTATACTTAAAGAATGGAACACCTGGAGGGTTATGATGGTGGACTGCCATTGTGTCCTCCATTGTGTAATCCAACTGTTCTCATTGTAAATAAGACTAGATTACCAGTGTTTGTCATAGACCCTGCTGTTGTATTCGGTGTCCCTTATTGCTGTCTTGTTTCTAGGAGACGGAGTTTCTAGATATCCAAACCATCCGAGACACCAGATCAGGGAAATATGCGAAACTTCCTAAAGTGAGTACTGTTATATAAGAATCATACAGACTCCTCTCTGTGTTCTGATCCAGTTAAGTTCCTCCACAGGCAGTTTGACTGACCTCCAGCTCTGAGTGAACTCTCTGGCTGTGTCTGCGTTGTATTTGCATTGCAAAACGCACAAAAGACAATCTCTGCCACTCACTCACTCACTCACTCACTCGCTCTCTCTCTTTCTCACTCACTCACTCACTCGCTCGCTCACTCACTCGCTCTCTTTCTCACTCACTCACTCACTCACTCGCTCACTCACTCACTCTCTTTCTCACTCACTCACTCTCTCACTCCCTCTCTTTCTCATTCATACACTCACTCACTCATTCACTCATTCACTCCATCTCTTACTCACTCAGTCACTCAGTCAGTCAGTCAGTCACTCGTTCACTGCATCTCTTTCTCACTCACTCACTCGCTCCCTCACTCTCTCTCTTACTCACTCACTCACTCATTCACCCCATCTCTTACTCACTCACTCAGTCAGTCACTCACTCATTCACTGCATCTCTTTCTCACTCACTCACTCGCTCCCTCACTCGCTCCCTCACTCTCTCTCTTACACACTCACTCACTCACTCACTCTCTCACTCCCTCTCTTTCTCACTCACTCACTCACTCACTCTCTCACTCCCTCTCTTTCTCACTCATACACTCACTCACTCATTCACTCATTCACTCCATCTCTTACTCACTCAGTCACTCAGTCAGTCAGTCAGTCACTCGTTCACTGCATCTCTTTCTCACTCACTCGCTCGGTCCCTCACTCTCTCTCTTACTCACTCACTCACTCATTCACCCCATCTCTTACTCACTCACTCAGTCAGTCACTCACTCATTCACTGCATCTCTTTCTCACTCACTAACTCACTCGCTCCCTCACTCGCTCCCTCACTCTCTCTCTTACACACTCACTCACTCACTCACTCATTCACTCCATCTCTTATTCACTCACTCACTCACTCACTCACTCACTCACTCACTCATACACACACAGTCCTCCTCTCTATTGTTCTCTTCAGCACGCACACCACTCATGGTACGACTGCAGTGTGAATGCATCTCTGCTTGTTTTGTGGTTTTTCACTGTGAGCTGATAGAGGTTGACAGTTTGAATATCTTGTGTCGACTCCCACCCATGGCTGTCTCCTCAGAGAATACCAGTATGCAGACCCTCCCCAACCAGGGTCAAAGGTCACATTTAGTCCATGCTGCGCCAAGACAAGTCCATCCTTTTTCAGATAGAGACACCCGTTTACCAGAAAACATTTCACTAGACTACACCACCCCAGACAGATATTATTCACCAACAAAAGGTTTCAGTTTGATAGATGTATGTTGGAGTGCTATGAAAGCCGTCTTTTTGTGGGTGATATAATGTTGCTGTGCTGAGGGGGTGGTGTTTGCATGCATATTTGCCTGCATGGTCAAGCTGGTGCTACCTGGCTCCCTGTCTATGGAAAACACAGGCTGGAGACACAGCACATCTCTATACAGACACAGCACATCTCTACACAAACACAGCACATCTCTACACACAGCACAGCACATCTCTAAACAAACACAGCACATCTCTACACGGACACTCATTTCAACTGCAAGGCTTGGTATTATTACGAAACACTTTGATCTAAAAATATGTTTTTTTTTTCCAACACTGTCCTCTGTTTTCTCCTTGTTTCATCAGCACCCCAAGGTCAGAAATGTGTTCAACCTGGACTTCCCAGACAGCCACCATCTGGCCAAAACCCTAACAATTGTTTCAGGTCCAGACATGGTCAATCTGACCTACCACAACTTCTTTGCCTACAAAGAGAAAGTGACGCAGGTAAAACATTCTTGTTTATTGAAATTGTTTATCTCTTTTGTTTATTTCTTATCGACCTTCATCCGACCATTTTATGACCACAGCTCTGATACCGAGGTCCTCCATAGTTCCTCCACGTCACATTTCCTCAATCATTTCACTTTCTCCAATAAGGTTCCTTTCCTTATTGCTCTCTTTATGGGTTACTTTATGAGTTCAATATAAACATTTAATCAACTGTGATGCATACTGACCGACTGAGTTGTGTTACGGTGAGTCAACGTCAATGTGACTGAAGCTGTGGCCGTTTTAGCGCCCTCTAGTGGTGGTTTCCGTGAATGTTTTTCATGGTATGATGGTAAACGGTATGACATCACAGTAAAGTACAGGGAAGGTGTTTCTCCTGTGTGTACTGATTACAGAACTGGGCTGATGACATCCTGGCCATAGCCTACAACCCTCAGAGAAACAATGCATGCAGACAAGTCTTCCTGGACAAAATGTGAGTGAAACCATCAGTCAGCACAAAGCAGGACCTGTTTTTAGACTTACTGTGGTAGAGTTATGTATGTATTTTTTTATTTTCAAAATTAAAGTAAAAATTGCACCGTCACATTTCTGCACATATATTATCAACGCAGAAATGAAATTATTATAATTTTTTGTTCTGTTCGTGTTTCCTTAACGAAGGCTATTTCTTTTTACGACCGTGACATTTCGCTCTGCAAGGAACGCCATCTAGCGATCATTACCTGTGCCGCGACTCGTGGGTCATGTGACCGGATATCTGCGCCGTAATTGTAGAAAACCGCCTCCAGCTCGCGCGTTCTAAATTTTCGCGGCTAAAACGCCAGTTCGACTTGACAAGTTCATTTAAGACCAACTGATGTTTCCACCTTAACTGACATGCGCAATGCTCGCATCACTTCTGCATATCGTGAAAGCCAAGTCAACGACTTCCTTTGGTCAGCTATTAGTTTAGTTTTGAAACACAAAATGCTGTTTTTTTACAAGAAATTCTGGTCGTCTCCTTAAAATGTTGCTGCTCTTCAACCAAGAGGGAAAAGTGTTTTAAATTGTATGTTTCAAACTACAATTACGAAGATAAGATTTATCTAAAGCACACAGGGAAAGTAGCTAGTGTCCGCTAAGCTAGCTCTAGCGCTAACGCTGGACTTCGTTAGTTGCAATATTCGTTAGCTAGGCTAGTTAGCTAACAAGCTAGCCTACATATATTTTCTCAAATATATGAAGGCTAGCTTATTAGTCGTTAATGTCATCTGGCTTAAATAAGTAGTCCATCATATTTGTTCTGTGAATGATGTAATTCTCAGTTTCGAACAAAAAATCTGCCGAAAACGAGAGAACTGGAGGGCGACCTGTTAGGATCGATGAAAACAAGCGAGAAACCGCTCAGTCAGAGTTTAGGGTTTAGAAGAAGGCAAATCCAAGGGAAAACATTACAACTCAAGTTTCTAACATTACTGACAGTTCTAGTCTTGGTTGTGGTAGTCATTTCTCAATGCATGCTTACTGTGGCGCCGATGGGCACTGTTTTTGATAACACGTACTTTTTATCGACAAATCTAACTTGTCTAAGGAATAATTTCAATAATAATAATTTATCCTAGGTATGTTCGTATCTCTCTTCACACCAACAAGGATGGCAAAATCCCTGTCAAACAGTAAGCCGCACCACATACAGCTGGATATGATGGAAACTAGCTGGTAAAAATGGACGAATCGATCGTTTTCTTTGCTCATCGTGAGCGTTGAAGAAGTGAACCTCTGTTTTCTCTTTCTTAGTATTTACAAAATGTTCCCTGCCGACAAGAAGCGTGTGGAAAGTGCCCTGGTCTCAGCCCACCTGCCTAAGGGGAAGGTCAGAGAGGAGACCTTAACGATCCAAACCGCTTGTGTATACCCCCTCCCCCTGCACTATATATACCCCACTTACTATAGTTATATTAACCCCCTCCCCCTGCACTATATATACCCCACTTACTATAGTTATATTAACCCCATCTGTACAGCTGATGTCCACTTTTTTAATCTTATTTGTATTTTATTATAGATTTTTATTCTATTTTCATCCACCTGCTTTATGTTTCATATATGTTCTATGTTTGCACTTCCCTGCCACAGTCAATTCTGTGCTTGTATATCTTGCATGGCAAACTATTCTGATTCTTTAGACTCTTGAACGAAGCCGCTGAGCTCGAGCATCGATGCATCGCTGTATTTGGAAGCACATCTAAGTGCTTTGGTTGTGGTTGTGTTGTTGTCAGGGTGACACCATGAAACCGGACATCTTCACCGAAGCTTCCTTTAAGTCCTTCCTGATGAACCTGTGTCCTCGACCTGAAATCTACGAGATCTTCACCTCCTAGTGAGTGTTTCTCTCCCAACACTTTCACATCCTCAGAGGGTTATAGTTCCCAGCCCTGCTGCTCTGCTCAGAGACTCTCTGAGAGGGAAGACCAAGCAGGAAGCTTCTGATTGGCCTGTCCCGGCTGACTGTGTGATGCCCTCAGCTCTGCCAAGGCTAAGCCGTACATGACCAAGGACAGCCTGGCCAAGTTCATCAACGAGAAGCAGCGAGACTGTCGGCTGAACGAGGAACTGTTCCCCCGCACCAGGCCGGACCAGGTCAAAGCTCTCATAGAGAAGTACGAGCCGTGTTCCTCTAACTCTAACCGAGGTGAGCTGCAGCTCAGGCAAGACAGCTAGCACTGTCCAGACAGGAGAAACAAATAACAGGCTTATTGTCAGAGAAATTGATGATTGATCAAAGTTAGCTAACAGAAAATGAGATTATTATTATTAGTTTTAAATAGAGTGGGTTAGAATTTGAGATGTTCTGTGTTTGTCGAGCAACGATATGTCTCAAAACAGCATGGTTTTTCATTGACTGTCTGTGGTTAAACATGGCTGTTCTTTTACATGCCTGGTTTGATGCTAACTGCATTTCACTGCCTTTGAACTTCCTTGATCTTGAACCTAGCAGAACGACTGAGCTGAGTGTAATCTAAAGAACGTTGTGTGCGGTTCCTCAGGTCAGATCTCTCCCGAGGGTCTTCTGTTCTACCTGATGGGCTCTGAGACCTCGGTGGTGATCCTGGATAAGCTGGCTCGATGCCAGGAGATGACCCAGCCTCTTCCTCACTACCTCATCAAGTCTTCCCACAACACCTACCTGACAGGTCAGAGGGCAACTTAGCCAGGGTCCTCAGGCCTTCACACGCACCTGCTGTCAGAACAAAAACAAGTTAACTTCCCTCGTTAATGGTAGATATTGTTGGTGAGGACAGTAGATGATATTGAAGGGGAGGGGTTAGGATTTGATGTGCGCTGGAACGCCAGCGCGTAACGCACTTTATCACGACTGTTGACAGGTGAAGTTAAAACCGTCTTTGTCTCTGCTCTCGTCTCTCCGTTCAGCCGGGCAGTTTTCCGGCGTGTCGTCCCCAGAGATGTACCGACAGTGTCTGCTGGCTGGGTGTCGTTGTCTGGAGCTGGACTGCTGGAAGGGAAAACCCCCAGAGGAGGAGCCAATCATCACCCATGGCTTCACCATGACAACAGAGATCCTGTTTAAGGTAGGCGCTGGTGACAGTCCTCTGGTGTTGACCTCAGACGACCTGGACACGCGTTCAGCCAACGCAGCTCCTCACCGTCACAGAAGACATCTCTACCGCCATGGTTACCAGTCCTGTTACGGGATTGGACCGTTTTCTCAGCTTGTTCAGGAAGAATAGATAGTTATTTTTTTCTACCCTGCTGGTCACGCTGGGTCTCCTGTGTGTGTGTTTGACAGGATGTGATTGAAGCCATTGCTGAGAGCGCCTTCAAGACTTCTCCATATCCAGTCATCCTGTCCTTTGAGAACCATGTGGACTCGTAAGAAGAAACACAAACCCAACTTCACGCTAAACCTTTCACCTCATAGACCAGTTTAACTGCCAGCGTGCATATGGATCATGACTTGACTGAGCTTCCCTGAGGCCGTGAATGATCCAATGCTGTTGTGATGTTCCAGGGTGAAGCAACAGGAGAAAATGGCCAACTACTGTAAGACCATATTTGGAGAGGCTCTGCTGACTGAACCTCTGGACAAGTACCCTGTTGAGTGCATTCATCTATATCCTCAAACACACAAACCCTCATTCACATCCTCAGTCACACAGATCCTGTGTTTACCTTCTCCAGAGAGAGAGATGATGTGTGCATGTGTCTGCAGCCTCTTTACTTAACACTTCGGCCTTGTGTGTGTGCGCTTGTGTGTGTGTGCGCTTGTGTGTGTGTGCGCTTGTGTGTGTGCGCTTGTGTGTGTGTGCGCTTGTGTGTGTGTGCGCTTGTGTGTGTGTGCGCTTGCGTGCGTGCGTGCGTGCGTGCGTGTGTGTGTGTGCGTGCCTGTGCGTGTGTGCGTGCGTGCCTGTGTATGTGCGCTTGTGTGTGCGTGCCTGCGTGTGTGTGTGTGTGCGTCCTTGCGTGCGTCCTTGCGTGCGTGCGTCCGTGCGTGCGTGCGTGCGTGCGCGCGCGCGTGTGTGTGTGTGTGCGTCCGTGTCTGTGTGTGTGTGCGTGCCTGTGCGTGCGTGCCTGTGTATGTGCGCTTGTGTGTGCGTGCCTGCGTGTGTGTGTGTGCGTGCCTGCGTGTGTGTGCCTGCGTGTGTGTGTGTGCGTCCGTGCGTGCGTGTGTGTGTGTGTGCGTGTGTGTATGTGTGCGTGTGTGTATGTGTGCGTGTGTGTATGTGTGCGTGTGTGTGTGTGTGTGCGTCTGTGCGTGCGTGCGTGCGCGTGTGTGTGTGCGTCCGTGTCTGTGTGTGTGCGCGTGTGTGTGCGTGCGTGCAGCTGAAGCCAGGGCAGCCAATCCCCAGCCCAGCAGAACTGATGGGGAAGATTCTGATCAAGAACAAGAAAGGAAGTGACAGGAAACCAAGCCAGGACCTCCCAAAGAAGCCCCTCCCCCCTGATCCAAGCACACCTGGCCCTGCTACAGACCCCAGCCAGCCTCCACCCCCCACCTCCAGCCAAGAGGGCCAAGGTGGAGAACTCTGGACAGCACATCACGCTGGTGTTGTGTTGTCGTGTCGTGTTGTGTTGTGTTGTGGTTAGATGGCTGTGTGTGCAGTAGACAGCAGCACATCACACTGGTGTTGTGTTGTGTGGTGTGGTGTGGTGTGGTGTTGTGTCGTGTCGTGTTGTGTCGTGTCGTGTTGTGGTTAGATGGCTGTGTGTGCAGTAGACAGCAGCACATCACGCTGGTGTCGTGTTGTGTTGTGCTATGCTATGCTGTGTTGTGTCCTGTCGTGTCGTGTTGTGTCGTGTCGTGTTGTGTTGTGGTTAGATGGCTGTGTGAGCAGCACACAAGCAGCTTCAGGAACAGGGCTTCTCATGGAAGATTGATCGTGTTGTTTCAGTGACCTAGTAATGGGTTGGTTTTCTTGTATTGATTGTGATGGATGATTGATGTTTGTGCTCCAGAGGGT
This sequence comes from Plecoglossus altivelis, assembly GCA_036571765.1. Taxonomy (NCBI): domain Eukaryota; kingdom Metazoa; phylum Chordata; class Actinopteri; order Osmeriformes; family Plecoglossidae; genus Plecoglossus; species Plecoglossus altivelis. Next base: position 1,078,295 of record BROE01000009.1, on the reverse strand, counting down.
GAGGGGCCTTTGGAGGACACGGAGGAACACGAGGAGGTGGACGAGCAGGACGAGGAAAAGATGAAGAACTCCGATGAGGTAGAATAAGATGATGTCATCCATACCATTTACATGGAAGTCGTGAGGAAGAAGAGAAGTTTGAGGAAGAAAATTACAACAGTTTTACTTCCGCATGTGTCAGAGTCTTGCTACTTCCTGTTTACTTCCTGCTAGGGGACAGCGGGACAGGAAGTGACAGCGTATGAGGAGATGTCAGCCCTGGTGAACTACATCCAGCCCAACAAATTTATTTCTTTTGAGAACTCAAAAAGTGAGTTTAAAAGTGAAAACATTCTTTTAAATTCAGCATAGATCCTCCACGTGCAGTCAAGGATCATCTTCATCTGGATTCAGTTGGTCATATCATGCAAGTTACTAACCGATACATTCTTGTCATTTCATGTGTTCTGTTTTTCAGAGAAGAACAAAAGCTATTCCATGTCTTCCTTTGTGGAGACCAAAGGAGAGAGTTTGATCTCCAAATCTGCTGTGGAGTTTGTTGAGTATCTTTTGACAGTTTAACATTTAGTCTAGATATAATCCTAATCCAGACTGTCTAGGTATGTCAGAAGGGTAGATGTTTCCTAATCCAGACTGTCTAGGTGTGTCAAAAGATTAGATGTTTCCTAATCCAGACTTTCTAGGCATGTCAGAAGGTTAGATATTTCCTAATCCAGACTGCCCAGGTGTATCAAAAGATTAGATGTTTCCTAATCCAGACTGTCCAGGTGTAACAGAAGGGTAGATGTTTCCTAATCCAGACTGTCCAGGTGTATCAAAAGATTAGATGTTTCCTAATCCAGACTGTCTAGGTATATCAGAAAGTTAGATGTTTCCTAATCCAGACTGTCCAGGTGTAATAGAAGGGTAGATGTTTCCTAATCCAGACTGTCCAGGTGTATCAAAAGATTAGATGTTTCCTAATCCAGACTTTCTAGGTATGTCAGGAAGTTAGATGTTTCCTAATCCAGACTGTCCAGGTGTATTAAAAGATTAGATGTTTCCTAATCCAGACTGTCCAGATATAACAAGCGTCAGCTGAGCAGGATCTATCCTAAAGGAACCCGAATGGACTCGTCTAACTACAGTCCTCAGCTGTTCTGGAACGCTGGCTGCCAGATGGTGGCGCTGAACTACCAAACCATGGGTACATCTGCTCTCCATCTGCCCTGCTTTCTACATGCAGTTAGTGAGAGTGATCAGAACCTCTAACAGTACTGATACTAGATCAATCTACCTTCAGTATTGTAACAAAGTGTTGCTTTCTTATTTGTTACTTCCCATCTCTGATATGATTGTTATTGGAGAGTAAAAGTTCAAGTGAATGTTTGTGAGGTCTCCACTAGGGGGCAGCCTTGGACTGGCACCTACTGGTGTAGCGACATCCTGCACATGAAACATGTCATCATCGCCTCAAACGAAATACACCAACTCTGAACAGGATTTTAGTTATTTTTCTGATTCTATGCATCTGAACATGTCTTTGTTTGTCTAGATTTCCCCATGCATCTGAACATCTCTGTGTTTGTCTAGATTTCCCCATGCATCTGATCATGTCTGTGTTTGTCTAGATTTCCCCATGCATCTGATCATGTCTGTGTTTGTCTAGATTTCCCCATGCATCTGATCAACTCTGTGTTTGTCTAGATTTCCCCATGCATCTGATCAACTCTGTGTTTGTCTAGATTTCCCCATGCATCTGATCATCTCTGTGTTTGTCTAGATTTCCCCATGCATCTGATCATCTCTGTGTTTGTCTAGATTTCCCCATGCAGCTGAACATGTCTGTGTTTGAGTACAACGGCAAGACAGGTTACCTTCTAAAACACGACCTCCTACGACGCAGCGATAAAAAGTTTGACCCCTACTGTGACAGAATAGACACCATCGTTGCCAACACACTGACCATCAAGGTCTGTTGAACAATATACAGTCTCCATGCAACAAGCCCACACATGGTCTGTGTTCCTCAGAGAGAGAGACAGTGTTTGGGAGGGAATAGGATTACAGGTCAGAGAGAGATCAGGGATAAATGTCAGCAGGCTGTGTGTTGCTTTCTGGTGTAGATGTTTGGTACGTTTGTAAGAGAGGTTGTTTGTGGCTGTGGGTAATTTCCTTTCCACCCGAGAGTGGAAGAACCTTGTGCTCTGTGTGACTTTGTGTTTTCCTGATTTGTGTGGGCGTTTGTATATGTACATGTGCTTGTGTGTGTGTATGTACATGTGCTTGTGTGTGTATATGTACATGTGCTTGTGTGTGTGTATGTACATGTGTTTGTGTGTGAGGCTATGTGCGTGTGTGTATGTACATGAATTTGTGTGCGAGGCTGTGTGTGTGTGAGTATCTAAAATGTGAGTGTGTGTTTCTGTGTATGTGTGAGTGTGTTTTCTGTGTATGTGTGAGTGTGTTTTCTGTGTATGTGTGAGTGTGTGTTAAGCTTGGCTGAGGCTGTAGATCATACATTCTGGCAGATAGTTTCTAAAGCTTCCTAGAAAAACACATCTTGAAGCCCCCACATGGCCTCCCTCACATACACCACCCCCACACACAGCCCCCTGCCACACACAGCCCCCCACACACACAGCCCCCTACCACACACAGCCCCCTACCACACACAGCCCCCCTTCCACACACACAGCCCCCCATACACGTCCCCCCGGGGTCTCAGCTGTGCCGCTGAACAGCTGGCCTCACGTGTGTCTGAGTGATCCTTTCACCTCCTCTTCAGATCTATTCTGGCCAGTTCCTGTCTGACAAGAGCGTGAAGACAGGTGTGGAGGTGGAGGTCATAGGGCTACCAGGTGACCCCAAGAAAAAGTACCGCACCAAGTGGTCCGCCACACCAAACGCCATCAACCCTGTCTGGAACGAGGAGCCCTTTGTTTTTGAGAAGGTGTGTGTTGTGTTCCTGGTTATCTTAGCTGTCAGATGCGTTTACTGTTAATACTGATGCAGTATTTACTGCTGCTGTTGTTGATGATGTTGTGGTCCTGGTGTGAGCAGATCTTGCTGCCCGACATGGCTCATCTCAGGATCGTGGTTCACGAGGAGAACGGCAAGTTCCTGGGGCACCGGATTATCCCCATCGAGGTCCTGCAGTCAGGTGAGCTGAACACCATGTCAGCAGCGCCAAATGACCCCCAGCCCCCATCTGTCTCTCCTCCTGTCTCTCCTCTCGTCTCCTCCCCTCCTGTCCCTCCCCTCCTGTCCCTCTGTTCCTCCCCTTGTCTCCTCCCCTCGATCCTCCTCGCCCCCCTCCTCTCCGTCCCTCCGTCGTCCGTCCCTCGTCTCCTTTCCTCTTCCCTCCTTCTCCTCCCCCGCGTCCCTCTCCTCCCTTCCTGTCCCTCTCACCTCCTCTTCCTGTCCTCTTCCTCCCCTCCCCCTCCCCTCTCCCTCCTCTCCCTCCTGTCCCTCTCCTCCCCTCCTGTCACTCCTCCCCTCCTTCCCTCTCTTCCTTCCCCCTTCGGTCCCTCCCTGTCCTCCCTCCCGCTCCTCTCCTCCCCTTTCTAAATGATCTGCTTGATAACCTGATGGAGCCAGATCATGATGGTATCTTTGTGTCTGTATGATTCATGCCGTGTGGGGTGTGTGTGGGTGTGCTGTGGTGTGTGTGTGTGTGATGTGTGCTGTGTGCTATACAAGTGTGTGTGTGTTGTGTGTGTGTGTGGTGTGTGTGTGGTGTGTGTGTGTGTGTGGGCTGTGTGTGTGTGTGTGATGTGTGTGTGTGATGTGTGTGTGTGTTGTCTTGCAGGCTTCCAGCACATCTGCCTGCGCAGTGAGAGCAACATGCCTCTGGCTCTGCCAGCTCTGTTTGTGTACATAGAGGTCAAGGACTACATTCCTGCCGCGTTCGCAGGTGATCTTTCCTCAGCGTCACCACGGAAACGGCAAACCGGCAACACAACCACTCGCCTGGTCATCAGGGGACACAGGAAGGGTGTTCAGTAGCAAGATAGCAGTCCTGTCGCAAGATAGCAGTCCTGTCGCAAGACAGCAGTCCTGTCGCAAGACAGCAGTCCTGTCGCAAGACAGCAGTCCTGTCGCAAGATAGCAGTCCTGTCGCAAGATAGCAGTCCTGTCGCAAGATAGCAGTCCTGTCGCAAGACAGCAGTCCTGTCGCAAGACAGCAGTCCTGTCGCAAGACAGCAGTCCTGTCGCAAGACAGCAGTCCTGTCGCAAGACAGCAGTCCTGTCGCAAGACAGCAGTCCTGTCGCAAGACAGCAGTCCTGTCGCAAGACAGCAGTCCTGTCGCAAGATAGCAGTCCTGTCGCAAGATAGCAGTCCTGTCGCAAGATAGCAGTCCTGTCGCAAGATAGCAGTCCTGTCGCAAGATTGCAGTCCTGTCGCAAGATAGCAGTCCTGTCGCAAGATAGCGGTCCTGTCGCAAGATAGCGGTCCTGTCGCAAGATAGCGGTCCTGTCGCAAGATAGCGGTCCTGTCGCAAGATAGCGGTCCTGTCGCAAGATAGCGGTCCTGTCGCAAGATAGCGGTCCTGTCGCAAGATAGCAGTCCTGTCGCAAGACAGCAGTCCTGTCGCAAGACAGCAGTCCTGTCGCAAGACAGCAGTCCTGTCGCAAGACAGCAGTCCTGTCGCAAGACAGCAGTCCTGTCGCAAGACAGCAGTCCTGTCGCAAGATAGCGGTCCTGTCGCAAGATAGCGGTCCTGTCGCAAGATAGCAGTCCTGTCGCAAGACAGCAGTCCTGTTGGCTGGTCTTGTTTGAAACATGACAGTCTTAGCATCACCTAGATGGTGGAAACGAATGTTAGAATTCACCATTTCAGAGATGATAGAGAAACTGATTTCTGATCTTACATGTTGTGTGTGTGTGTTAGACTTTACAGACGCTTTGTTTAACCCAACGAAGAACTCTGAGAGGTCGACCAAAACACAGGAGGTAAATCTGTAGAGGGAAACATAACATGATGCCTGGCCTTTTTATGGAAAGGATTACAGCCTTAATGTTCTTTCTGGATAATGATTACACTTACGTTGTGATGTCTCTGTCTCTGTCCTGTGCCCTTTAGTCTGCAGACTACGTCAGCCCATACGAGTTGCCTCTCGTGGCCCAAACACTTATTGACAAAGCTCAAGCAACAACAGGTAAGCATCTATCACAGAGCGAGAGTTCACGTTGTAAAGACAACACCAGTGAGACCAGAATCAACTGGCTGCTTACACATCTATCAACGTTCCTTGACTGATCTTCTCTGTATTAAAGTACAGGCCACGGCTGCAGCTGCTGCTCCGGAGGAGGAGGAGAAGGAGGTGGAGGAGAAGGTGGAGGAGGAGGTTATCGTTGAGAACCCAGAGGAGCCTACAACCTCTCCCATCCCTGAGGAGAACCTTACAGAGGTTGCAGAACCCAACATGGCTTCAGGTGTTCTCCAGGATGCCATGCCTGCAGAACCCGCTGGAGAACCGGACCTTGCTCCCAGAACGGAGAACCCCAACGTGGAACCCATCCCTGATCATGCCTGTGAACCAGGAAGCACCTCACCTGAGCCCCGCCCAGATACAAGCCCCTCCCCTGATAGCGGAGAGACAATCACAGCCCATGACCCATCCCCATCATCTGAGGCTCCTCCCACCAGCTGCCCTGACTCCACCCCAAACGGCGTGCCAGCATCAGAGATCGCACTCACCCCAGAGAACGCTCCAGACGCTGACCCCAGTCCAGCTGTGGTCCCTGCTGTGCCTGTCTCAGACCGTCCGGAATCTGACCCCAGCACAGGTAAATACTGTCTTTACCTTCCCTTGATCTCAGGCGACACTGAGCTGTTCTCGTCACACACCTGTGGAGACGTGATCAGAACCTCAGTGATCAGCACCTGTCACACAAAACACAAACACGATGTGAGCAGCGATGCTCACATCGATGCGAGCACGCGTGTTCTGACGCTCTGACCGTGTTCGTCCTTCAAGAGTTTGTCACCGTGGCCCCTGAGGAGCTGATGCAACGCAAGAGCTTCCTGAAGGTGACCAGGAGGCAGGAGAAAGACCTGAAGGAGCTGGAGAAAAAGTTCCAGAAGAAAGAAGAAGAACTACTGCAGAAGCACGCGGACACCTTCAAACACCTGAAGAAGAACTCGCTGAAGAAGAAAGAGTAAGACCTTGTCGTCCTTTCCTTCACTGCTTGTTCTGTTACTCGTCCCTAAATGAACGTTTGATAAAAAAGAGCTTGGCTCACACAGCAGATTATTCACATGCTAATCATGTTGTTGTGAGGTTTCATTAGTGAGGGTATATTTAGAGTACCAATAATTAGATTTGGAGAGAATTTGAGTATTCCTTGGCTAATGTTTTTCTATATATCTATATATAAAAACTCAAATGGAATGGTTATAAATAACCCAGAGAGAAAAGATCTTTTATACAAGTGGTTACAATCAGCCTTGGTTGTTCTGTAGCTCATATCCAGCTAGTTCAATTTCAGATATAATTTAATATTAAGCAACAACCACTAACATAATGTCTGAAACTAAAAACTTGATGAATTGTTTGCAATATAATGCTTTGCAACTGTATTGACAAACACCTGACAAGTTAAGAGCTTAAAGTGAAGTGATAAAGATCAGGCGACATGACAATATTTAACACTTCAAGTTTCATCTTTATTGTCATTTGCAACAAGAACAATTAACATTACAGTCCTAATCCATACGCTGTGTTGCTGTGTTGCTGTGTTGCTGTGCTGCTGTGTTGCTGTGCTGCTGTGTTGCTGTGCTGCTGTGTTGCTGTGCTGCTGTGTTGCTGTGCTGCTGTGTTGCTGTGCTGTTATGTTGCTGTGCTGCTGTGCTGCTGTGCTGCTGTGTTGCTATGTTGCTGTGTTGCTGTCTTGCTATATGACTGTGCTGCTGCTGTGTTGCTATGTTGCTGTGCTGCTATGTTGTTGTGCTACTATGTTGCTGTGCTGCTGTGCTGCTATTTTACTGTGCTGCTATTTTGCTGTGTTGCTGTGCTGCTATGTTGCTGTGCTGCTGTGTTGCTGTGCTGCTATGTTGTTGTGCTGCTGTGTTGCTGTGCTGCTGTGCTGCTATGTTGCTGTGCTGCTATGTTGCTGTGCTGCTATGTTGCTGTGTTGCTGTGCTGCTGTGTTGCTATATTGCTGTGTTTCTGTGCTGCTGTGTTGCTGTGTTGCTGTGCTGTTATTTTGCTGTGCTGCTGTGCTGCTGTGCTGCTGTGTTGCTGTGCTGCTGTGCTGCTATTTTACTGTGCTGCTATTTTGCTGTGTTGCTGTGCTGCTGTGTTGCTGTGTTGCTATATTGCTGTGTTTCTGTGCTGCTGTGATCCTGTGCTGATGTGTTGCTGTGATTCTGTGCTGCTGTGTTGCTGTGTTGCTGTGATGCTGTGCTGCTGTGCTGCTGTGTTGCTGTGCTGCTGTGCTCCAGGGGAGGGGCAGGTGAGCAGGAGCCCAGCTCCCTGACAGAGAAGGCACGGCAGCAGAAGGAGAGACTGCAGGTGGAGCTACGGGGTCTGAGGATGGAGAAGATGGACCAGATGAAGAAGAAGAAGGAGCAGCATGCCACTGAGGTAGTTAGCATGGAGCCCTGCCACGCCCACATCTTGTCTCACCCACTTCCTGATACGCCCACTTTCTGTCACGTCCACTTCCTCTCACACCCACTTGCTGATACGTCCACTTCCTGTTACACCCACTTCCTCCCACACCCATTTGCTGTTACGTTCACTATCCACCCACTTTCTGCCACCCCCACTTCCTGTCCTACCTACTTCCTGTCCTACCTACGTCCTGTCCCACCCCCACTTCCTTATAACATCAAGTCTGTTTCCCTCTGCCTCACTTTTTACAAAGAAAATCATATTTAATGGCCACATCCTGAGTTATCGATAAAAGCTGGTTGTTAAAATGAGATTCAAGGATGCTCGTTTAACACTTGGGCCATCATCGCTCTGTGTTTGAAATGATTTGAGACATAAACATCAGTCTTAGTACATGTTCCTCGTGCTGGAAGGATGCTTGAGCTGGTCAGGTGAGACAGGACAGAACTCTATATCGATTTCACTCTAAAACTGGGATTCATTCCCACAGCTCACATCCACAAGTGCCCTCTCCACACACACACACACACACACACACACACACACACACACACACACACACACACACACACACACTCCTCCCTGCTCCTCCCTCTCTCCAGCCAGGGGCGAGAAGCCAGCATGGATTATCCATCACGGCTTGTGGCTCTGGGGGCTCTTAGCTTAAGCGGTGGATCTGCATGTGATTGAGAGGTCAATCTCTGGGTCACAACCTCTCTGGTCAGGGAGTAGACAGGTGAGTCTGATGGAGGTCTGTACATCAGAACAGAGAGGTCTGTACATCAGGCCAGGTAGATCTGTCTACATTAGGACAGAGAGGTCTCTACATCAGGACAGAGAGGTCTCTCTACATCAGGACAGAGAGGTCTCTCTACATCAGGACAGAGAGGTCTCTCTACATCAGGCTAGAGAGGTCTCTCTACATTAGGTCAGAGTGGTCTGTCTACATCAGGTCAGAGTGGTCTCTCTACATTAGGACAGCGAGGTCTCTCTACATTAGGACAGCGAGGTCTCTACATTAGGACAGCGAGGTCGTCTACATTAGGACAGCGAGGTCTGTCTACATTAGGACAGCGAGGTCGTCTACATTAGGACAGCGAGGTCTGTCTACATTAGGACAGCGAGGTCTCTCTACATCAGGTCAGAGAAGTCTCTCTACATTAGGACAGCGAGGTCTCTCTACATTAGGACAGCGAGGTCTCTCTACATTAGGACAGCGAGGTCTCTTTACATTAGGACAGAGAGGTCTGTCTACATCAGGCTAGAGAGGTCTGTCTACATCAGGCTAGAGAGGTCTCTCTACATTAGGACAGCGAGGTCTCTACATTAGGACAGAGAGGTCTGTCTACATCAGGCTAGAGAGGTCTCTCTACATTAGGACAGCGAGGTCTCTCTACATTAGGACAGCGAGGTCTCTCTACATTAGGACAGCGAGGTCTCTCTACATTAGGACAGAGAGGTCTGTCTACATTAGGACAGAGAGCCCACATGGCGGTCTGAGCAGGGTGACTTCACAGTCAGTTGCTTTAAACATGGATATTCAACACTTCACGGGCGATGGCTGCAATTTACACCTATCAGTTGCAACTTCCTGTCAGCTTGATTTGTTGCGGCCGGTTTTGTTCTTCCTGTCGATGACACCTGTTTCCTGTTTCCTGGGTGACAGCGGCTGACCAAGCTGTTGGAGATGACCATGGAGAGACACAGCAGTGAGCTGAAGCTACTGGAGAGGTGAGAACACACACTGACACCCACATGACTGGCAAAGACACACCACACACACACTGACACCCACATGACTGGCAAAGACACACCACACACACATTCGCAACCCTGTGACACACCAGAGGGATATGTCTACATGAGCGTTACGGTGCGGAGAGAGCGAAAGAGCTGGGATCTGATATTTGATGTTAGAGAGTATAAAGTCACGTATGTGAAGCACTGCAGGGCTGTGTGTGTGTGCGTGTGTGTGTGTGTGTGTGTGCGTGCGTGCGTGTGTGTGTGTGTGTGTGATTAGGTCTGTGTGTGCGTTCACTGGCAGATGGTTATCCAAGAGCAGCCATTAGCCTCCAGGTGTTCAAACAGCAGTGCTGTGCAGACAAGGGTCTGTTACTCTCTGCTGTCTGACTGGCCAGTTTAACAACATGCCCTTTTTGAACAGCAGACTTGAAAAGGTGTGGTCACGTGTCCGGATGGTTGCTGTCTGTGCCGGCTTATACAGAACAGGGTTAGAAAGAGCTGTGATCTAACGTTTTTCTCGTTTTTCAGCCAAATCAAGGACTCTAAGAAGAAAAGTGTGACAAAGCGTAGCGGCTCAGGGAAGACAAGGTAACCGTCCTTCAGCAGTCTGAATGCTCTCCCAGCCCAGCCACCAGGTCAGCAGGGTTCATACAAGTCAGACAGAACTGGCTTCTACCTCAGGCTCATTCAAGCAGCTCGTCTCTAGCCGACAGGACAACAATAACATACCAGTTCAGACCCAAGCACATTCATTAAGACCATCACCTCTTTGTTCTCAGGCTGAGAGGAGCAGTGAGCTCTGAGGAGCTGGAGGACTGTGTCCAGGCAGACTCAGGGGTGAGTGGGGGTCTGAACCCAAACCCTCCCTGGAGCTTCCTGTCTGTCCGGGGGCCCCATATTACTGCATGCTAACCACTCACTCCCCTCCATCCCTCCCCTCCCTCTGTCCCTCTCCCCTCTATCCCTCCCCTCCTCTCTCCCCTCTCTCCCCACCCTCTCTCCCTCCCTCCCCTCCATCGCTCCCCTCCCTACTTCCCTTCCCATCGCTCCCCTCCCTCCTTCCCTCCTCTCCCTTCCCTCCCCTCCCTCCTTCCCTCCATCGCTCCCCTCCCTCCTTCACTCCTCTCCCTTCCTCCCCTCCCTATCTTGGTATCTTGGTTTTTTCATTCACCACATTTTCATTGGGAGTCTCCCCAGAGCGCCTCCGTCCATGGGAGCTGTGGGTTAGTCAGTCCCAGGAAGTCCACTGGTCTGCAGGAAAAACCGTTCCCATGGTGACCCCTGCCATCCTTTCTCTGGCGGCTCTCGCAGAGAGTAACTATGGTTACCGTGTAAGAGAGAAGCACTTTCGCACGGAGAAGTGAACGCACAAAGCTGTCTTTCTTGGTCACGTGATCTTTCGTGCTGTTGATACACGTGCACAGTGCAGGCGCACACACACGTGCACATACACACACAGCATATATACACACACACACACACACACACACACACACACACACACACACACACACACACAGAGATACTGTGTAAACGCGCGCGCACGCACACAGTATACACACTCTTGCGCACATGCATGTACTATATAAACACACATGTCCACACACTCACAGCACAGATAGGAAAGCAGCCTGTCCACAATGTTGGCCTGTGATGACTCAGTCTGTTGACAGCAGACAGGTTGCATGTGAGGGGGAGTCAGCGAGTGTGGCTGTTCTCAATCCCCCACAACGCTTTATCAGGACTCGCATCAACAGGTGTGGGTCACCAGTCTCTTCCAGACTCGTATCAACAGGTGTGGGTCACCAGTCTCTTCCAGACTTGCATCAGCAGGTGTGATGTGACGAGGTCAGAGGAACTGTGAGGGCTGATTGGTAGTTGACCTGTTATCCCCCCCCCCCCCCACGATGCTCATCCTGCTTGTGATCAGGCTTGGTGACTGGATCAGGGAGTGTTGCAGAGCCAGACCAGCATCCCACTGCTATCGATCCCATCTCAGGTTGCTTCTCCAGGGGCCACTCTGCTGTAAAACCAGACACGTTTACATGGAGAAACATTATAGACACTCAACCTCTCTCTCAGCCTCCCTCGCTCTCCCTCTCTCTCAGGCTCCCTCGCTCTCCCTCTCTCTTTCTCTCAGCCTCGCTCTCTCTCTCTCTCTCTCTCTCTCTCTCAGACTCCCTCCCTCGCGCTCCCTCTCTCTCGCTCTCTCTCTCTCTCTCTCTCTCTCTCTCTCTTTCTCTCAGCCTCGCTCTCTCTCTCTCTCTGAAGTGCCACATGTGTTTTCATTTCTAACAGACAACAGACAGCAGCCCTCTACAAGATGCTCTGGTGAGGAAACAGACCGCTAATCTGGAGAGGATCAAAGATGTAGCAAACCAGGTACACTCATGCACGCGCACACACACTCACTCACTCAAGCACGCGCACACACACTCACTCAAGCACGTGCACACACACACACACACACTCACGCACGCGCACACACACTCATGCACGCGCACACACGTTCACTCATGCACGTGCACACTGATGAATCCACCCCTCGGTCACCTATGACACATCCAGTGGTTACAGTTCAGAATGAACAGTTTGTGCCAACTGTAGTCTACATGGCAGCACATGATGATTGGCTGACAGCTCTGATACGGAGACCAGAACACCAGATGGTTGTTTCTACTCGCACTCGGTGATGGAAAAAAAAACCTGTTAGAAATATTATTTGCCACCTCAGTTGGATTTGGTGACATTTAACTGATTGATAGCGATTGATTCTCACGTTTCCGCTGTGACTGCTGCCAGTAGAAAAATCTGAAACAGGGAAAGAAGGAGAGACTAGGAGAGACCAGGGGAGGGAGAGATCAGTAGAGACCAGGGGAGGGAGAGATCAGTAGAGACTGGGGGAGGGAGAGATCAGGAGAGATCAGGAGAGATCAGGAGAGATCAGGAGAGATCAGGAGAGACCAGGAGAGACCAGGAGAGACCAGGAGAGACCAGGAGAGACCAGGGGAGGGAGAGATCAGGAGAGACCAGGAGAGACCATGGGAGGGAGAGATCAGGAGAGACCAGGAGAGATCAGGAGATACCATGGGAGGGAGAGATCGGGAGAGACCAGGAGAGATCAGGAGAGACCAGGGGAGGGAGAGATCAGGAGAGACCATGGGAGGGAGAGATCAGGAGAGACCAGGAGAGACCAGGGGAGCGAGAGATCAGGAGAGACCAGGAGAGACCATGGGAGGGAGAGATCAGGAGAGACCAGGAGAGACCAGGGGAGCGAGAGATAAGGAGAGACCAGGGGAGCGAGAGATCAGGAGAGACCATGGGAGGGAGAGACCAGGAGAGACCAGGAGAGATCAGGAGAGACAAGGGCGCTGAGGCTGTGGTCAAATATCTGGCCCTGGCAACAGTCAGACCTCACAATCACCTGCTGCAATCATCTTTTCATTCATAAATGTTTGATTTCCTGCACTTCATTCATTATGTTGCCTTGCTCCCTCACTGTCTTCAGCTGAACCAGGAGGCGTTGATGGAGCATGCTGGGAAGATTAGGTCACTTCCTGCGGAGGTGAGGGAGGTGGTGAACGCCTGCGTGGGGCCACACTTCCCTGGTCTGGTGGACGAAGGGGCGGGGCTCCCACTGGGGGGCGTTGGCTTCTATGGAGACGTCTTTCTGGGGTAGAAGGGGCAATAAATTAGTTATGTTTCTATCACTTGACCCTGATCCCCTCTCTCTCCCCCCCTCTTTCTCTCCCCCCCC
>BROE01000009.1:1029152-1064364 GCA_036571765.1 Plecoglossus altivelis | reverse complement strand
TTCTCTCCCCCCTTCCTCCCCCCCCCCTCTCTCTCCCACCATCTTTCTCTCCCTCCATATCTCTTTCTCCATCTGATTTCTCCATGTCTCTGTTCTCCAAGAAAGCGTGTGTTTATCTTGGTCAGTGTGTCTTGGTTATTTTTCTACACCATGTTTTTGGCTTCTGTTACAATGTGTTGTTTTTGTAGAGGGTTTAAAACCTTGGCTCTAGTAAGTAAAGATATTAGGAATCGATTAGTTTGCCTTCCCCTCCTTTAGTAAACTGTTCAGAATTTACATGACACAGAGAGTTTCAGAGTGTTTCAGAGAATCCGTTCTCACTGACTGGAGGATGAGTAAGTGTGTCAGTTCAGTGAGTCTGGGTTTCACTAATGATCCTGATACACACTCATAAGTGACTCATCAGGTAAAGAAGCCAGCAATCCAGTCCTTTAACTTTCTGAGAAACTTTTGTAGAAAAAGTTAGACGTTTATGCTATTATATGCAGGGAAATGGGCCACAGACCTGATGGTTCTGTCTAAAGGTAGTCAGCCCTGGATTTAGAGAGCCTGATATGGTTTTGAAACTGTATAGTCAGTCATTCTGTGGATGCGTGTTTATTGCACGAATTTAATCACACCTGTAATATGATTTATTTCTTAATTTATACTTGATTTATTTATTCATTTGTGAAGTTTATTTTTAATGCTTGACTTGTTATGTCTTTGTACTTCAACAGTCAACCTCTGACTAATACACTTCCAATCATTCTGATGGCTTTGTGACCACTTTGTGCATGTGTGTGAGTGTCTATGTGCATCAGGCTGTTGGTACACACAGCTGTATTGGTGGGGGTGGCTGGTCTGGGGTGGCTGGTCTGGGGTGGCTGGTCTGGGGTGGCTGGTCTGGAGGTGGTTGGTCTGGGGTGGCTGGTCTGGGGGTGGCTGGTCTGGAGGTGGCTGGTCTGGGGGTGGCTGGTCTGGAGGTGGCTGGGCTGGGGTGGCTGGTCTGGTCTGGTCCATTATGAGTCCTCAGAGCACCTTCCTCTAGGAGACACGTGATGACAACAGCTCAGAGCGCTTGGCCATTTATAACTACAGACCTGTTGAGAAGTGGAGTAATGTTTTTATAGCCTCTACTTTCAACTGTAGGTAGAAAAGACACGTGTGTAAAGAGAATGAGCAAACCTGGTACTGTTTCCCTCTCTCGCCCCCCCCCCCTCTCTCTCCATTTCCGTGACCCCACTCCTTCATTTTCCCTCCCACTCCTCTCTCTCTCTCTCTGTGTCTCTCTGTGTCTCTCTCTCTCTCTCTCTCTCTCTCTCTCAGTAACAACCTGGCAATGCCGGAGTGGTCCTTGTCTTCCTGTCAGGCTGACAATAGCATTAGTCAGTCATAACTTCACATAATTACAGTGCTCTTTCTCACTGTTAAGATTTTTCAAAGCCTCAAATAGATCAATCAGTCTATCCAGAGGCCTGCCGACAGAGAGGCACGTGGAGGAGCTCAATGCTGGAACTGAGTCAGGAGGGGAAAAGACGACTCGGTCTTTCTTCTCAACAGATCCACAGCGGCATCAAAAGTTCTGAAAAAAAATATGATGTTTGAAGAACATATCAATTAAAAAGCATGTTCACATGTCTGAGCATCAGTTGGCACTTGAGCTACATTCTTTCATGCACACGTGCACCTATCCTGTGATGTCATATCCTGTGAGGCTCAGGAGGTGGACCTGCCAATCTAACTCGGTGAGTTTCTGAGTGGCAGGTCTGTCCACAGGCAGTAGCTGTGTTGCTGTCAGCGTGTGCCTAAGATGCTGGACTCTTCTCACCCAGCCAGGAGGACAGCAGAGTGTGAAGACACTCATCCCTGAGTCAGGAGGGTCTTATGTAAGGACCAGGGCCAGCTGGAGAGGGGGGACCCCAATCTCCACGCTCTGTCGAAACACCAACAACCTGCTTGCTGCTCTCTCTCTGCTCTTTCTCTGGTCAGTATCTGCTCTCTCTGGTCTCTCTCTGCTCTTTCTGCTCTCTCTCTCTGGGTCTCCTGTCTCTGCTCTATTTCTCTAGGCTCTCTCTGCTCTCTCTCTAGTCGGTCTCTCCTCTCTCCTCTCTCTCTGGTCAGTCTCTCCTCTCTCCTCTCCTCTCTGGTCAGTCTCTCCTCTCTCCTCTCCTCTCTGGTCAGTCTCTCCTCTTCTCTGGTCAGTCTCTCTCTAGTCAGTCTCTCCTCTTCTCTGGTCAGTCTCTCCTCTCTCAGTTCGGTCTCTCCTCTCTCTGGTTGGTCTCTCCTCTGCTCGAGATGTGGGAAACACGTCTCAGATCAAATTAGTTTTCTTAGTGGGGGGAAAAAACAAAAGAAGCAAGAGGAATATCTCTCAGAGGGAGATGGCAAGGACAGATCATAGAGATCTCCCCCTGTGAGTGAGTGTGCATGCATATGTGAGCGAGCGAGCGAGCAATCGTGTGTGCACATGCATATGTAAGCGTGTGTGTGTGTGTGTACTGCATGTGTGTGTGTGTGTGTGTGTACTGCATTTGTGTTTAAACAAAGTTTTGTGTGCCATCCTACAACCTTATTGTTCTGTTAGAACCCATCATCTTGCCCCTCCCCATACAGACCTGGTGATGCTGTCTGGTTCTTGGCCCCTCCCCATACAGACCTGGTGATACTGCCTGGTTCTTGGCCCCTCCCCATACAGACCTGATGATGCTGTCTGGTTCTTGGCCCCTCCCCATACAGTCCTGGTGATACTGTCTGGTTCTTGGCCCCTCCCCATACAGACCTGGTGATGCTGTCTGGTTCTTGGCCCCTCCCCATACAGACCTGGTGATGCTGTCTGGTTCTTGGCCCCTCCCCATACAGACCTGGTGATACTGCCTGGTTCTTGGCTCCCTCATGTGTACCCAGCAGCTCTCAGATCTTCAACACGTCCCATCAGACCTGAGGAAGATTCATGTTGCCTATGCCCTGCCTCGCTGCACCATCTGGAAACACTGTTGCCTAGTGACGTCTCCATAATGGCCCAAACCTCCACCCTAGACGGGCCCATGTGATGGTCGGCGTGAACGGGCCCGAGTGGTACTTCAGAGAGACCGAGATTCAGTGTTGTACTGTAGGAAGTTTGACTCTTCTCAATGACTGAAACCGATAGTTCTGAATTCAATTGTAATTCGATTTAGAACACACCATCAGTCCTAGCAACCGCGTGATATGGTTGTTAACGGTACAAAACACCTCAGGGTGAGTCTTCAACGTTAAAGCGAAGAAGTTAGACTCACACCACACATCAGAAGAGGGCAAAGGAATCTATTTATGTCAAAATCACTGAAATAGGCATCAAAAACATGGTTCCATTACCAAAGCATTTGTTTTGTACAGGTGGTCTTAGTTTGAATCCAAGCTTTCAGAAAAGCTTGGATTTCTGTTTTTGGATTTTTAAGAGCTACAAGGCTTTCAGAGCCTTCAGAACGCAACACAGACCAACCGTGTACTTTCAGGTTGAACGTTTTGTTTGGATGCATCAGTCACAGAGTTAATGAGCTAGTTCACCTTGGCTCCTTGTTCTGTTTCCTGTCTTTAGTTTTAACAATAACAATTAAGGAACACCCTACGGTACTGGTTACTCTGATCCACAGATGCACTCGTTTCCGTGGATCTCTACTGTACAATTAGCGTGTTGCAAACAACTCCAGTAGCCAGACGATATACTTGGCTTGAGGCTTGAGACGCGAAGCTTAACATGTAAGGAACGCAATGGCAAGTTTTCAGAACGTGTGGTTTATCTCAAAGGCTGGGATGGAACTTTGCCGTTTCAAAAGATCTGTACTTTTTCCAGAAAGAGTAAATGAATAACCTTGTCAAAAGCACAAAAGGACATTTAGGTTTCCTTAACTCGAATAACTGTCGAAATTACCGACTGTTGAGAGCACCGACAAACGTGGTTCTTTCACTTCAATGTTCTCTTTTCCCTGCAATCAGGAACTGTTTCTTCTGCATTGATAAGATTGCAGGTAATCAACGAGGCGGTAGAAAGGTCATTCAATTATTATTATTAGCAGTCAAGCCAACAAAGATTTTGATCAAAAATAAACATTTCTTCCCCTGCAGGAATAGTCAGCAGCACCACAACTTCTGAGCTTGTAAAGATCCTAAGATACATGATGTTGTTTGAGGTCTAGAATTCTCATCCAACATGACCTCTTCCTTCTTTTTCCTGCCCTCCTCTCTTCCTGCCCTCCTCTCTTCCTGCTCTCCTCTCCCCCTCTCCTGCCCTCCTCTCCCCCTCTCCTGCCCTTCTGTCCCCTCCTCTCTTCTTGCCCTCCTGCCTTTCCCTTCTCCTGCCCTACCCCTCCCTGCCCTCCTCTCCCCCCTCCTCCTTGCCCTCCCCTCTCGCCCTCCTCTCCCTGAAGGTGTTGGCAGGACATTAGTCATGTTGTGGCCAAGCGAGCTCCGCATCCTGCCAATGTGGGCATCACACAAATACATTTGTTATCCAATTGTCCAATTTACGGAGCTGTCGCTGGCGAGCAGGGATGGAAGCTGCAAGCAAGGCCTGTCGAGGAGGGAGATGGAGCGGGTGCTGTCAGGGCAGCGCTCATCCGTGAGCTTACCCTCCACATCTGAGGAGAGGTGAGCTTACCCTCCACACCTGAGGGGAGGTGAGCTTACCCTCCACACCTGAGGAGAGGTGAGCTTACCCTCCACACCTGAGGGGAGGAATTTCAATCAGGGGAGACCAAGATCAGGAACAGGTTTAGTTAAGGTGAGCCTGTCATGTGTTGAGGATCAGACATGCAGTGTGTGTTGTCCCGCCCTGCTGGAAGGGTGTTCCTTAGCTGTCTGATCTGGACAACTGGGAGGACCTGGCTGTCACATGGTCACTGGGACAGCTAGGAGGACACTGGGACAGCTAGGAGGACACTGGGACAGCTAGGACACTGGGACAGCTAGGAGGACAGCTAGGACACTGGGACAGCTGTGACTGGGAGAGTCACGAGTGAGATCCCAACCATCCGTCACCCTTCCATGACTGATGTGTACGATCGCAGTGAAGTCAGGTTCTCAGTTCACCATCACCGAGTCGTGATGGTGACGAGGGGTGAGGAGGCTTCACGTGTGGAGAGATTCTCTTCCTGGGGGGTCTAATTCTTGGTTGTCCAAAAAACGTCTGAAAGCCAACATTAGGACTGGGTAAATCCCCAGGCTGGTGACAGCCTAGTCGCTGCCATCTGGACCTGGTGGGCCCCAGTGAGGCGTTAATTGATGGGAGCAGAGGGAGCGGAGGATAAAGGGAGGGGGGGGTGATCTTATTGCCAATAACATCTCTATGTTCTGTGACTGGAAGCTCCCAGAAAGCTGTTGCTAATTACCCAGAGCGTCTAACGATCTATCACCCAGAGCGTCCGTAACGATCTATCACCCAGAGCGTCCGTAACGATCTATCACCCAGAGCGTCTAACGATCCATCACCCAGAGCGTCCGTAACGATCCATCACCCAGAGCGTCCGTAACGATCTATCACCCAGAGCGTCTAACGATCTATCACCCAGAGCGTCCATAACGATCTATCACCCAGAGCGTCCGTAACGATCCATCACCCAGAGCGGCTGTAACGATCCATCACCCAGAGCGGCTGTAACGATCTATCACCCAGAGCGGCTGTAACGATCTATCACCCAGAGCGTCCGTAACGATCTATCACCCAGAGCGTCCGTAACGATCTATCACCCAGAGCGTCCGTAACGGTCTACCATCTAAAACGTGACTTGGCCTTTGCAACAGCTTTGAAATCCGCAACCTAACATGCCTCATTCTCTGACAATCTTTCATTCAGGGCCGCATCAAGGCTGGGCCTCTGTTACTGTGGTGTATTCCAGCTGGAAACATTCGATTCGAGGGAGACAAAGAAAGTGACCGAGTCTCTTATTGTTTGATGTGAGCATGCTAACCTTGTGGGAGGGTTGGGTGGAGGTGTGCACATGACAGCAGGCCAGCTGCAACCTTGCCCAGAAGAGGGGGGGTGGGAGAAGAGGAAGGCCAGCCAGCTCTGAACCGGAGCTGGCGCGTCCTTGCTGCAAATCAAAGGGCATTAAAAGAATCCGAAGACGATTGGAAAGAAAGGCAGGGACAGGCTGGCTACTCTGAGTACAGATAAACCAATCTAGTGTGCTATGATGGATGCCAGGCTTAACGCACATCAAAGAGGTGGTGTTCAGGTGTCAACCAGCAGTGGGGAGATAGTCCTGAGAGCTTGTGTGTTGACAAAGAGTGGATGATGGAGGAGCTGATGTTGTGATAGGTGGGATCCTTTTGTGTGTTCAAACGTGGGAAAACTGCAAAGTTCTGTGAACATCCTAGGAGACTTTTTAGCTTTTTAGCCCTTGTGCTCTCTTCGTATTCAGCAACTCCCCCTGTCCTAAGGGTCAAAATGGCCCCACCTGAAATAAATCAGGTAAATTCTATGTTTACCCTGTACCCCTTTAAGGCACTGAAATGTGCAGCCATGCTGCATATGAATCAGAACCGTTTTCATTTTGTCTGAGTTCGATCAAGCACATACAATCTTAATGTCTCATTGTGGGTGTGCATGTGTGCATTTAACATAGTTTTGGGTCATTCTGATCCCTGGAAAGAACACAAGGATTAAAAAGTGGGAAAACTGCGAATTTTTATGAACATCCCAGGAGACGTCTTGCGTATAGAAGTGCTGGGTGAGAGGCAGGATTAAGGCAAACCTCACCGTGAGCTGCATGGCCGAAGACATCTGAGTCATGGGTTGTGTTGGCAGAACGGCGCCGGTAACAACATCAGAGATGTCACATCCTGTTCTCCTCTGTTCTGTCCAAGTAGACCACGCCATGGCGCTCTGAGGTGTGCTTGAGAAAAGATAAAGCATGTTAGACTTTGTGACTGTGGTGACCAGTTCAACGTCGATCATAAGAACAACATACAGGTTGAAGTGAATAAGGTTCTGAACACCAGAAAAAAACACCCATCACACCCTATAGAAAACAGGAGGTTTTTCTCTGGTACTTTGCTTGGGAATATGTCTGTTTCCATCAGTCAGTCTGAAGGGACTTGTTGATTCAGTATATTTGGGAGTGTATTCTCCCCAGTGTCTAATCAAGCCATGTAGGGTGGCAACACATCGACTTTACACAGGCACAGGCCTTAATTTCTAATCAGCCATTCAGGAAGCTGACGCTGGGTAAGAAAGAGAGAAGGGCATGAAAGATTGGGTATTTATGGTAGCATCCCTGCTTTCTGGCATACATCTGCTCAATTAGACAACCTCGTGGGCTTCTCTCATTCAGACTGCATTTTTCAGCATCATTCATTTTCATTCAGCTCCATCGCTAGCCGGGAGGAGAAGGTAGCGCCTATTAATGACACTTGCAATTTGCATTAGTGTCTTGTCACTCATCTGAATGCAATCAAAGGCACTGTTTTAAAGAATGGATGCATTTTTACTTCACACTCCAGGCAGTAAGACGCATTTACAGTTGCTGGACAGTTTGTACAAACTTCACTGGAAAATAAGAAACATCGACCACAGAGCACACAGATAAGGACTGAAATTGTATTCAAGGCCTATTTCTGTAAACCGATTGCGAATCTTAAAATAGTCACTTTTGTGCTGAAAAAGCTCCAGCAAGAAAACATCCGCAAACACAGAAGATCAGGAGGAGCCAACAATCATTTAAGCTGTCCTACAGGTCTGCATGCTGTCCTACCAGTCTACAAGCTGTCCTACCAGTCTGCACGCTGTCCTACAGGTCTGCACGCTGTCCTACCAGTCTGCACACTGTCCTACCAGTCTACAAGCTGTCCTACAGGTCTGCACGCTGTCCTACCAGTCTACACGCTGTCCTACAGGTCTGCACGCTGTCCTACAGGTCTGCACGCTGTCCTATCAGTCTGCACGCTGTCCTACCGGTCTGCACGCTGTCCTACCGGTCTGCACGCTGTCCTACCAGTCTGCACGCTGTCCTACCGGTCTGCACGCTGTCCTACCAGTCTGCACGCTGTCCTACCGATCTGCACGCTGTCCTACCGGCCTGCACGCTGTCCTACCAGCCTGCACGCTGTCCTACCAGTCTACAAGCTGTCCTACTGGTCTGCTCGGTCTATTTCTGGACCAGCCATTGTCTGAAAAAGCTGTCAAGGGGCTCTGAGCACTCCACTGGAATACCAGATAAGGGTTGTTTAGTGGAGGGCAATGCCTTTCATAGAAACAGTGTCTCAGGATTGATCTGACTGGGTGGCCTCGCGTGACATCCACAGTCACCTGGGCAGCTTGTGCTGAAGGGACGACATTTCCCTTCTTATCAAAGAGTCACATTACCATCTCTGGGTTCTTAAGACTGTGGCGGTAGATGTCGCGAGATTCCATTAATATGCATCGGTGCGGAAATGGATTTGACTTAATCACGTCCTCTGGGATGTGTTAAGTGCTGAACTCATTGACCTGATTAAGATGTCATCGCCACTGAAAGGTACGGCAGGTTGAACTGACATTATCCACAGTATCTCATTGGTATGACGAGCAGGACGCCATCACACTCTATGGGTGGAGAAACTCACAGAGGAACAAAGCTTGTGTCAGAGGAAATCTCATCCTTCACACTAACAAAACTAGTCCTCCTTCGTATGAAGTTTAGCAGTGATATCACACTAGATCAGGGGTCTCCAATCCTGGTCCTCGAGGGCCGCTGTCCTGAAGGTTTTAGACGTTTCCCTCCTCCAGCACACCTGATTCTAATGAATGAGCCATTACCAAGCTCTGTGGAAGCTTCATAGTGACCCTTTATTAGACTCAGGTGTGCTGGAGCAGGGAAACACTGAAAACCTTCAGGACAGCGGCCCTCGAGGACCAGGATTGGAGACCCCTGCACTAGATACTCACCTACAGAAAAAGGCATCGAAGCTGTTGAAGAAAGTCTTCCATCTCCATCCTGTAGTTCCTGTGTGATCCTCACAGCCCACATGGAACCCTCAGGTAAGTGGGCGTGGCTCTGATTTGGCTCACACCCAATCCCTGCAGAGGGCTAATGAAGGGGCCGTCTGTATGGCCGGATGGTACACAGTCAGAACCCCAACTCTCTCACTCTCTCTCCTTTCTGCTCCTGCTGTTTTTTATATTAGCAATTAAACACTTGTTCAAATGAGAGGGCAGATTGGTGCTGACAAACTCATGATGGAAAATGTAGGCCTCTGACTCTGATTTTACATGTGTGCAGCTTTTTAAAAACATCATCCATCCATCCATTGTCTACTGCTAATCCCTGGGAGGGATTGCAGTGCCGCTTGTTCCCATCTTGGGGTCACAGGTGACTGGAGCCTAACCCAGTAGCTGTCGGGCCACAGGCAGGGTACACCCTGGACTGGGGCCAGCAAGTCGCAGGGCTTTTTACAAACATGTTTACAGGATAGACAGACGTAGCAATAGAGTCTGGCTCCTCTTGGTTCACTTCAAAACGTTGAGCAGCTTTGGGGAAATGACATGCAACAGCTCCTCTCATTGGAGCACTACTGTCAGACACCTTCTGTAACAGAAAGCAGGCATCAATAACAACAATAGAGGATTATGAAAGCCTAGTCTACCCTTGCACCATCAAGAGCAACATAATATCCACCATTACTGTACCTGAAACCAGTGTCAAGGCCAGCCCATATTACAAAATGCTATTACAGCATGTAAACAAAACACTAGCAGCCAGCATGCCTCTATACCAAACTCTGCTTAGGGTGAAACACTGTGTTATGTATCCAACTAGACTGTAAACTTAACATTCTGTCTCATTAAAGGTTTACTTAGAGGATAGTACTGTGACCAATCTATCTTGAGTTTCCATACATACATACAAAACCATACAAATTCGTAACTTTTGAACACCTCCAATCTGCATACACCAGACCAGAAAGAACTGAGTATTAGTTACACCTCGGAAAGCTGGAGGTGCAAGCTAAATAGACATGTTGTTATCATGACAACTGCCTCACAGCCTGAGCGAGATCAGAGAAAGGTTAGTCAGGGAAGTAGGTTTTCGAAGAGGAAGACCAACATATGGACTTCCTGTTCTGATTCCTGTTCCTGAGAAACTCAAGATAGATTGGTCACATGACTTGGAGTCCTGCCAGTAAAAACACAGAGATGGACCGCGTTGTTAAGCTAACTGGGTACCACAAACAAAGCGCCATTAACCATACTATCCTCTAAGTAAACCTTTTAATGAAAATGAAGCAATGTTAAGTTTACAGTCTCTTTAAACGCTTGTCATTTTGTTCAGCAAACTCTACACTGTCCGACCTTTTGGTGAAATATTAGTCTGATCGTGCGCACTTTCTGCACGAGAGACTTGTAAAAGTTCGTTTGAGTGGACCGTAGGTTAAAAGTGCATGGCACGAGCGTGTCTTTTGTAGTTTCTTTCACCTGGCACACATGAAAAACATCGGCAATGTTTTTCTCCTCGAGTAATTATTAAATTCAAACGGCATACATTTTCTCTAGGCGGAGGACGCGGCTTCTGTGTCTATGCTGCCTCTGCATCCAGCTCCTCGGATGGCTGTTTCCTTGGTAACGTGGGGAGGGCATTTGGAGCGAGAGGTATAAAAACACCGGCTGCTTCTCGCCGAGACTCACTCCGAGGTAAATACACTCGCTACCAACACAACTGCCCGGAGAAAGTGCTTTACTTTTTCTTACTGAACTGCTGTCTCTCTCTCTCTCTCTCTTTCTCTCTTTTTTCTGTTTGCCTCTCTCTCTCGCAACATACGCGCACTTTCTCAAACTCGGCTCACAATGATGCGACCCAAGGATCTGCGGCAGGGCTCGGGCACCAAGACCTTCCTGGACGCCATGCACGAGGGCAAGGTCCACTTGGCGCGCTTCGTCCTGGACGCGCTGGACGGCCGCATCATCAACTCCAAGACGGAGAACAACCGAACTCCTCTCATGTTCGCGGTATGCTTGCCGGAGCCCACTGCCAGAGCGAAGTTCACCCATCTGCTGCTGGAGAAAGGCGCCGACGTCAACTGCCAAGACGAGAACGGACGCACCGCCCTTAGTCTGGCGTGCGAACTCGGCTACTTGGACGTCGTTAAACTCCTAGTGCAGTTTAACGCTGACCCAGACGTATCTGACGCCTGGGGGAACAGCGCCCTAGTGTACGCCGCCTACGCAGGCCACAGCCAGGTGTTGGAGTTCCTGGTCAAGGCCTTCAAGCGACTGGGTCTTAGGCTTGACCGAACCAACAACGCGGGTCACTCAGCCATTCAAGTTGCAAACTTCTTCGGTCACACTCACTGCGTTCAGGCGCTGAACGTGACTGGGAGGAGGTGCGTGGGCTCAGAAGGAACCGTTGGCGAGGCGGGAGAAGAGAAACGGCCGCCCAACAAGTTGTCCCGACAGGTTCTCGAGAGGTTCTCTAAGCCGCTCTACAGTGAAGACAAGCTACCCGGGGTGTTTCAGAGACAGCTGAAGGTCGGGGATAGCAACGGGCTGTGGAACCGCTTCAGGTGTCACGATCCGCCCACCGAGAACAACACCTGTGGCCCTCCTCACCAACTACAGAGAGCTCTGACGGAGGACGACAGTGGTGTTATATTCACAGCCAAACAGCTACAGAACAGCAAGCTTAGGGACCTGAGAGGGGCGACGACGCTGAACCACCTCCCCGACTCTCGTCACAAAGATCAAGAGAGAAGATTTAAACAGCAGGCGCAAGAGACTTTCCCTCTTTGGGGCAAAGCTAAATCGTTTAACCTGGACGTCTTAAGCAGCAGGAAACAGTCGTATCAAGGGGAGATGGGCGACATGAGGTTATCAGCCAGTAAGTTCAAGAGAGCCTCGCTGCAGGACGAGAGATTCTTGATCGCCAAGATTGACTGTCGAGAGAAAACCGGCACAGTGACAAGTGATGCTGACAAAACAGTCACAGCAAGAGGCTTTTTAAACGGCAACAGTAAAAGTCAGAAAGCTGCGGCCGATGAGAACGTGAGGTCGCAGAAAGATAAAAGCAATGACATCGCGCTGTCAAGCAGAAGGGCGTCTGAGAAGAGAGACAGCGTGCCGAGCGGGAAGAAGCTTCTCTTCAACAGAGGAGAGACGGAATCGGATAAGATCCCCATCCGTCCTCCAGGATTCACGGGACTCGGAACCAGGCTGCTGCGACGCTTCACTGCCCCCGAGTTCATGAGAATGGTTATAGACTGTTCATCTAGTTCCGCGCATGGAAGAGCGAGAATGTCCAGGTCCGAAACGTTTCCTTTCTCACACGCGCATCAGAAAGTGAACAGCCAACCAAGCGTCGACAGCATCAGCGGAGTCAAGTGTGAATTCGAAAGCAGCTCACGAGTCACTATTGATTAAAATACTATAGGCTTTAAAAAATGTATGGCAATCAATTTATTATGGCACTTAAAATTCCACAATTATAAAAAAAAATTCATTCACTTGTGAAGAAACAATAATATAACGTTTAAGTGTTTGAGCGCTCTGTTATTCCAATAATCGCCTATTGTAACCGCTCAATCGGTTGGTCTGTGGCTTTTTTGTATATAATGTATATATTTGCAATCCGAAGAGAGATTGATTAACAATTCAGCCCAACCCAACACTTTACAAACTGTTCATATGAAATATAATTTCTATCGTACTGAAGATGCTGTTTGTATGCTTGCCCTACGCGTCGCTGTATCTGCAACTGTGTGATTTGCAAATATAGTGTCTATTAAATATATATTAAATACATCTCTAACATCTTGTATTTGTTTCAAAGACAAATAGAGAGACAAGAGAGATACTATATAGAGATAACATTAAATAGAGCAATACTATTGGATTTAATATGCATTATTTATTGATTTATACAAAATTAAAATAATGTTTATTTCTCTATTTTCATGACTGACTTAGGCTACTTAGAAATACAAATACATGAAATATGCTGTATCCATGTCTGAATATAAAGTCTGTGCATCGTGTTCTCAGAAGGTGGGAGTCTCATCTGTAGCAGCACAGCTCAACCTGTGCTTTGTTTACACGGACCGAACACACACACACACACATACACACACACACTGTCACACACACACTCCCACTACAGTAGCAACACACACACACACACTCACACTACAGTAGCAACACACACACACACTACAGTAGCAACACACACACACACACACACATACACACACACTGTCACACACACACTCCCACTACAGTAGCAACACACACACTCACACTACAGTAGCAACACACACACACACACACTCCCACTACAGTAGCAACACACACACACACACACTCACACTACAGTAGCAACACACACACAGACACACACACACACACACACACTTTCCAAATCAAGTCAAAAACTTTTAAATTAATCTCAATAATTTACAGCAATGGTTTCTGAAAGCAAACGCATCATAATGTTCAGGGTATCTGTATTTACAGTGTTGATTCAATCAGCTACGTTTTAAGGATTAATCAGTCTAAAACGAAAACTTTTTCTGCCACACAGTTTACAAAAGTCCACAACATTTTTGGGGGAAAAGCAGGGACATTTCTTCATTGAAATGAAAGTGAAGACTCAGCTGGATGAATGGAAACAGCAGACTACACACACACACACACACACACACACACACACACACACACACACACACACACACACACACACACATCATGGTAATGAAGGTGGCTGGTCTCACAGTGAGGAAACTCTTCAAGCATTCAGACGAGGCCAGGTGTGCTGTGTGCCAGGTGTGCTGTGTGCCAGGTGTGCTGTGTGCCAGGTGTGCTGTGTTGTGGCCATGCAAACTGCTCCATCCACAGCCAGGTGTTGTCCCATCTGGTAGAGAGTACATGCCTGTATGGCTGGAGAGGTAACATGTATGTAACAGGTCATGAGCTATAGCTTGAGTTAGGAATAAAACTGAATGAGCAACTGGTATCCAAACGCTGTCCTGTGTCCTGTGCTGTCCAAACGCTGTCCTGTTGCAGTGGATGAGAATGCAGTCCTTCCTTGCCTTGTCAAGCTAGTCACACAGCCATGTGAGATGGCTGGTTTGTCAGCAAGAATCCTACAGGCAGTCAGCCCCAAACAGCACAGACAGAAGGCTGGAATCCAGTTGCTGCTGTCATGCTGTCTTCAACGCAGCCTAAAGTGCTTCTCTTAAAGTCAAGTCGTGTCAGGCCTACCAAACTTGCTAGCCTGCCGTGAGCACTAACAGCACCAGATTGTCTGTAATCCATTCCTGCTCTCCCATTGGTCTGGACGGGGTGCTGGGAGGATGGAGGGGGCGGGCCCAGGAGCAAGGTGGGTGTGGTTGAGGAGGGTCTCTGTGCTCTCAGCTCTCAACAGCGGGACATGCGCTTGCGGTACTGTTCCACCAGGGGGACCAGGCATTGGGGCGAACTGCTCTGCAACAGGAAGGGGTGCTCCAGCAGGTCTGTGGCGCTGGCTCGCTCTCCTGGGTCCCGGGTCAACATACGGTCCAGGAAGTCCTTCAGCACTGGGGAGACCTGCAGAGGGGGAGCGGGGGGCTCTTACTTGTGTGTGTGAATGTTTGAGTGTGTGGATGCGATGACTGTTCTTACCTACCTGGCTGTCTGACACAGTCAAAGCAGAGGACCTTTGAGAATTTGGGGGGGAAATATTTTTAAAACCTTTCCCTCCCAAATTACAAACATAGTTTTTTTAAAGAAATTTGGAATCTTCAGGATAAATTCTTTTCACACACTTTTTCTTTCTTTCTTTTGAAAGAAAACTTGAAAATTGTGAAGTAAAATAGGCACGCTGATGCAGGAAAAGTCTTGGCTATCTGTGTGTGTGTGGGTGTCTCTGTGTGTGTGTGTGGGTGTCTCTGTGTGTGTGTGTGTGTGTGTGTGGGTGTCTGTGTGTGTGTGTGTGAGCGTCTGTGTGTCTGAGCGTCTGTGTGTGTGTGTGTGTGTGTGCCTGTGTGTGTTTTGAGCATCTGTGTGTGTGTGTATGTGTCTCTGTGTGTGTGTGTGGGTGTCTGTGTGTGTGTGTGTGTGTGAGCGTCTGTGTGTCTGAGCATCTGTGTGTGTGTGTGTGTGCCTGTGTGTGTTTTGAGCATCTGTGTGTGTGTGTGTGTGTGTGTGAGCATATGTGTGTGTGTGTGTGTGTGTGAGCGTGTGTGTGTGTGTGTGTGTGTCCTCCTCACCTGGCTGGGGTGTCTGACTGAAGGTGCAGGCCCGTCCCTCAGTCGTCTCATAGCTGCTACAGGAGTCTCACTGAAGTAAGGTGGTTCACCATCCACCATCTCCACCACCATGATGCCCAGCGACCACACGTCCACCTGACACACACATCCTCCTCAGTACGTATCGCTCAAGTCATGGGTGTCACTCACACACACACACTCACACTCACACACTCATACACACATATACTTACACACACGCACACACACACACACACTCATACACACATACACTTACACACATACACTTACACACACATACACTCACTCACACAGACACACACTCATACACACACTCTCTCACACACACACACACACACACTCATACACACATACACTCACTCACACAGACACACACTCATACACACATACACTCACACACACGCACACACACTCATACACTTACACGCACACACACACACAATCATACACTTATACGCACACAAACACACACAGAGACGCTCACACACAGGATCATCACACAGGATCATCTGTAGGGTCTCACCTCGGTGCCGTATGGGGACTTGGAGATGACCTCTGGGGCCATCCAGTAGGGTGTCCCCACCAGAGACTTCCTCCGGGGGATGTCTTTGCTGACCTGAGCACAGAAGCCAAAGTCTGACAGCTTGATCTGTGGGGACAGAGACACTACCTCATCAGTCAACAGGGAAATACTGCAGAGATGGACTGGAAATGGGAGTGGACTAGTCAGGGTGTGTGAGTGTGTGTGTGTGTGTGTGTGTGTAAGTGGCTGTAAGTGTATGAGTGTGTGTAAGTGTATGAGTGTGTGAGAGTGTTTGAGTGTGTGAGAGTGTTTGAGTGTGTGTAAGTGTATGAGTGTGTGTGAGTGCATGTGTGAGTGCATGTGTGTGTGTGTGTGTGTAAGTAAGTGTCTATGAGTAGGTGTGTATGAGTGTGTGTCTGTGTGAGTGTATGCATGTCTGTGTGTAAGTGTATGTGTGTATGAGTGTGTGTGTGTGTGTGTCTGTGTATAAGTGTATGTGTGTATGAGTGTGTGTGTGTGTCTGTGTATAAGTGTATGTGTGTATGAGTGTGTGTGTGTGTGTAAGTGTATGTGTGTGTGTGTAAGTGTATGTGTGTGTATGAGTGTGTGAGAGTGTTTGAGTGTGTGAGAGTGTTTGAGTGTGTGTAAGTGTATGAGTGTGTGTGAGTGCATGTGTGTGTGTGTGTGTGTGTGTGTGTAAGTGTCTATGAGTAGGTGTGTATGAGTGCGTGTCTGTGTGAGTGTATGCATATCTGTGTGTAAGTGTATGTGTGTATGAGTGTGTGTGTCTGTGTATAAGTGTATGTGTGTATGAGTGTGTCTGTGTATAAGTGTATGTGTGTATGAGTGTGTGTGTGTGTGTGTATATGAGTGTGTGTGTATATGTGTATGAGTGTGTGTGTGTGTGTGCGTGTGTGAGGCGGTCACCCTGCCGTCCAGTGTGAGCAGGATGGAGTCACTCTTGATGTCTCTGTGTATAACCCCCTGGGAGTGGAGGTAAGCTAGAGCCTGCAGCACTGCCTCACTCACTGTGGCAATCTGCTCCTCGCTCAGTCTGCAACACACGCATGCAGGCACGCACACACGCACACACACATGCAGGCGCACACACGCACACACACACACACACGCACGCAGGCGCACACACACGCGCACACACACACGCACGCACGCACGCAGGCGCACACACGCACACAGACACGCACGCACACAAGCACACACATACACGTATACACACACTCATTAGCACATACACACGCATGAGCACACAGGCGTACACACACACACACGCACACACATGCATGAGCAGACTCAAGCGCACACAAACACACACACATACACACACACACACACACACACACAGTCAGTCAGTATGACTGTGACCCAGGAGAGCCCTATTCTCTTTCCCAACCTTGTATGCATCATAAAACACAGTCTCAGGGGGAAACACCAACATGTTGTGTAACTGATATTTCTGGGAAAACACATCATCTTTTTAACAAACGGCCACGAGTACTTTTGTATCTCGTCTACAAACCTTCATTGGCGGAGGACAGATTAGAATTTAAGAGAGAAAAAAAGTTTGATTCAACGGGTCAATGAATTAGGTTTTTAATGTGGAGTGTTGCGAAGCCCTGACAGGGTAGACAGGAGTTGAGTGAACGGGAAGTTCAGAATAACTACAGTCGCTGTCTTTAGAGTCAATGTGGTGAATAAGCCCGTTTTTTGTCAACAATTGAATATCCATGGGCACCTCAGGATAATTCACACTGACAACTTCTGCTCTGTGTGGATGAGCAGGCAACTTTCTTGTTTTTCATTATGCACGACTCGATATATCGAACTTTGCTGTTGCATTGAGAAATCTCATTTTTGGACCAGATTCGTCTCCTCATGTCATTTGCACATGCGCAAATCTAATTATGTTATTGAATTATGGATTTTCCTGTAGGAGGAGGTATGTTGTACTCCAGTAAGAGAGACAGAGAATGAGAGGGAGATAGAGAGAGACACACACACAAAAGAGAGAAGCGACTGAATAGATTTCTCTGTGCTGCATAGCGTTACCTAGTTGGCCTGATGCTAGTAAGTACTACACCACCCCCTTGTGGTCAGAACAGATACGACAAGATAGCACCACAGAACAGCTCTGTCCCAATATATCACTTGTTATTTCATACTAATAGACTTACCATGTCAGTGGAGACAGCAGTCAGTGTGAATGTAGCTGAGGTTACTGTCACCTTGTCTACCTGTCACCTGGTCTACCTGTCACCTGGTCTACCCGTAACCTGGTCTACCTGTCACCTGGTCTACCTGTCACCTGGTCTATCTGTCACCTGGTCTACCTGTCACCTGGTCTACCTGTGACCTGGCCTCCCTGTCACATGGTCTACCTGTTACTTGGTCTACCTGTCACCTGGTCTACCTGTGACCTGGTCTACCTGTCACCTTGTCTACCTGTCACCTGGTCTACCTGGTCTACCTGTCACCTGGTCTACCCGTGACCTGGTCTACCTGTCACCTGGTCTACCTGTCACCTGGTCTATCTGTCACCTGGTCTACCTGTCACCTGGTCTATCTGTCACCTGGTCTATCTGTCACCTGGTCTACCTGTCACCTGGTCTACCTGTGACCTGGCCTCCCTGTCACATGGTCTACCTGTTACTTGGTCTACCTGTTATCTGGTCTACCTGTCACCTGGTCTACCTGTGACCTGGTCTACCTGTCACCTTGTCTACCTGTCACCTTGTCTACCTGTCACCTTGTCTACCTGGTCTACCTGTCACCTGGTCTACCTGTCACCTGGTCTACCTGTCACCTGAGACGTACCTGGTCTCAGACACGATGTTGGTGAGTGCTCCACCCTGCAGGTACTCCATAATGACCCACAGCTCCTCCTCCACCAGCGCTGACTTGAACATCTCCACCACACACCTGTGCTGGTAGTCCCTCATGATAACCACCTGGTCGATCAGGATAGATGATACATGATCAGACAGCAGAAGGACACACAAGCTGAATATCATCCTCACAGTCAACTTACTACGTATTGATACAAACATATATAGATTATGGCGAAACACATGTGACTTTACAAAACCTTTACTCTTACAATTAGAGCTGAACGATTGATTGCGTTTTTTGATACTATCCCGATGTGACAAAAAACAAGATTTTGTAATCGCAATGGCTGCAATTTTACTTTGGTCAGGTAACACGTGAGACTCAAGCAGTTTGGTAAGACTAAGTCAATATTCACGCGGGTAAAAAACCCCACATGAAGACATTTCTGAAGCAGTAACAGCTTTCATCACAATATGTACCGATGCCCATCAGTGACATACAGTAGAAGCACTATGGCTGTCGTATTACTGCAGCACTTCTGGGCATTATGCAGTTTGGTCTGTTCACTCTACATACGCTAAGTGTCCTGCAGCAGGTGTTGCAGGTAGCTGAAGGTGGAGTTCTACCTCGTTAAAAAGCAGTTCTCTCCTCTGCTGTCTCCGCAGGTCCATCATCTTCACGGCCACCTGTCGTCCACTGTGTTTCTCCCTGGCGATGCAGACCACCCCTGTGGAACCCTCCCCGATCTTCACAAAGTTCTCCAGGTACGAGCGTGGGTCTCCTTTATCCACCACCATCTGTAGAGCGGCCTTGAACTGCTCGTGAGTCACTTTTGGGGGGTCCGGGGGGGGCCTGGGGCAGGGGTAGTGGGGGGGTCTGAAGGCCGGGGAGCAGGTTCCTGGGGGGCTGGTGGCCAGGGAGCCAGTAGGGGAGGGTCGAGCCTGGGAGGGGCTGTCCTGTCTGGGGTGAGGCGGAATGGGGCAGGCAGAGTGTCGGTGGTAGATCTCTGGACCTCCAGGCCTCAGCTGGCCCATGTTGGGGGACAGACCCAGGGTGTAGCTGGCAGAGGATATACGGACTCTTTGGTTTCCATGGCTTCTGGATACTGCTCACTAGTGGATTGTCTGCTGGTGCTCTTGCTAGGGTTGTGGGTATTGTGCTGGAGTGATGCCTGGCCAGGCAGCCTCTGCCCTTGTCAGGGGTGAGTACGAGCGTTGGAGGGAGGGGGGGAGAGATGGAGGAGGGGAGAGATGGGAGGAATGAGTGTTGCGGTGGGTGTGTATAGCAGGAGGGGAGAGATGGTAGAGTGTTGGTATGAGATGAGGTATGGAGGAGTGTTGGGGGTGGGGATAGAGGGTGGATGTGGTGGGAGAGATCGGGATGGAGGGGAGAGGAGTACGCGTTTGGAGGATGGGAGAGGAGACATGATGTGTATGGGGGTAGACGAGACAGGGAGAGGTTTGGAGAGTGAGTGTATTTGGGACAGGTGAGTATGGAGTGGAGGAGGGGTGAGCTAGATGGTGCAGTTTTGGATGATGTTGATTGTTATATGTGATGTGTATGTTTTTTCTGTATCAGAAGAAAGAGGTTTAGTGGGGAAGAGTAGAGATTGGAGTGGGCGAGAGGAGAGGAGAGGAGAGGAGAGGAGAGAGGGGAGGGATGAGGATGTATAGATGAGCGATAGAGAGAGAGGAGCGAAGAGAGAGAGGAGGGGAGAGAGAGGAGGAGGGGAGAGAGAGAGGGGAGGAGGGAAGAGAGAGAAGAGGAGGGGAGAGAAAGGAAGAGAAAGAGGAGGAGAGAAGAGAGAGAGGGGAGGAGGGGGAGAGACAGGGGAGGAGGGAGAGAGAGGAGGGGAGAGAAAGGAAGAGAGAGAGAGAGAGAGAGAGAGAGAGAGAGGAGGGTAGAGAAAGGAAGAGAGAGAGGAGGAGGAAAGAGAGAGAGGGGAGGAGGGGAGAGAGTTGGTTGTTGTCTCTGGGTCCCTATCTGGCTTTCTAACTGAATGTAAATGAGGTCCCTTCGTCTATCTTCTTCATCTGGGACTAGTGTGTTGAGACCAGCCTGCAGGTACCCAAACCCCCTCTCCAGATCCTGCCAAGTACTGCCTCTCTCAACATTTACAAGAACTGAGAATCCATAAACTCACAAAGCATATTTTATCACCACAGAAAAAACCACCAACGGATTTAATTGGGCACTTGTCTGTATAGAATAGAAATGAGGGCTTCTACTGAGCTTTGCCGCGAGGAGACGGTCCTATATAACTTTGAACACAAGACTGACCATTTTGAACATGGCTATGTAGACACACATTATCTTACATGTACTGTTACGCTTAGAGCTTTCATGATGCGGTCCTATCACACGCTACGATGGCCATGACACGGATTCATATGTGATGCCCAGTTCACAGTCGGCTGATACCAGTATCATTGTTCGCTGATGTGTGTCTCAGTGTTCAGTACTGAGGACTGTGTGAGCAGTGATGTGGCCAGCCTACCTTCAGGTCGTATGAAGAGTAGGGCCCCCCTGGGCTGTGGGGATGGATGTACAGAGGTATGTTGGTGCGGTACTCAGTAGGGGGCGCTCCTGGGTCTCCAGGGGGCTGGTGGATAGCCACAGCCGGGCTGTAGAAGCAGGCGATGGGCCGCTGGTTGGGAGGGATGGCCCTGCTTAGCGGGAACTCCCTCCTCATCATCAGTCTGTCTGTAGGGCTGCCCACCTGCCCCCCCACGTAGGCCTGCAGGGGCATGGGGGGCGGCGGGGGGCCGTCCAGAGAGCTGATGCTCACCTCGTAGGTGGACCTGGCCCGGGGAAGGACCCCATTTGGCTGCAGGGAGACACTAGTGGTGGAGTACGGAGGGGCCCCCTCCCCCAGGTCGGTCCAGGCCCCTTCCCTCCTCTCCCGCTGGGCCGGGTGATCCATCACAGCCAGGTCTTCGTACTGGTACATGTCCCCCTCGCTGACCTCCCCCAGACGGCCCAGAGACTGAGCTCTCCTTCTGGACGACGGGCTGCTCTTCCTCAGGGAGTTGGAGCTGGTGACTGACAGCCGGCTCATGTCATTGATCATGGCTGCGATGTAGTCTCCGTGTCCGATCATGCTTCCTCGTACGATGGTCTGTAAGGACAAGATGCATGTTTACCACAAAGATGATCCCACCATGAGACACGTACAGGCTGGCTGACACACAGAATAATGGGCGTGACGTAATGGTGGCTGTGAGGAAAGTTAAATTTAGACACGAGTCTGGAAAGAACAGTTTTGTCATTCTTCAAAGACGTAGACTGGAAGCATCTCCCTGATGGCTTTTTACTGACAATAGTGTCAAAGATTTTTTTTTTTCAATGAAAGTACAAAATGCAACAAAATGTATGAGTAGAAGAACACTGGCTGTATGGATGACTATCTGGGACACAACTTTGAATCATGTAAACGTTGTATTCTTGAGCTGTTTTATAAATGTCAGTACTAAATGCCTGCAGTCAGATGACAAGGCACAGACACGCCCTGATGAAGAGTTGACGTAAACGTGATGAGCTGGCGCTGAAGACTTCTGCGTTTGACCTATGAATAAGACGGTCTGTAAGACAGGTCATGCCACTTCAGTGAACAGCGTATCCGGTTTCCCTGCTATAGCAACCCCCCCCTCCGTGTGTTAAGGCACACGCACACACAAGATCATACATGTTATGACGATGTGTTGGGCCAGATTCAGCTATTCCTTTCTAAGCTTATCGACTGCTTGTGAATGAAGCGATTCGCCGTACTGTTTTTGTGTTTTTTTTACACTGACATGAAGCGCCAGTACTAAACAACTTAACCTTTCCTTCATCGCTACATGCTGTATCATTTACAGTACGGTGCACACGCTTGCTTACCAAGGATCTAATCTTCATTATCCCATTAGAAAGTGTGCCTCGGCCTTACAAGCTGACAAAGAGCATTTCTAAAATGCCGAGCTCAGACATATCCACTGTGCTAACGCATATGTTTGCACGTGGGTTGTTTTTTCTTCTTCCAAAGGGCCGTAAGTGCGTTCGGTGGGGCGTGGATTCGCTGGCTTCATCGTTGCCTAACATTTCCACTGCTGTACCCCCACTTTCCCCCTCCCCCCCCCCGGGTCTGACATCTGTGGGAAGGCACCATGGATCGTTATTAATTGCCTGCATGGAGTAATAAATCTTTTCGGTCCTCCAAGGATTCACGACGTACAGTCGGTGTACACAGCAGGGTCATTAGCCCAGCGCGGTGATAGATAAGAAGACGATCTGACAGAGGAGGCTGAAAAGAAGACCTCCAAAACCAGCAGGGCGACTAGGACGGCGGTATCCTTTTCCTTACAAGAGAAGTTGTTCTCCGTAACTACTTAGGCTACTGTCAGATCACCCTCCTTTATCTATTCAAGTGAAAGATATTTCGATACTGTGATTCTGTCTTAGTGCGCAGACAATGCCGAAGTCTTTGAAATGGACAGACTTGTGCTAACGACTAACTTTGAGCTAGATAGGCGTATTCATGATAATGCCTTTTAAAATCTGTCCCTCTCTTAAACTTTTAACTACGAACATTATCGGTGATTTAACGGCCATACTGCCCAGCCCACTTTTGGCCCTGATAGGCCGTACTACTGGTGTCCGGAGATCCGGCTAGATCCCATCCAGGTTTCGTATACCTTTTTGGGTCTGAGTTCCACGTCTGTGATCCTGGACGGGTCCACCATAGGTTTGGGTCGCCTCAGATTGTCGATCAGACTCTGCCATTGCGTGGGTAAGCCCACGAAACACCCTCGCTTGGCGTCGAACGAGGTGTGCACGCGATGCTCGAAGTTCCTCGGGGTGGAGATGTCAGGCCTCTTCTTTTTCTTCTTGCGAAACATCCTCAGTCCCGCGAGAGCGACAGCTCAACCACTTTACGTCGGCCCTGGAAAACACAAAAGAACACATAAGTGTCTAGACAAAGTGTATGTTTTAAAAGAAACACAGCGAAACTAAAATACAAATAAACCAGCAGTCTACAGCAGTGAATTAATTAAACAAACCAAGTCTCATGACTGGAGATACCATGTCCTTATCATCACATCTTTCATCACATGAAAGACAACAGGAAGGATTTATAAACTACCCATCTCTCTTCCTTCCTCCCTCTCTCTCTCTCTCTCTCTCTCTCTCCCTCTCTGTAAACATGTGAACATGCTTTAGAGTGGCTGCAAGCTGTCTGTCACTTGTGTGTGTCCTGCAGCCTTGTTCAGACAGTGAGAGTGCAGGAGTTTGTTAGCACGTGTGCAATGAAGGAACTCTGGTCAATTAGTGCCCATTTGGTCTCCATGGCCTTTGAGTGACGAGCACACAGGCAGCCTGTCCTCAGTCCACAGTCTCTGGGCGTTAGACGAGGGCAGAGCCATTCAGCAGCCAAGCCCTGATCTGTTCCCCATGCTAATGAAGGAGCTACACAGACTGGCTTTCACTTCCAAGGGAAAGAGGGTTGATCGTTTGAAAAAACGCAGCGCTAACTGTTTGACCTGACAGAACCGACTGCAGAATGTTCCGGGTTAGCTGGAAGGCTACTTCACTCAGGTCTATTTTTAAATCGTCTTCGTCACTGCGACTATAATCAAACGCAGCAGAGCCTTTTTTTTAGCACCTGAAAACCAGCAGCAACTGATTTTAGTTTTAAATAAACGTGATGTTGGACTACAAGGCGACAGGAGTGTGTCAGATGTGGAGCGTCTTCAGGAGGACAAGCAAGAGGCCTGCGGAGCTGAGATACCATCTCCCATCATGCACTGGGAGAAACTGTGAGGAAATGACTCCTGGTGTTCTCCGTAGCCAGATGAGCAGACGACCAATCAGAGAGCAGAGATGTCTTCCTAGTTGGGATGGTCTGCTGTCCTACCTGCCACCAGAGGTTTCAGGAGAACCGGGGGGGGATGGAGGGGGGCTTGGAGGCAGAGGAGGGAGGCAGAGGAGGGAGAGGGCGGAGGGAGCGAGTGGAGGGGGGAGGTCTCAATTTACCTCCCTTCCCAAGGATAATTCAATCACAAGGCTAATATGCTAAGTGTCGCATGTGCTGTATCACTGTGCTCTCTGTGTACATAACATGGTGCTGTGAAGGACTCTCATTTAATCTGACAGAGTCTCCCTGGCATGTCTCTGGCTGGAGGTGGAGAGAGAGGGAGGACAGCACAGCAGGACAGAGACAGAGGGAGACAGAGAGACAGAGGGAGAAAGAGAGACAGAGGGAGACAGAGAGACAGAGGGAGACAGAGAGACAGAGGGAGACAGAGAGACACTGAGGGAGACAGAGAGACAGAGGGAGACAGAGGGAGACAGAGGGAGACAGAGAGACAGAGGGAGACAGAGAGACACTGAGGGAGACAGAGAGACACTGAGGGAGACAGAGAGACACTGAGGGAGACAGAGAGACACTGAGGGAGACAGAGGGAGACAGAGAGACAGAGGGAGACAGAGGGAGACACCGAGACAGAGGGAGAGAGAGAGACTCCGAGACAGAGGGAGACAGGGAGAGAGAGGAAGACAGGGAGAGAGAGTGAGACAGAGATAGACCGAGAGACTGAGGGAGACAGAGGGACAGAAATAGACCGAGAGACTGAGGGAGACCGAGAGACAGAAATAGACCGAGAGACAGAAATAGACCGATAGACAGAGGGACAGAGGGACAGAGAGAGACAGAGAGACAGAGATAGACAGAGAGATAGACAGAGAGAGACCAAGAGACAGAAATAGACCAAGAGAGAGAGAGGGAGAGAGAGAGAGGGAGAGAGAGAGAGAGAGAGAGAGAGAGAGAGCCTGGCAACCTGGTTCACACTAAAACCCATTTTATTCCTTTAAAAAAAGAAACGAGAAAAGTCTTTTAAGTAGCGCCTGTGGCTCAAACGACAAGAAATCTGTGACAACCACACAGTTCTTCTGTCCATGTCTTGCTATTCACATTCTTTCCTCTTCATGTCTGTCTCTGCCCTTCTGTCTGCTTCAAACAGGATGGGCCAGATGTTGGCACTGCCGGGCTAAATATTTACACACAATGCTGGTGTTTCCTGAACAAGCAGATCAATCAATATTTACTCATGAGTGAAATAGGAACTGCTACAGTCGTCTGGTTCTACTAGTGATAATAGGATCGGACGAGCACACACACTCGCAAGCAGGATGATGTGTGCAACTTAATCAAGTGATGTCCGTTTGTACTGTGGTTAACCCAATATAACAAAATCATCCATTATTCAGAGCAGACTACGGATTCAGAAGTCTTGAAATTTAAACGTAGCACTTTGCCACATGAAACCAAATTCAAACGTACAACATGTTGATAAATGCCTGAACAAAGTAAAAATAAAAAGTAGATAGGTTATTGATTCACAAGCTGTAATCACGTGCATCTACCTTTATATCGACCTCTGTGAAGGCACTCGGTTTATGACCATCCTGATGACAATTTGCCGTTGATTTTCAAACCCCGAGAATCACGCATGTGAGCCAAAGTTGCACTGTCTGTAATGGTGCTTCAGTCTCATCTCTGCTGACCTGCAAGGCCACGACCCCGCGCCTCAGTGACTTTCCTTGAATCTGTCAAAGTGTCGAAGCAGAACGCAGGCTGAAGCTGTCAAAGACGTCAAACGAGGATGAGGTCATTGTGACACCCGCTTCGCGTGGCAGCACAACCACACTTTTCACATCAAATATCCTGAATCAGGACCACAAATCAACCAATAGCAGGCCTGAAACAAGAGTCTCCAAGAGCGGATTTAACGCCAGGAAAATTAATTTGACCCGAGTGTCGATACAGGTCCACTCTATAGACGAACACACATAAAACCTGCTGATATGGCTCCAGTCTCCAGTCCATCTACACGACGTCACACTGTCTCAAACATGACGTGTTTTCACACAGAACCTCTGTTTTCTAGACCTGCGGCCTGAGTGGGTAATCATGTAGCTGCCAAATAGAGTATTCACTCTCTCCCTTCTCTCCCGCTTCTCTCCCCTCTCCCACCTCTCCTCTATCCTCTCTCTCCTCTCCCCCTCCTCCACTTCTGTACCCAACTTTCCCTCTCTCCCTCTTCCCTCTTCCACCTCTGTCCCCCACTCTCCTCTCTCCCCATCCTCCCTCTCTCCACCATCTGTCCCATCTCCTTCTCCCCTCATCTCAGTTACCTTGCCTTCCCAGGCCTCCCATGTCCCAGGGTGCTCCCCTCCTTCCAGCCTGGTCCAGCAGCTCTGAGGACAGCAGTGGTGAGGGTGCGCCATTCTCTCACTCCCTCCTCCTTCCCCGAGAAGGGGAGAGTGATGGAGGGGCGAGTGGGAGGGGACAGCGAGATAAGAGAGGGATATTGGATTTGCTGACGGATGTTCTATTTGCCCTGATTCTCTCTGAGTATTTTTTTTTTATGGCAGATGCGCAGTGATGTCAAGATGTGCAGGTAAAAGATGGAAGGATTAGCTCCTCAGACGTCCAATGATCTTATTTAAGGACACTGTTGCATGAGTGTTTTGTTGAAGATTCGTGCCCAACGAGGTGTGTGTGTGTGTGTGTGTGTGTGTGAGTGTGTGTGTGTGTGTGTGTGTGGTGTGTGTCAGGAACGGACAGTGAAGGAGGTAATCCTCTTTTTCTCTATTTGTCAATTCACGAATGTAACATAATCCAGGCTAAATTCCGTGGGCAGATCTGCTATGGTGGCATAGATAGCATGAAGGTCTTAACAGCTGTTTTTGGACTCTGCAGTGCGGTGATGCTGGGGTCAGGGATAGCTTCACTGACAGCCTCATTATGGTGTCCGTTTTGCCCTTTGAGTGTAATGAGACCATGCTGCATCTTGGGGGAGGGGAGGTTGGGGGGAGGGGGAGGGGGGGGGTTGGGGGGAGGGGGGAGGTTGGGGAGGGAGGGAGGGTTGGGGGGAGGGGGGAAGGTTGGGGGAGATTCAATACTAAAACACAATGCATAGCACAGGGGGGGATTAGCAGGCACAACACACACACTAGGCATGAAACACACACACACACCTTCACACACACACTTTCACATTCACACACACACACACACACACACACGGGGGGCACACACACACGGGGGGCGGCACACACACACGCACACGGGGGGGGGCATTCACACACACGCACACGCACGCACACACACACGCACGCACACACACACACACACACAGCAGAGTTGCGTGGCCCTCAAGATGTAGATGTGACTAGACAGCACAAGAGCGCTGGTTATGATTCAGCCTGACACTCTCATCCTATAGACAAACCTGTGTTCTCTGTCACCTCTAACGACAAACCATGACACACCAGACCATGACACACCAGACCATGACACACCAGACCATGACACACCAGACCACAACAGACTATAACAGACTAAACCACAACAGACCAGACCACAACAGACCAGACCAGACTCTGACAGACCAGACTCTTGACAGACCAGACCACAACAGACTATAACAGACTAAACCACAACAGACCAGACCACAACAGACCAGACCAGACTCTGACAGACCAGACCACAACAGACCAGCCCTGACAGACCAGACCACAACAGACCAGCCCTGACAGACCAGACCACAGCAATAGACTAACCACATGCTGTAGCCAAATCCCTCATATGGCTGTTCACTGTTCTGAACCCTAACCAACACAGCAGGTATCAGATGGCAGGATTGCAACTGACTATCATGTATATTTTATGCTTCTGGTCTGATAGTACGCACGACAAAACCGTTTAAACACACAAGCCCTCTGGGAGGCACTCTGAAGCCCTGAGAGGGTGGCATGTTAGCGCTGCTAGTGTGTTAGCGTCGCTAGTGTGTTAGTGTCACTAGTGTGGTAGCATCGCTAGTGTGTTAGCGTCACTAGTGTGTTAGCATTATTAGTGTGTTAGCGTTAATAGTGTGTTAGCGTCGCTAGTGTGTTAGCGTTGCTAGTGTGTTACCGTCGCTCGTGTGTTAGTGTCGCTAGTGTGTTAGTGTCGCTAGTGTGTTAGCGTCGCTAGTGTGTTAGTGTCGCTAGTGTGTTAGTGTCGCTAGTGTGTTATTGTTGCCTGTGTGTTATTGTCCCTAGTGTGTTAGTGTCCCTAGTGTGTTAGTGTCGCTAGTGTGTTAGCGTCGCTAGTGTGTTAGCATCGCTAGTGTGTTAGTGTCCCTGCAACTCCCAGCTTTTTCTACCATGTTCAGAAATTCTGATTCATAGGAACCATCAGAACTCAGGAAGTAGGAGACCCTTTTTATTTAGATACTCAATCAATCCATGTTGTCATATGATTGACCATTCTAGGGAGAAGGGAGAACACCCCAGGTAACGTGGTCATCTCCACGTCCTGTTGTTTGGCGATGAAACAGATTGGCTAAACCTTGATTGTGTGTTCCTGCAGCAAATCACCAGCTCGCTGGGGAGATACGGAACATGTGCAGTACACTCAGGGCCAGTACCTGAACAACTGTGAACCAGTTTTAGCAGTTTAAGAAAATTAAGTTTGGGGTTCCTGTAAAAATGGGACAATGTAGGGAAATATCCCTTCCATGCAATGTACTTGTCAAACCTGCATGTTCTGTTGTCCCCATACTTACTGCATGTCAATGTGAGGTGAGCTAAGAGCACTGACTGCTGTTTCTTGCCCTCACAGGAACTCAAATGTCAAACGACAGGCTTTGGTTTGTCATCCATCCCTCCAAGGGACACCAAGTAAGTCAATTACTGTTTCTCAAACGCACTCAGAGAATCGGGCATGGACATTGTGAGGGAAAGAAAAAAACCCTTTTGGTTTGTTCTCATCTCAGTCTCCCTGGATGAAGACAAGACTTGCAGGGATGTAGGGAAAACAGGACACAGAAAAACACTTTAGTTCAGAGAGGACCTTGTTTCACCCAGAGAGGACCCTGTCTCACCCTGAGGACCCTGTTTCACCCTGAGGACCCTGTCTCACCTAGAAGACCCTGTCTCACCCTGAGGACCCTGTCTCACCCTGAGGACCCTGTTTCACCCTGAGGACCCTGTCTCACCTAGAGGACCCTGTCTCACCTAGAGGACCCTGTCTCACCTAGAGGACCCTGTCTCACTCAGAGAGGACCCTGTCTCACCTAGAAGACCCTGTCTCACCTAGAAGACCCTGTCTCACCCTGAGGACCCTGTCTCACCCAGAGGATCCTGTCTCACCCAGAGAGGACCCTGTCTCACCCAGAGGATCCTGTCTCACCCAGAGAGGACCCTGTCTCACCTAGAAGACCCTGTCTCACCCTGAGGACCCTGTCTCATCTAGAGAGGACCCTGTCTCACCCAGAGGACCCTGTCTCACTCAGAGAGGACCCTGTCTCACCCAGAGGACCCTGTCTCACATAGAGAGGACCCTGTCTCACCCAGAGAGAACCCTGTCTCACTCAGAGAGGACCCTGTCTCACCTAGAAAATACTGTCTCATTCAGAGAGGACCCTGTCCCACTTAGAGAGGGTGCTAGTCTGAGCTGCACAGGCAGCTAGACAGCCTGATTGCAAATCACCTCTGAGTTCATGTTGACAGTGGAGAGAAGGACTACAAAACGAGAGAGAGATGGTTGGAGAGTGAAGATGAGAGAGGGAGAGAGGGAGGGAGGGAGGGAGAGGGAGAGAGAGAGGGAGAGGGAGAGAGGGAGGGAGGAAGGTAAGAAGAGAAAGAATAGAAAGAGAGAGCCATGGTGAGCGAGGCCTGTCACTATTCTCTTGTTCGACAATGTTTCACTTGGTTTTTGCTGTCTCTCTTTGTTATCTGTCGAGACGTCGCTGTGGTTGTCATCCCTCACAATACCCAGAGACACAGCGTCTTGTCTACAGCACCTTGAGATAC
The DNA here is from genome assembly GCA_036571765.1 of Plecoglossus altivelis. NCBI lineage: Eukaryota > Metazoa > Chordata > Actinopteri > Osmeriformes > Plecoglossidae > Plecoglossus > Plecoglossus altivelis. The sequence continues at coordinate 1,033,964 of BROE01000009.1, read as the reverse complement.
TTTACCAGCAGTAAACACTTAGTAATCAGGGGGATTTGAACAGAAGATGGTTGTCCATGACAGAAAACATACATCATCCTGTCTCCGCTGGATCGGCACTCAGACTCCATGCCTTACTGAGCAGAAGAGAAATCACGTTCGTTTTCCGCCTGACTTGAGGCTGAGAACAGAATAATGCACAGAGAAACCTGCAGGGTTTCTCTCATGCACTCTGAGTGCCGTGGCATCACAGCATTGTAAACACACAGCTCCTCTCAAGTCCCAAAGCTTTTTATGCTCTTATCCAAAAGCCACCGTGTTACTGACACGGTCCTGAACTCAAAGCGTGGAAAACAGGCCTCGTCGTAGCGTGTTTGCTTGCTGTGCTGAGCACCAGACACAGCCAGGAAGAAGACAACTGAAATGCACTCAGTTTAATTAAAGATGCTCTTGGCTTCCAGCAGCCCTCCAAGCTAGTTGAGTCCCAGCAGACTAGAGACAGACCAGAAAATATCCCCCTGCAGCAGGTCTCTCTCCCCCAGCAGGTCTCTCTCCCCAGCAGGACAGGTCTCTCCCCCCAGCAGGTCTCTCTCCCCAGCAGGACCAGGTCTCCCCCCCCCGCCCTCAGCAGGTCTCTCCCCCAAGCAGGTCTCTCTCCCCCCAGCATGTCTCTCTCCCCCCAGCAGGACAGGTCTCTCTCCCCCCAGCAGGACAGGTCTCTCCCCCCAGCAGGTCTCTCTCCCCCAGCAGGTCTCTCTCCCCCCAGCAGGTCTCTCTCCCCAGCAGGACAGGTCACTCTCCCCCAGCAGGTCTCTCTCCCCCCAGCATGTCTCTCTCCCCCCAGCAGGACCAGGTCTCTCCCCCCCAGCAGGCCTTCTCTCCGTCCAGCAGGTCTCCTCTCCCTCCAGCAGGCCTTCTCTCCCCCCAGCAGGTCTCTCTCCCCAGCAGGACCAGGTCTCCCCCCGCCCCCAGCAGGTCTCTCCCCCCAGCAGGTCTCTCTCCCCAGCAGGACAGGTCACTCTCCCCTAGCAGGTCTCTCTCCCCCCAGCAGGACCAGGTCTCTCCCCCCCAGCAGGTCTCTCCCCCCAGCAGGTCTCTCTCCCCCCAGCAGGTCTCTCTCCCCCAGCAGGTCTCTCTCCCCAGCAGGACAGGTCTCTCCCCCCAGCAGGTCTCTCTCCCCAGCAGGACAGGTCTCTCCCCCCAGCAGGTCTCTCTCCCCCCAGCAGGTCTCTCTCCCCAGCAGGACCAGGTCTCTCTCCCACCCAGCAGGTCTCTCTCCCCCCAGCAGGTCTCTCTCCCCCAGCAGGACTGGCCTAATGTTGGCCCTGTGTTTTAATACTTGCTGTTTGACATCTTGTGGCAGGGGGCCACAGTAATGCTGTTAATGCAGACAGGACCAGTGAGGTCACAGCATGCTACTGAGCCAGGCTTGTGTGTGTGTGTGCGTACATTTGTGTATGTACCTGTGTGTGTGCGTACATTTGTGTATTTACCTTTGTGTGTACCTGTGTGTGTGTGTGTGTGTGCCTGTGTGTGTGTGCCTCTCTGTGTACCTGTGTGTGTGTGTGTGTGTGTGTGGTGTGTGTCCTGCGTGTGTACCTTGGTGTGTGTGTGTGTGTGTGTGTGTGTGTGTTGTGGGTGGTCGTGCTCCTCTCTGTCTGCACCTGTCAGTGTTCCAGCTCACCTGAGATGAGCCCCCTCATCTGTCACACCCTCAAAGCAACTCAAACCTCCTGAGCATGCAGCCTCCCAACCCTCTCTCTCCCTCTCTCCCTCTCTCCCAACCCTCTCTGCTCTCCCTCCCTCTCTCCCTCACGCACCCTCTCTCCCCTCTCCTCCCTCACACCTCCCCTCTCTCCCCTCTCCCAACCCTCTCTCCCCCTCTCACCTCTCTCTCCCTCCCTCTCTCCCTCACCCTCCCTCCCTCCCATTCTCTCTCTCCTCCACCCTCCTCACATCACACCATTCTTTCCTCCTCTCCCTCTCCCTCACCATCAGCCCTTCCCTCTCTCCCCCTCTCCAACGCCTCTCTCTCCCTCTCTCCCTCACCCTCCCTCTCCCCCTCTCCCAACCTTCTCTCTCCCTCTCCCCTCCCCCTCCTCCTTCTCTCCCTCTCTCCTTCTATCACTCTCTTCCTCACTCTCTCTGTCCCCCTCCTCTCCTTCTCTTGCTCTTCTCTTCACCCTCTCTCTCCCCCTCCTCCCTTTCTCCCATCTCTCTCCCTCCTCCTTCTCTCCCTCTCTCCTTTTCTGCCTCTCTCCCCCCTTTTCCCCTTTCTTCTTCTCTCCCCCTCCTTCTCTCCCTCTCTCCTTCTCTCACTCTATTCCTCATGTGCTCTCCCCCTCCACCCTCTCCTATCCCTCTGCTCTCGCTCTCTTCCTCACCCTCTCTCTCTCTCCCCCTCTATCTATCTTCCTCTTCCCTTTCTCTCTTTCCTCCCTCTCTCATTCTCTCGCTCTCTCCCTCCTCTGTCTCTCCTCCATCCTTCTCTCCCTCTCTGTCTCTCCCCCTCTATCACTCTCCCTCTTCCCTTTCTCTCCCTCCTTCCCTCCCTCCCTCTCTCCCTCTCTCTCTATGAGGTCATGTTGTAAAAAGACAAGGCTGAGCATATCCTATTCAGCCAGCACACGAACACCTGTGTGTGGCGTGTTTCCAAAAACTTCCTTCCATCGCACGCTCTCCCTCCATCCCTCCTTCTATCTCTCCCTCCATCCCTCCTTCTATCTCTCCCTCCATCCCTCCTTCTATCTCTCCCTCCATCCCTCCTTCTATCTCTCCATCCATCCGTCCCTTCTCCCGCTCTCCCTCCCTCATGAATATATCAGTGAGAAACCCGATACAACAACTCATGTCTAGTTACTGCTAGCTGTGTAGCTATGGCACACAGGAGAACCACAGAGCTTCCTGCATCCCACAGCGACAGAACAGGGTTAATCAATCACCAATAGGTTACCTGAGTGTTCCATATTGATTAGCCTCAATTATCCTCAGTCACTCCCAAGAGGAAGTCTGTCACACCTGAGTGTGACCTTCTCACCTGGCTTGGACCTGACCCAGCTCTATGGATCTGCAGGAGCTGAGGCCCACAGTCAGGCTTGTCTCTCTTCCCACAGACCTGTGTTGCCAATTAGCAGGTGGTGAGCAAGCGCTCCATCTCCCTAGAGCAGGGAGCAGGGTCTTAAACCAAGTCCAGCTCCACTGACTGTACCAGAACTTACCGCACAAACAATTGTTTTGCAGTTACTGCCATAATATTCCATCTCTCAGTCAGCTAGTAAAACAATAACACTGGTTAGAACTGGTGCTATATCCAGTCCAAAGACAGTCTCCTTTACTTGCACCCTGACTCCTTGTGTCTTTCTGCTCTGGCACACTTTTTACAGTGGGCCACAGCGCGCTGTCAAACAGCTCATGCTATTCTAACAACCCCAGCACGTCAGTTCCTTCTTTCACAGCTGCATGCATCAGCCACATGACCCACCTACAGTACTGTACAGCAGGCTACATGCTCCATCTACAGTACTGTACATCAGCCACATGACCCACCTACAGTACTGTACATCAGGCTACATGCTCCACCTACAGCACTGTACATCAGGCTACATGCTCCACCTACAGTACTGTACAGCAGGCTACATGCTCCATCTACAGTCAATGCTCCACCTACAGTAAATGCTCCACCTACAGTACTGTACAGCAGGCTACATGCTCCACCTACAGTAAATGCTCCACCTACAGCACTGTACATCAGGCTACATGCTCCACCTACAGTACTGTACAGCAGGCTACATGCTCCACCTACAGTAAATGCTCTACCTACAGTAAATGCTTCACCTACAGTACTGTACAGCAGGCTACATGCTCCACCTACAGTACTGTACATCAGGCTACATGCTCCACCTACAGTACTGTACATCAGCCACATGACCCACCTACAGTACTGTACATCAGGCTACATGCTCCACCTACAGCACTGTACAGCAGGCTACATGCTCCACCTACAGTACTGTACAGCAGGCTACATGCTCCATCTACAGTCAATGCTCCACCTACAGTAAATGCTCCACCTACAGTACTGTACAGCAGGCTACATGCTCCACCTACAGTAAATGCTCTACCTACAGTAAATGCTCTACCTACAATAAATGCTCCACCTACAGCACTGTACAGCAGGCTACATGCTCCACCTACAGTACTGTACAGCAGGCTACATGCTCCACCTACAGTACTGTACAGCAGGCTAAACGTAGCATCTCCTTCTAGTTCACCTCCAGCATAGTACAGATAGCAGGAGATATCTTAGCAGTCTAAGAATGCCACAATGACAACAAGAGGAATCTGTTCTCTCCATGACCCTGTTGTTAGCATTCAGACTTAGCAGCTTGGTGTGTGTTAGCTGAACATGCCACTGTCTCTCAACGCAGAAACGCCAGCACGCTCTCTACACACAGAATATGTTATTCTTCCAACAGAGGTGGAGGACAGAGAGAGGGAGGGAGGGAGAAGGGGGAGAGAGGGAGAAAGGGGGAGGGGGGGGAGAAAGGGGGATAGAAGGGGGAAGAAGGGGGAGAGAGGAGAAAGGGGGAGGGAGGGGAGAAGGGGGGGGGAAGACAGGTGATGGAAGGTGAAAACTCGTCTTGGAGAGGTTGTCCTCTTTTCCACTAGCGGGTTCAGTCGATTCTGCTGCTTCTCCTCGCTATGCACACCACGTGCAGGCATGGGTGTTGGGCTTACTGGCAATTTCGTCCCTCCTCCATCCTCCTCACTCCTCCTCTCCTCCTCCTCCTCCTACAACATAGCACCGCACCATTCCGACTGCGACCTGTCTTATTA
>BROE01000009.1:957585-1028634 GCA_036571765.1 Plecoglossus altivelis | reverse complement strand
CCTCCTCCTCCTCCTCCTCCTCCTCCTCCTCCTCCTCCTCCTCCTACACTAGCACCACTGCTGTCTATTGCCACTGCACACAAGCTCTTTATCAATGGAGCTAAGCCTCTTTCCCTCTCCTCTCCCCCCCTCTCCCCTCCTCTCCCCTCCTCCTTGTCTTCAGCGAGAGAAGGCAGAGGTCTGGAGGGGAGCACGGTTGTCTGGTGTAGAAGAAATAGAAAACGCCAGCTCCCTTACCTTGTCGTTCTCTGACGAGGACAGCCTCTTCTCCACGCAGGGAACAGGCTTGCGACCGAGTGCACGCACACACACATACACTCAAACACGCCGCTGCACACGCTCACTCGCACATTTTACTCTCCCTAACACGCACGCACACACACACACACACGCGCACACACACACACACACGGTGGAGGCGGACTGCCTCTCAAACTGCCACACACTGCAGGCTTCCGCTTGCCTGGGAGACCCTGATGTGTTCCTCCCTCCAGGCGAATGCTCTCGCTGCCATCTCAAAGGCTCTTTGTTAAGGAGGGTTCACGCCCGGCTGGCTGGGCAGTGGAACCCACGTCGGAGCCTGTTCCTGGGGACACGACGGCTGCTGGAACAGACAAAGCCATGGAGGAGAGGCACCATCCAGGATGAGTGAATATCACAGCCATGCACGCAGAGAGCTCCTTCCCTCCCCCTCTCTTGCTTACACACGCGCACACACACATATCTCCCTCCCTCTCTCTCTCTCTCTCTCTCTCTCTCTCTCTCTCTCTCGCTCTCTCTTTCTCTCGCTCGCTCTGTCTCTCTCTCTTTCTCTTGCTCGCTCTGTCTCTCTCTCTCTCTCTCTCTCTCTCTATCTCTCTCTTTCTCTCGCTCGCTCTGTCTTCATCACCTCCCTCCTCTCCCCATCAGCTCAGCCCCCACCCACTCTCTCACTGGGCTGTCTTTGCAGTGGCCCTGAATGGATGGCAGCGTGTGTGTGTGTGTGTGTGTGTGTGTGTGTGTGTGTGTGTGTGTGTGTGTGTGCGCTCACGCAAAGCTGGTTCCAGTGTCTGTAAGGAGAGGAGAGCTTCTGCACACATCACCTGGGATACCTTTCATACACCTGCTAGACCCTCCCCCCCTTCCTCCCCCCCTCCATCCTTCCCCCTCCCTCCACACAAGACCTGAGTGTGTGATCTGAGAAGAAAGGGTGTAACTGGAGGTGGTGTGATCTCCCAGCGTGTTCAACCAAATGCATTATCCATGTGATGAGGGGTCAACAACAGCAGTAGGCACAGTGCAGCAGGGTGGCAGAACTCAGCTATTTCAGTAGGATGTGAGTCACACTCAGTAGGAGCCTTTACTGTACCACTACTACTGTACTGGGCTGTACCACTATTACTGTACCACTACTACTGTAATGGGCTGTACCACTACTACTGTACCGGACTGTACCACTATTACTGTACCACTACTACTGTACTGGACTGTACCACTATTACTGTACCACTATTACTGTACCACTACTACTGTACCACTACTACTGTACTGGACTGTACCACTATTACTATACCACTACTACTGTACCACTATTACTGTACCAGACTGTACCACTACTACTGTACCAGACTGTACCACTATTACTGTACCGGACTGTACCATTATTTCTGCACCAGAGTGCTCATACTGTAAAGAAAGAAAACTCCGAAACGTATCTGTACTAAGATAATTTTTTCTCTAAACTAATTAAAGCAAAGCAAGCATTATGCAAATTAAACAAAAAATGAATTTAATTTTTTCTCTAAACTAATGCAAATTAAACAAAAAATGAATTGCAGATTTATAGTTTGCAAAGCAAACATACTTCCTTTAGGAAAATTAAAAATGTGGTATTATCGACCAAAGAGCTTTCGTGTAAGCTCTTCAAGAAGAAGAAGAATGCTGCCCGAGAAACAAAGCTTGAGTCTGTTTTGACACATTTGCACAACAAGGATACCGAGTACACCCTCCAGGGATATGCAGAGGCTATCCCCTCCCCCCTCTCTCCTCCCCCTCTCTCCTCCCCCCTCTCTCCTCCCCCCTCTCTCCTCCCCCCTCTCTCCTCTCCTCTCCCCTGTCCATCCCCACCTCTGTTGTGATCATTGTTATTATGTGTATTGATTGACCTGCCTCCTATGTCATCCCTCCAGGGCCAGGACTGTAACCAGAGCCAGGACTGTGACCAGGGCCGGGACGGTGACCAGGGCAGAGGTCCCTGTGACCAGAGCAGAGGTCCCTGTGACCAGGGTCAGACTGTGACCAGGGCCAGGACTGTGACCAGGGCAGAGGTCCCTGTGACCAGGGCCAGGACGGTGACCAGGGCAGAGGTCCCTGTGACCAGGGCCAGACTGTGACCAGGGCCAGACTGTGACCAGGGCCAGGACTGTGACCAGGGCAGAGGTCCCTGTGACCAGAGCAGAGGTCCCTGTGACCAGGGCCAGACTGTGACCAGGGCCAGGACGGTGACCAGGGCTGAGGTCCCTGTGACCAGGACCAGGACTGTGACCAGAGCCAGGACTGTGACCAGGGCAGAGGTCCCTGTGACCAGAGCAGAGGTCCCTGTGACCAGGGCCAGACTGTGACCAGGGCCAGGGTCCCTGTCACATCATCACATAGGGGTTGGTACCTGAGCACCCACAGTATGACACCTCCTACTGCCCTCAGGGGGGCAGATTGACACCTTCTACTACCCTCAGGGTGGCAGATTGACACCTCCTACTGCCCTCAGGGGGGCAGACTGACACACCTACTGCCCTCAGGGGGAGATTGACACCTCCTACTGCCCTCAGGGGGGCAGACTGACACACCTACTGCCCTCAGGGGCAGATTGACACACCTCCTACTGCCCTCAGAAGGGTCCTGTCTCTCTACTCTGAGCCAGGGCAGACCTCTATTGATCATCGTACTTCGATTCTTCGCTGTTCCAGGAAAGCCTTCCAGTGAGGTATCTATTGAGACAGAGATTAAGACGACTGCTGAAACTGCAGTCTCCCTCTGTGGTTCTGACGGGTCTGTTGTTACGCAAGACTGCCACAAGGTTGGTACAGGTCAAACACAACAGTGGGTCTCAACTTAGATCAACTGGGGTCTCAAAGACCTGGGGGTCCAGGGGCTCCAGGGGGTCCTGGGGCTCCAGGGGTCCTCACAGACAAAGCCAGATTGACCCTTAGTAGGTTTACATTTGAATGAGAGCCCTTGCTTCTCATAAAGACACTGCCATAATAGCCTCCCATTTAAATCCAAGCCATTGTGTTGCCGGTGGTGATTCTGGGTGGAATACAGACAAGCAAGCTAAGGTTTTTCAGTGATCTGTGGGTTAAACTTAAGGTTAAAAACATGAGGAAATGCCTTAGTCATCAGAACACAGGTTATGGACTACAAGGACTCATATTTATAGATCTAAAGTATTTGTAGGTAAAAAGCGTTGATTATCTAAAGAGCAGATCTCTGACAAGGTTTGTGCTTAACTCTACATCCTTGTTATTCCTCTTCTGCTGGACCAGTCAGCCAGTAAGACTAACATGATCTCAAAAGCAGAAACCTAAGACAAGTATTGGCCTAGATTAAGAATGTCCTGTTAACTGGTGCATGTCAATACAAGCAGACAAATAGGTTAAGAGCGCTGACTGTGAATGGTCAGTTTGTCAAAACAAGCAGAAAAAACTGTTCCTCCAAGGGCCACTCCTGTAGTGTCACACCGCAGCAGAGCCAGGACAATCCCGTCTCAAGAACCATCTGGATCACTTCCTGGTTGCTTTCATGGACAGAGATTTGAATACATTCAACAGGAATGGATGGAGGTAACTGAGAAAACAATGTTAAGTCATCTAGCTACATGACAGCCTGGTGTGTACGTGTGTTTCTAATATCAGATATTCCTGAAGAAACATTCAAGGTGTGAAGAAACACAACCATCTTCGTAGGGCTCACCTGCGGAGGGGAGAAAGTCGCTAGTAGTTCTACCACGCTGGTCAGACAACTCGTTACGTGGCAGGGTACCTGGGTAATCAGAGATTGCACGTCACTTGGGGCCTGTGGTTTAGTTATATCTGACTAGCAGGTCCTTCGTTCCCTCTCCTCCCCCCTCTACATATTCACAAGCTCTCCAGCAGCGCAGTTTCACGCTCATTCTTACCCTTCTCCAGTAGTGTTAGTATCTACCTTCTCCAGTAGTGTTAGTATCTACCTTCTCCAGTAGTGTTAGTATCTACCTTCTCCAGTAGTGTTAGTATCTACCTTCTCCAGTAGTGTTAGTATCTTCCTTCTCCAGTAGTGTTAGTATCTTCCTTCTCCAGTAGTGTTAGTATCTTCCTTCTCCAGTAGTGTTAGTATCTTCCTTCTCCAGTAGTGTTAGTATCTTCCTTCTCCAGTAGTGTTAGTATCTTCCTTCTCCAGTAGTGTTAGTATCTTCCTTCTCCAGTAGTGTTAGTATCTTCCTTCTCCAGTAGTGTTAGTATCTTCCTTCTCCAGTAGTGTTAGTATCTTCCTTCTCCAGTAGTGTTAGTATCTTCCTTCTCCAGTAGTGTTAGTATCTTCCTTCTCCAGTAGTGTTAGTATCTACCTTCTCCAGTAGTGTTAGCATCTACCTTCTCCAGTAGTGTTAGTATCTACCTTCTCCAGCAGTGTTAGCATCTACCTTCTCCAGTAGTGTTAGCATCTACCTTCTCCAGTAGTGTTAGTATCTACCTTCTCCAGCAGTGTTAGCATCTACCTTCTCCAGTAGTGTTAGTATCTACCTTCTCCAGCAGTTAGTATCTACCTTCTCCAGCAGTTAGTATCTACCTTCTCATCGCGAAAAGCAGATGTGGTGGGTATCATTATCAGTTCTCCAGCAGGAGTAGCCCCTCATCTCACCTTCTCACAGTAGTGTTCAGTATTTTTACCTTCTCTTCAGCAGTGTTGAGGCATTATCTTCCCCTCCAGCAGGCCTTAGCATTGATCTACCGGTTCCTCCAAAGTAAGTGTAGCTAGGTTGTATCGTATCCGGTCCTTCTCCACGTTGTGTTTCTCATTGTATCTAACCATTCTTCTTCGATGCTTCAGGTGGTATAGCATCTATGTTATTCTCCAGCAGTGTTAGCATAGGTACACCTTCTCCAATACGCTCGTTAGTATCTCTAACCAATTCTACCAGTAGTAGCTTTCACGTTATTTCTACCTTTCTCCAGCAGTTGAGCGCATCCCCATTCTACTTCCGGTTGCTCCAGTAAGTTGTTAGTATCTACCTTTCTCTCTTCACGCCATCTGTTGGAAGGATGTTCTCCCTTTGTGTTATGGTCATCGTACTTCTCCCAGCAGACTAGTTTAAGCCCCAATTCTTATTCCAAATTCTCCAGATAAAGAGATGTTACCCTCGCCGTTATTTTTCGTGGCGGACCAGAACAACGCTGGGTGTCAGTCAGTTCGGATAACCTTCTCCAACTCCAGTTGGTTAGTCTCTACCATCTCCAGTAGCAGCTCTGCTCCACTTTCCCCACAAAGAAGACAGAGATTTACTACTTGTTCTAATGTAGTCCCTCTTCGGATTAGGGAAAGAAGTTTAGCTCTTCCGTCGTTCTATACCTCCCCCAGTCAGGGAAGCTTTGCATATTAGCAGATCACCATTCCCGCCTGAAATCTAGCACTACTCTTTTCTCTAGACATCCACCAGTCCGGTCCGCCTTCTTTGTGAACTTGTTGTCCAATGACGCGCTTCTTGTCTCCAGAACATGCTGGAGGGACATTGTAGATCAACTGTTCATCCACCTTTCTTTTACTGAAAACTGAGTTACGCCAATAACATTGGGCCGGTCGTCGGTAGTTTGAAAAGCATATAGAGAGCGACAACTTTGTTGTTAAGATATTATACCATTTGAGGTATTTTAGAGGCATGTGTTTATGAACTGAGCCCTGTTAGTGGTGCTTGTGTTGATGGCAGTGACAGGACACCAGCCTGTTCCCCCGCAGCTCCAGGCAGGCACCGTCGCTTGGCACTATCAGAGGTTTGAAGGACATGGAGATAAATATCAGACGAACACTAGCTGTGCTCATCTGATAGCTGCCCATGAGCGCCCCCTGCTGATAGAGGGATATACTGCACAGGCAGGTTCCACCCAGCGTGAATGATGTTGTCTTTTTGTCAGAACAGATACGACATTTCTCCACAGACAGGAGACAAGTTAAACTTGACCTGTTTATAGTTGTCTCAGTAACGGTCTGTTTTCAAACATATAGATATTCATAGTCAGGAAGATGTGGTCAAAGTATATGTTTTATTAAAAGCAAATTCACAAACTACCGGCTAAACTTGCGAAATGATTGACTTATTTCATGTAACATGAATAATAATGTATTCAACTATATTCCTGCTACAAGCCTTTTAAACAACCATAAGTTTGAATTAAAACAAATCTCACCACTGACGTTAAACCTTTTCATGTTGTATTCCACCAGCTGTATAACGCACCACAGGTTTCTGCAGGCACTATCTTGCACCAACGCAGTGCGTTCAGTTAGTAAAAAACGAAGAGTACAAACAACCATACGAAAACAAGACAGCTAAAGACGTAACAAGGATCCAAACATCCCTCTGACCCCACTGAGTCATGTGAGCTGCTGTAAATGAGCCAGTTTGATTGGAGGACTGGAGGCCTGTGTGGCAGGAAGAAGTCTCTGTTCCTCCCTCCCTCCCTGACGGCTCCGCCCTCCCTCCCTGACGGCTCCGCCCTCCCTCCCTGACGGCTCATCCCTCCCTCCCTGAAGGCTCCACCCTCCCTCCCTGAAGGCTCCACCCTCCCTCCCTGACGGCTCCGCCCTCCCTCCCTGACGGCTCCGCCCTCCCTCCCTGACGGCTCCGCCCTCCCTCCCTGAAGGCTCCACCCTCCCTCCCTGACGGCTCAGCCGCTGCTCTCTGCCGGTAGCGCTCCGCCCTCAGCTCCTCGAAGCAGAACTCGGTGGCGCCACTGAGCAGTAACTCCTTGCAGTACATGCTCTTCTCCTGCTCCTGTGCCGCGCCCTGCGCCGCGCCCTGCACCGCATGCTGCTGCTGCTGCTGCGAGTGCTCCTGCAGCCTCTTCAGCGGTGTCTCTCCGCGGCACGGCTTCCGAGCCGACAACACCGAGTTCACCGCAGGGTTGATCTTACACGGAGTCCTGGGGAGCAGAATGGGAGAGATGAACACTGAGGAGCAGAGGAGTGCAAGACACACAGGATGTACCAGACATTCAGCTAAGAGGGGGGGTTTAGTCACTCAGTTGTAGAAAAGGTCCTCATTATTCGTTGTGTGATTCTCATTAAAAAGCTGCTAGCTTCAAGACTTAAGGCCATGATAAAAGGACGAGGAGAGATGATGTCACTCTGGTAGCCACTCACATGGCTGGAGGCTGGTCAGACTCCTCGACGAACGGCTTGAAGTTGGGCTCGCTGGGAGGAGCCGCGATCACATGACCAAACCTGGACCTCTGAGGCATCTGCAGAGATCAGCCACACGTCAACACCCAGCCTCCTGTCAGCCTATCAGGACCCCCTTCTCCCCCTAACATAAACAGGCCGGTACCTTAACGCTGCTCCACTTCTCTGGCCTCTGCTCGTTCTCCTTGGCCCTGGACGTGGGCGGAGCCATCCACGACTCCACCCTGGGTTCCGCAGGCGCAGTGCTGACCGCTCTGTTCTCATCAAACACCTTGAAGCGCCTGTTGGAGCCGCTCCCAGCCGCCGCTTCTCCCTGCGAGGGCAGCCCGCTGGACTTACCTGGCAACAAGCACAGACACACAGGCTGCCATCAAACCAACTGCGATGGAAAGAGTTCTGCGTTTGTAACTCACAGTGTCAGCTGAAACAGAGAGGAGGAAATATTCAGGAAGGGCTTACAGCTGAGAGCTGCACCCACTCGGTTGATGGGTGCAACTGCTTTGCTCTTGCCCCTGTGTTTGAGGTCAACCAGAGACATTCTCTCTTGCTCTCTCCCTCTGCTAGCATCCTCGTCCTCCTCCTCCTCCTCCAACATGCCTGTCATCACCTGCCTGGACACACGGGCCTGCAGACCTCTGAGGATCACAGCGTAACAAACAAACACTCTGACTGGAACGACTCAACACACATTTCAACTAAAGAATACATCACTGTCCTGGAGCAGGTTGCTTAACAACGGCTGTGTCAGTTACTCACTTGTGAAACTGCCGGAGTTTGTCCAGAGGTTCAGCACGACACCTAAAGCCCTCCTGGTAGACTGTGTCTGCCTGGCGATAGTTAGCCTGTTTCTCATGCTCCTCTGACCAGGCGATGTAAAAAGATGCCTGCATTGTCCCAATCCCCTGAGCTTGCATGTACCTGTAGACATCCAAAGGCTCTGGACAGTTCTCCGCCTGTGACAGACACAGGTTTGACGGACTCAATTGGTATATAAAAACCAGCTTTTTTACTGTATGTTGAATAAACTGAGAAATGTTCAACGTTACACTTACAAATTTAATCCACAAGTCAACATAGCGGACATCGTTGTGATATTTATTTTCCTCGGTAAAGCGCATCACCGCTCGCTCCAAAAGCACGCTAAGGTTACTTTCCTTTCCACCCTGAGGAAAGGTCTGCTCGGTCCATTTTACATACCTGTTCAGGATAGATGCTGTTTAAGATCAATACATTCATAAACAAAAGTCAACGGAATATGTCCTGAATAATGTCAGCAGTGTCATATTTAGGTCATCAATGTTTTGTTACCGATCCCAAACATCAAGCGGGTCGTCTCCATCATACAATCGCAGTTCAGACTCAAAAGCCCTGCGGAGAAGAAGAACATCATTATTTGTTATAAAACAAGTTTGTCGACATTCTACCCTGGGACAGTTGCCGACCAAATCTTAATCTGCATGTCCGTACTGTTTGTGTTGGTTAGTGGCCGAGCTGAAGCCCTCCTGTAGACTGAGTGCCTGGTTTAAAACAGCGATGGCTCGACCCCCTTTCAGAGGCTGGATGTTCTCTTTGCACAGCTCCCAGTCTGCGTCTCCTCCTTCGGCCATCTTTGGTATTAGTGATAGGAGCTGTTAGCATGTAATAAAGATAGCTACATTAAATCGTGAACAAGAATTAAAGTCACCATGTTGTTAGAGAAAAGGGCAGCTAGCTGTCCAGTCTGTAATTAAACAAGCAAGGAAAAGTGGTTTACTGCCAGCCAGCTAGCTAGACACATTAGCTTTAGCATAAGAAGCTAACGTATGTTTTGTCTACAAGAGTGATCAGAAATATTGATATGACCTACGGTAATAATCGAGTTATCCGATTTAAGACTCTTACCCTGCGAACTAAAATATATTGCACAAATCGTCAAATATATAAAATTTACGTTTCTGCAAGGAGCAAATGGGATTGTCTTCTGTATCGTATGTTGCTGGTCTGTCTATTTTGAACAGGAGCGGCCTGACGTTGGAAAAAGATGATTGGACGATGACTCTGGTCTTTGGACTGTGCTGCGTTCACCAACACAATTACATTGCAAAGCGCTGCTAAACACGGAGGGGTTCCCTTTTTTAGCAAACTAGACAGGCATAGGTACAAAACAATAAAATTTAGGATAAATATTAAGACGATTTATGTCATTTTTATAACTCTGTGTAACAAAAAAGTAGTGATATTTGAAGAGTTTCAAACTGCTGTAAAACGGTGTCGATGCTGAATGATACCCTATTTTTAACGTTCTCACTGAAAATCCACTTCCTGAACACTTCCTGGTTAACTTACAGAGGAATTGGCGACATTACAGACAAGTCAATTTATAAAACGCTTGTCTGCATGGTTACACCATTTTCATCGACCAAGTGACATAAAATAGTGGCAGAGTAACAAAATTAGCAAGCCTCTTTACTCTCGTGTACTCATGCCGCGAGATGAACAACCGTTGTTATTGTTGTGCCTCAAAATTTTCACTTTTCAAGAAAGAGGTTTGTGTGAACTGTCAACATTCAACATCAGACATTATGACTGCATGTTACGATCTCACAATGTCCTCTCTCATCTCTCTAGTTGGGGTGTAAAAATTGCGGTCGTTCCTTTTGCTCTGGATGTCTTACTTACAACGCAGTGGTACCTCGATGCGGCAACGCTCAGCAGAAAGTCTGCAAACAATGTCACGGAAATCTGACAAGGTGAAGGGAATTACGAAGACCTACTGTACTTAACAATGCACTATGATAGCTAGAATCTTGACTCGCTTTTAACTGTTTCATTCTTTGTAGTGGCGAGAAACAAAACGACGCTGCAAAATGGTCCCCGCCTGAAAACTACAAAAAGTGAGTAGGCCTTTAAACCTAGCGACAGACAGTAGCTTGTCAGTATATCGTCAGTAGATCTCAACAACCCTTGTCTCGTGGTTAACTATCAGACGGGTTGCTGCTCTGGAAGCTAAACAAGGTCATCCAGGGACCGGAGGCAGCAGGAAAGGCAAAGCTGACCCTGCCATCCCTCCCATACCAACCAAAGGCTTGAGTAAGGAGGACCGGGCGATAGCTGAGAGGCTGCAGAAGCTGAAAGATGACACTAAACCAAGTAAGCTCAGACCAGCCTGTGTTTAGACCAGCCTGTGTTCAGACCAGCCTGTGTTTAGACTAGCCTGTGTTTAGATCAGCCCGTGTCTAGACCAGGCTCTGTCAAGGCCAGCCTGTGTTCAGACTCGCCTGTGTCTAGACCAGCCTGTGTCTAGATCAGCCTGTGTTTAGATCAGCCTGTGTCAAGGCCAGCCTGTGTTTAGACCAGCCTGTGTTCAGACCAGCCTGTGTTCAGACCAGCCTGTGTTTAGACTAGCCTGTGTTCAGACCAGTCTGTGTCTAGATCAGCCTGTGTTCAGACCAGCCTGTGTTCAGACCAGCCTGTGTCTAGACCAGCCTGTGTCTAGACTAGCCTGTGTTCAGACCAGCCTGTGTCTAGATCAGCCTGTGTTCAGACCAGCCTGTGTCTAGATCAGCCTGCCTCTAGACTAGCCTGTGTTCAGACCAGCCTGTGTCTAGACCAGCCTCTCAACCCTACTGTAGAATTCAGTACCCCAACTCATTGAAAATGGCTGTTTTAGATGTTTCCCTCTTCCAACACATGTGATTCAGAAGAACGCGTCTTGAAACATGTTAGACGTGGCCTGCAGGGATTCCCCGAGGTCCAGGATGGAGAGAGGCTGTGGTAGAATGCACCTGTTGTCTTACTTATCATAACGAAACACCTTTCTCCTCGTCCCTCTCCTTACTAGAATCCATCCCATCGGAGAAAGAGATCGAGTCCCGCCTCGCCGCCCTGAAAGCTCCCAGCCAGCCGGTTCCTTCTTCGGGGGAGATGGAGGATCGTCTGGCCGCCCTGCAGGGCAGGCCTCTCCCTTCTCAAGCCCCTCCCTCTGTGAGCTCCCTTATGCAGTAAAACCACCAGACGCTGACTCATAGACCTCTGGTGGGAAGTAGTGCACTGCAACCTTGCGTTCAAACGTTCATTCACGCATCTTTATGACCTCTTCCTGTGTGTAGGTACATCAACCGCCAGATAAACGGACCCAGACAGAACAGGCTAATGATTTGATGACACAAATGTCAGAGGAAGTCGCCATAGACAACCATCAGCCGAATCAAGATGGTAAACACTCCAGGCTTCCCTCTTTTAAAAGTGTTCATATATCAGGACTGCTCTATCGATATCAACCCCTTCAAACAGACACACAAAGCTTTGAACCTGCAACTATGTTGTTTTTCTCACACATACAAACCTTTTCTCCGCTCTGCTCCAGGCTTAGACTGTCCTCTGAACGACCTGAACAAGCGAGAGGGGACGGAAGAGAACCTGGATGAGGCGGGGAGGCTGGAGGCTGAGGGGAACCGTCTGCTGGCTGAGGCTGTGAATGAGCTGCGACAGGACCGAGTGTCCCAGGAACACGTCCTGCAGGTGGCCAAGAGGCTGGCTCTGCTGAGGGGACAAGACCCTGACAAAGGTAGCTGCATCTCTGGGAGAAAACGTCTCGTCAGTCAGCATGGCTGGTTTGAGCAGAGCTAAGTTGTTTATGCTGCTTGACAAATGTTCTGTGTAAATGTATTTCTGAAAGGTTATTACATGTGTTGCTATGCACAGTTGTCTGTCATCTCTGATAAAATGCACAGTCTCCATAAGCATAAAAAAAAGTTGCGAAAGGATGGAGAGGTCTTGTTTCAAAGTGAACAGCCTTTTCCGATAAGTGTGAACGCCTCAACGCAGCCACATCTGCGTACTTGTTAGGCGGCAATGTGTCATGTCTGTTCTTGTCATGTCCTCTCACACTGTTGCTGTGTAGTCACCCTGGAGGACTTCCAGCACCCAGACAGCGAAGATGAGTCTGAAGAGGAGGCCATGGCCAGGATAATGAAACAGGTCTGATATGCTTCACCCACTCAAAATGCCAGTCAGACACATTACCTGGGATCACCACCAGGGGGCGCAGTTTTTTTTGCATTTGCTTAAAGACCTGCGTTGATGTTTCTGAGCGTGCTGGCCTTTACTGCAGCTCACTGAGGAGGCAGCTCTGGATGAGGCCAGTGGATATAACATTCCTCCAGAACACAGCGGCCCAAGGAACACCGAAAAGAAGGTTACCATCAAAACACAGGTAACACACACAGAAAAGTCTGACTACATGTACACATATAACAGGGGGGAGGAGGGGGGGAGGGGGAAGGGAAGGGGGGAGGGGAAAGGGGAAAGGGAGGGGGAGAGGGGGGGGGGGAAGGGAAGGAGGGTATAGCAGCAGGTGTTTGTTAGGTCTTCAATTCCCCCCCACCTGTGTCTCCCTACACTAAAGCATCTTCTGAATGAACACGTATGTTTGGTTCCAGGCCCCAGTTCCACCCCCCCAGACCAGGCCCTCGCTCGTGACCCGCCAAGACTCTGATGAGGAGCTTCCCTGGTGCTGCATCTGCAACGAGGACGCCACCCTCCGCTGTCACACCTGCGACGGAGACCTGTACTGCAACCGCTGCTTCAGGTACACCTGCCGCTAACTCTGCTGGTGCTAACTCTGCTGGTGCTAGCTCTGCTGGTGCTAGCTCTGCTGGTGCTAGCTCTGCTGGTGCTAGCTCTGCTGGTGCTAGCTCTGCTGCTGCTAGCTGTGCTGCTGCTAGCTGTGCTGCTGCTAGCTGTGCTGCTGCTAGCTGTGCTGCTGCTAACTCTGCTGCTGCTAGCTGTGCTGCTGCTAGCTGTGCTGCTGCTAACTCTGCTGGTGCTAGCTCTGCTGCTGCTAGCTCTGCTGCTGCTAGCTCTGCTGCTGCTAGCTCTGCTGCTAGCTTTGCTACAGGTACATATGATGCTAGCTTTGCTACAGGTACATATGGTGCTAGCTCTGCTACAGGTACATATGGTGCTAGCTCTGCTACAGGTACATATGATCGATGCTAGCTTTGCTACAGGTACATATGCTGCTAGCTTTGCTACAGGTACATATGATGCTAGCTTTGCTACAGGTACAGCACTGCTTTCACTGCCAACACACAACATGTAGCTGTTGTTCTGTTGTGTTCTGCTAAGTGTAAATCACTGGAAAGCAGACATGCATGGATTTGCTGAAATGTTCTAGTTTCGTAGGATTCTAGCCCAAAGCCATGACCTTGATCAATCTTGTGGTAGCCTCCGTCACACTGCTGAACAGCAAATCTGTAGATGAAGGATCCTTTTAGGATGAATTCAGTTTTCTCTCCATCTTCTCCCAGGGAGGGCCATGATAAATATGACAGGAAGGAGCATCGCACGGCCAGCTACACAGCTCCCAGGAAGGAGGGGAACAGGACGTAAGGCCTGCCTGCCTGACAGCGTGCTTCTGTGGGGAGACTGAGTGCTGAGACTGGGTGCTGGACAACCTCTCTGGTTCACGGAACACGGTTCTAAATCCAACCTATTGTTCAGACCAGGTGCAGAGCTGTAATTATGTTAGCATGTTAGCATAATGCCAAGTGTAGTTACTGATCATTGACATAGAATATAAGGCTGTATCTCTGTAGTGTACCCTAGATTCACCTGATACTGTGACAACAGTTAGCAGTTTTAAACTGTTGGGTACTTGTCTGGTTTGTCCTGTTAATGCGTAACCGCTCAAATTAATCTTTCCTTTTTGCCAATTTCAATGTGACGTAACACTGGTTTACTCACGTAACGTGTTAAATATTGTATTTTAAAAATACCCTAAACTTAATTCTTCGTAATTATTCGTAATTATATAATTCTTCTAAATAAAGTCTGGTTGCTGGACTGCTTTAGTTGTAGTATCTGAGTGGAACAATACTGATTTGATCTCTGTAAACTGGAGAAATCTAAATATAACATCATTGTAACAGCTTTTTCTCTCTCTCTCTTGCTATCAATCTCTCTCCCTCCCTCTCTCTCTCTCTCTCTCTCCCTCCCTCCCTCCCTCTCTCCCTCTCTCTCTCCCTCTTTCTCTCTCTTTTTCTCCCCTTCTCTCTCCCCCCTTCCTCTCTCTCCCCCCTCATCTCTCTCTCTCTATCCCTCTCTCTCTTTCTCCCTCTCCCCCTCTCCCTCTCTCTGTTTCTCGTGTGTGATGATGTGCATCCCAGATAACTGTCAGCATGTCCTCACAGCCCTACAGAGGAGCCAGTATAGAGAGATTACAGAGAGCTTTGTCTTCCTTTGGCAGGCAGAGCAGTCTCTGTTGTGATGAGACACAACGTTACAGCTGCCTCACCTCTGGTGTATGTGATGGGTTCTACAGGCATCTGTCTTCTGATTTTCCTCGACTGTCTGAAAGATCCATTGATGCCACAACAATAACAATCAAACAAGGATCGCCTTGATTTATATCGGTAATAGTGCGCAACGGACGTGTGACGTTAGTTTGAAACGGACGAGTGTTACAACTCCAATACGATTCTGTGGTCTGGAGAACAGGGAAACTCTTCCCCAGTATGATGTAGAGATGAGGGCGAGCCAGCAGTTTCATCAGCATAAATAACCATCCTGCTAGCTGAGGAGACGTCATGAGGATAACCTCCAGGGATTTCATCCATTAAGCCCAAGATGGTCGTCTCTACGTCTGTGTTGGTCTACTCGGTGCATGGCTGACATGTTGAGATCACACAGGAAATGGACGGGGATAATGGAAGTGTGAGGCAGACCGGTTTAGCTGTGTGTTCTCTCAAGGTGATTGTCGTTTCAAGCCTTGTGTAGACATAGAAGTGCTCAATGTGATTTATCTGGTATATTGAAAAAATATATTAATTTAATGAATTCCACGTCATCTTTACAGTTATCCTCTCTCTTGAAAATTGGTTTTATTTAAAGAGATGCAACACTTATCTAAACAAAAATATTATGTACATATACAGGCAACCAAAACTGTACAGTTTTGCACAAAAACATTCCATGTGAGTAAAAGACCAACCTTTGAGTTATAGCACTGGTACATTGTACGTATACTTCTGTTTGAGGGAGTCAAAAAGTTACAAATGTCCATAAATAAGTCATAAAAAACGCTAATCACTACCAACCACTCTGGTACTTGACCCGTGTGTAGGGAGAGAGTCCAGTCACCTGTAAACTGCACAGACATTCTGACTACCAGCTACCTGAACAATAAACTTCACATTATCTACATTCTTGATTTGACCTCGATTCGTTTGATCCTTATTTCTTTAAGGGACCCGACATTTTCCGTAGACCCTTCATTCTGTAAAGCAGCCCGTTTATAAAGTCCTGAGAGGAGCGTGGGAGGAAACAGCTGTTATAAAAAAGGTTTCCGCTTAAAGAGAAATACCAGCGTAAAATCTCACACGTGAAAACAAATGACGTCACAAACTGGTCTTACCTCTTTCGGTTTAACACACCCAAGCAATAACTCCTGGAAAACAAAATGAAACAAACAGGTTTGACCAACAGGAGTGAACATTGCTCTCTCACCTCTGACATCGTGTCAAGGCAACAGCTTCGCTCAAACCCTTGTAAATCAAGTACCATTTCTGTTACAGACTGAGGTTTAAGTAGGTTAAGTAGTTACAAACGAGGTGATGGTGGATTTGTGTGAAAAAGTTTGTTTGACTACTGGGGTTGACATGATATGATTAAAATTGACTACGTTTACTTTCCCTAAACTAAAACACTCAAACATTTCTCACGATTCATTTACTAAACTTCACTCTAAAGCTCACAGGTATTGTCAGCTCAATCTGAAAGAGTCAAATTAGGGTGAACTATTCACAACACAAGACACCACAACAAGCGGGTCCATTAAATAACACGAAGACAAACACTTTTTAACTCTATTATAGAAAGACAAAAACGAAAGAAAGACATTTCAAGTATATTGAAATGTTGAAATGTTGTACTTAGGCCACGTTACTTTCAAACGCTTAAAACAGTTAGAAAACGTTTGTATTTATTTGACGAAAACAAAAGTGCATGGAGAAATAAGAGTTGTTGTGTGGAAACTAAATGTCCTTTTATTTCCTTGTCTGAAAGATTTGAAAAATGTGTTGTGCCGACCATCTCACACAGCGAGTTTGGGCTGTTATTTGTGCTCTGCCTGGATCAACCCAAGCTGTAGCTACTCACATGCAGTCTGGCTCTCTGCTCCTCATCAGGCAGCCATCCAGTAAGCTCATACCGAATTTCCCGATATCGCCCAGCCCTCTGGTATCTCTTCCTCGCTGGAAGAGGACGAGAGCCCAGGGAGGAGAAAACCAGGGGAGAGACCCGGGGGAGACGAGAGAGAGGCGGAGAGAGGACCTTAGGACAGACCGACGACTGCGTGAGGCGAGGGAAGGGCAGCAGGGGGAAAGTGGGAGAATACGCCGGGGATGAGAGTGGGGAGAGAGACGACGAGGGAAGGGCCGAACGATGCGGGGGGGAATTCTCATGCCATACGTACTCTGGGACCTGGCATCCAGACATTAGCAGGGGACGAGAGAGAGAGCGGGGGAGAGACAGGAGTGAAAGGAGATGGGTCATCTATCTGAGACCAGGATGTTCCTAAACAATACGAGCTGACCTCGCTCATCCCTCGACAAACAAAACCATCTCCTCATGGAGCCACCGGAAACGTTGTGACGACGCACAACAAGCAACCAGTCAACATGATCAGAGATCCCTACTGTCCCTGTCAAGACTGTTTCCATTCTCTAACCCCGCCCCTGCCCACCCAGCAATAGAATAGGGTTGCCCAACATTGAATCCAAATCAATGAGACACAGACCAGACATCCTGGCCAACCTAAGCACAGATCCACACACGGTCTCAAACCAGATAATCTTAGCTTAACTAATCATACAAGGTTGAGTGCTGTCTTCCCTTGCTCAGCAGCCTGAGCAAAAGTTACCAAATAAGTCATTCGACTCAGACATTTCTTGAATTTTGTGCTGATACCGCATTTCTCCGACAACTATTCAGCAACTGACTACTATAGTGTCTCACGACCAAATGAGCCTAACAGTGCAAAAAGCAGTCAGGAGATTCAAGAGCCAGGCTCCGGAGCACCAGAGCACGGTAATGACCTTTGAAACTTCATGTGATTAACCTAGCTGGTATCTTATCCAAGATGTGATTTCATTCAATTGGAACGATCATTTAATTGAATGACACATCACAGCTTCCAAGTGTGTTCCACTGAGAGGTCAAAAGATTGTTTGGGGTAGAAGAGGAGCCACTTAAGGATGGAAATTTAAAAGTGAGCTCTGCCAAAGAAATCTCATCGACTCTTCAAACTGTTAGTACAATCTCTAACCCGCCGCTAGAAGACTGACTGCAACACTGCACAAGCCTGAGAGGAAACTAACCAACTGACCAGCGTTGAAGAAAGATTAAACGATGATACAGCACAATGACTCCTGTCATCCTAAACAAATACAGCCACTAACTCAGGCGGTTCAGAACTGGCCCTTGTCTCCCTGTAGGAGAATGAATTCATGATGGCTACTCAAACCTATGGAACAGTGAGCTGGATAATATCTGGAGTCAGCAGTAGAACGTATACGACTTGACAAGTGGGGCCCTTTAAATGAGTATTTTCCAGTCTGGGGGGTTTAATGGCTGCTTTAGTGAAGACTCTCTCTCTGCCTCTCTCTCTCTACCTTTCTCTTTCTACCTCTCTCTCTCTCTCTACCTCCCTCTCTACCTCTCTATCTCTCTCTCTACCTCTCTCTCTTTCTCTACCTCTCTCTCTACCTTTCTCTTTCTACCTCTCTCTCTCTCACTCTCTCTCTCTCTACCTCTCTCTCTCTCTCTACCTCTCTATCTCTCTACCTCTCTCTCTCTCTTTCTCTACCTCTCTCTCTACCTCTGTCTCTCTCTACCTCTCTCTCTCACTCACATGAGCTGGATGAGAAGGCAGCTAATCAACAAAGAAAATGCTGAGTGGTGTAGGAGACCTACAGCCCTCTGCTCTGGCCATGTGCATCTGGTTGTCTCTCTAATTGATATCTCCTGCCAGGCCTGGCAGAGGTTCTTAAGGCTTCCGTTTCTGCTCCCCTGCCAACCGGAGACCCAGCGATGCGCAGGGCCTCCTTTGCCTGATCTCCGACTGTTAGCAACAACACCGAGTAGCAAGAGATGCAAGAAGATGAATTAGCAGGGAGCAGCACTTTATCTTAGGAGATGCTAGTTCATTCATGTTCATTATAACTTGATTGTTTTTGGATTTCTAGTATTTTGTGTTGTTGTTTTTTTATACTGTGAAGAGAAATTCCTGCATGATCCCTGGGCCTAAAATTAGCTTTTCAAATTAGGAGAAGGAGAACAATAACTTCTTTTTTGCCCAGGGATTTTGTCAGAAGGATGTGATCGTCTGGATATTTGAGAGTTTGAAGACCGTGCAAACAGCGTTAAAGCAGTCTACATTGCTTGAAAATACAACGGAAATAGTTCGATTTCGTGCATCATTAGCGTACTGTAGTCAGCTGTACTCGTCTTAAGATGCAAGAAACATGAAAAGATGAAACTGTTGCTGCTGTTGTTGTCTGATATGTGTAACTAGGTCATCCAGGCCAGGCGGTGTTTTGTAGACTAATCAGAACAGTCCAAAACACAGAGTTCATAGGTCACATGCCTACCTCTTTTCTGGGGATTGTCTGTCGTATCAGGATAATTTATCAAGATATCAGAATTCCTCAACCACCAGCGCCCGAATAGTTCCTCGTCAAGCATCGTTACGGTATTGCTTGGGCTGTATAACGTTCAATAAAAGCTTCCACGATTACGTGATAACAACTTAGAGGAATTGGCACCTTTATTTTCACTGTTTGTAAACAAACACGCTACTTTATGTTTCTCTCATCAACGTGAAACCGGTGACATCCAGGAGCAGGCGGGGTTCTGATCCATCCGGCGCCACCGTAAAGCCAGGCAGCGCGTGGATGAATTAGAGACGTCGCTGAATAATGCATCCAGCTCCGAACGGGGGCGGACTGGAAGACGCTTCCACGCACACGAGGCAGACTACCGACACAGCCGTGTTCTCCGGAGCCGCATGCAAAATTCAACACCTGAGCTGACGCACGTGGACAAATCATGGCCTCGATGATCACAACAGTGACAGGTGTCGGACTTGCTCAAACTATCCTCACTTGAAGTCGATTCTGTCGAGTCATCACACGAATCCGACGGGAAAGCCATATCGTATCGGGTTAATATCGTGTGTTTTTTTATTGCGCTAAGTGGTGTTACGTTAATGAGGTTAAAATGCGTTAGGCATTATCATCCCCACATAAAGGATGAATCTAGTGTTACACGTGCTACGACTATCCGTTATCATGTCATTAATCATGCAGGGATCCCATTCTACAGTGATAGTTTCCTGTGAGGGGTTCCCCCTTCAACTTCGGTTCAAACAGTGAACCAGAGACCCAAGAGGAAGCCATGCTTTGGGGTGTTTATATTAAGGAAACAAGGAAGCAACAGTGTTTAAACCCTGGGCGTAGATCTGGGAGCACAGCAGCAGTGTTTAAACCCTGGGTGTAGATCTGGGAACACAGATATTTCTGTTCAAGTTTAAATCCAATCCACTGCATGTCTCTCGCTGGCCTCCTGGTCCACACTCTGGGAGAAGTTGATTGGAGGAGCTGGCTGTCAGTCACCGTCTCGTCTTAGTGGAACGTGATCCTGTTGAACTGTATGCTCTGCTGGTTTCAGCCTCCCTGCCCTCCACTGATGCTCCTCAGAGGCCGACTGTCAGAGTGTCTCTGGCCACTGACTGTTCTTTCAGATGGACTTCTACCACTAACATGTTTCCCAGAATAACCTCCACCTTCCTCTAGGGTCTGCTGTCACTGGGATGGACAGCTCCACTCTTCACATCCACGTTCCACATCCACGTTCCACATCTACGCTCCACATCCACCTCCATGTTCCACATCCATACTCCACGCTCCACATCCACGCTCCACATCCACACCTCACATCCACTCTCCACATCCACACCTCACATCCACTCTCCACATCCACGCTCCACATCCACACCTCACATCCACTCTCCACATCCACACTCCACATCGGGGGGGCATGGGGGCGGGGGGCATGGGGGGGCGGGGGTAGGGGGGAGCATGGGGGGGCGGGGGCAGGGGGTGGGCATAATCACAAGCCTACCCCTCAGCATATTCAGTAACCAGAGAGGTTCCCTGCTGTGATCGGAAAACTAAACCTCTCATGTTCTCAGACACGCTCAGACAGCAAACTAAGTTTTAGCCTTGTCTGAACCAGGGAAACAGTTGGGGGGCAAGATGTTCACGTCTCCCTGTTCAGATCAAGCTTGCACGCTCCACAAACAGACAACCAATCACTGTGTCAGCATGCTCATGTTAGATAGTGTTGACTCTTGTCAAGTACAAAGCAAAGTGATGCAATCTAGAAGTGATGCAATGTTATGTAAAATATTCTTGGCGCCGTGGGAATGCAAGGGAGCGTATTATCTTATCACCCTGAGATACCACCCTGGAGCAAACTGCAGTGCTGATACAGCATCTTTCTTACACATCCACCATGTTCCGGTCAAAATAACTGGCAGAACAGTTCCAACAGGAACGTTTCAACAAATCTGTGCCACTGCACCCACACCTGTTTTAAATTCTTCTATTCTCACCATCACTCTCTCTCCCCCCCTTCCCCCCACACACAGGCTCCTGTATGCTCGCTCGCCCCTGCTCTCCTCCCACAACTCCCCTCTTGGGACCCAGCACAGTGTGTGTGTGTGTGTGTGAGGACAGTGTGTGTGTGTGTGTGTGTGTGTGAGTGTGTGTGTGAGAACAGTGTGTGTGCGTGTGTGTGTGTGTGTGTGTGCGTGCAGACGACAGCATTACCGTCCCTACCTCACAGTCTAAGAGCAGATGCAGCTGTCCATCGATCCACTCCTCGATGTCCAGCCTCCTCTGCAGGTCTTTGCGGTTGTACTTGACCGTCAGTTTGCCCAGCTTGCGCTGTCCGTTCTCTTGGGTCTTGTCTGAGCTCTGGAACATCACTCTGGACTGGCTGCTGGGCTCTGAAGCCATGCCTGCTGCTAGCCACAGGCTCTGGAGGAGCAGAGACACGCACAGCTCTCTCTCTCAGTCTAACTACTGTGCTCACTCGCTGTCTCTCTTGCTCTCTCTGTCTCTCTCTGTGTGTCTAACTACTATGCTCACTCACTCTATGTCTCGCTGCTATCTCTCTGTGTCTCACTTCCCTGCTCTCTCTCTCTCTCTCTCTCTCTCTCTTGCTCTCTGCTCTCTCTCCGTGTCTAACTACTGTGCTCACTCACTCTGTGTCATGCTGCTCTCTCTCTGTCCTTTCTCTGTATCTCTCGACTGTGCTCTCTCATATGTCGCTGTGCTTGTCTTCCTCTCACCTACGTGTGTGTGTATTAGTTCCGTCGGTACTCTCTCTCTCACGTTCTCCGTCATCTCCGATCTCTTGTATCTGCCGTCTTCCTCTACTCCGGCCTTGCTACTCTCCTCTCGATTTTCCTGTCTTTCTTCTACTCTCTATTGGTGTGCTTATCCCTTGCTCCTGTCTGTCTGGTGTCATACTTTCCTGTTGCCTCTTCTGTCTTTGTTCTATTGTGGCTCTCTCTTTCCTTACCTCTACTAAATCCGTCCCTACATCCCTCCTACAACTCCGTCTCAATTCCCCCTCCACTCCTCCTCCCTCCCCTCACGTCCTCGGCTCTCCTGCCTCTCCTCCTCGCCTCCTCTAACTGCGCGCGTTCTCTCCTCCTCCTCCTCTCTTCTTCTCTCTCTTTTTCCTTCTCTTCCTTCCTTCCGTCCTCCTCACCCTCCCATTCCTCCTCCTCTACTCACGTCCTTTCTCCTCCTTTTCTCCCTCCCTCCTGCTCCAAAAGCTCCCTCCTCCTCTGGGCTCTCTACGTAGCGATGCTCCCTCCTGCACTTATCCATCCTCCTCTCCCAGCCATCTCTCCCTCTTCTCGCCTCGCGCTCTTACGCTCACCATGATTATCTTGACGATTGAGGATAGATTAGAGGGATACGATGCTGTGTGTGGTGAGCGAGTGTATAGTGGGTGTAGTAGCTCAGTGCGTGTGTGCCTCATTGTACTCCCCCACCCTCTGCTAAAGGAAAGAGAGATAGGTAGTATGCTAGTGATAAATATGCAACGGTGCGGGGAAGAAAGGGCGATCTATTATCGGAAATACACTGAGCGCACAGTTCAGACGATCCAGATTAGAGAAACCAAATACTCGCCACAAGTATAAGAAACTAAAAAAATACTGACCAGTTAAGAGTAACAAAATAGGAAGCCGGCAGTATACTAAGCAACTACGAACGAAGTTTACCACGATAACACATACTGCGCCAGTTACGATGTAAAATACTGCCGTATACTAACAACATACTAACCAGTTCATTCAGTACACATAGCTGCCTCATTCGAAAAACAGTAAACTCACTAGGCCAGTTTACAGTATCAAATACTGTACGCCTTCACCAGTTACAGAGTACACAATTCACTCCACAGTGTATGCCTTATACAAATACGCCGCAGATTATAACTACAAGTACACTATCTCAGTCACAGTTAACAAATAGCTGCCATGTTTACAGTAACAATCACTGCCCAGTTAGAGTAACAAATTAATGGTCACTGGTAAATAATGACAGATGTTGAGTGAATAAAATCCTATTTAGGAAATAAATAAACCTATTTTGAGATGCAATTGGTGAACCCTGGTTTCTCTTTCCAAAGTCCTTTTGTTTTTAATGCAGCATCACTGTAGTGTGTGTGCGTTGTGGAGGTTATTCCACTGTGTGTGGTGGAGGTTATTCCACTGTGTGTGGTGGAGGTTATTCCACTGTGTGTGGTGGAGGTTATTCCACTCACTGCTACGAGAGCCGACTTCACTACTGAGAGTAAGATACCCTTCTTACATTTTATAACAAGTCTTATCAGGTGTGCGTTCAATAAGCCTTGAAGTCAAATTAGCATCCTCTATTACAGCTAAATAAATGATGCATGAGTGGGATGAAGAGAGGGTAAATCCCGTTTAAGGGAATGAATGCTCTATGAAATGTGTTTTGCTGCAGTGCTAGCCCTAAGACAAAAGTCAAATATTAGCTTTGGCAAAAAGAGATTTGCACCTCTTGGATACAGCATTCAGAGCCAAGCTAATACATGGACAACAAGAGAGGCAACGCTGGTGAGAACTAGGAGCAGAGTTTCCATAGATCAGGTGGCGTTACCAACAATACAGATCTGTTTTTTGTTTTGGCAGAGTGTGTCAATCACCTGTGTACTAACCTACCTTCTTGCTGATGCACCGTCTGTTACCAACACTCAATTATTAAGCACCTTTGCCAGCTCACCTTTCCGGGCAAACAAATTCATTCATCCCATCCCCTCATACTGGGTTCTGCACCATCACACAGGCTGTGTGGAGTAGCAGAGACCATGGCTGGCCTCTCCACCCCCTCCACCTCCATCCACACCCCCTATATCTCTCTACACTCCTTCCTGTGTGTGTGTGTGTGCACGTGTGTGTGTGTGTACGCACATGTGTGTGTGTGTGTGTGTGTGTGTGTGTGTGTGCACGCATGTGTATGTATGTGTGTGTGTGTGTGTGTGTGTGTGTGTCTGTGTGTGTGTGTGTGTGTGTCTGTGTGTGTGTGTGTGGTATGGTATGGTATGGTTAGTAAAACCATGACTTGGTTGTTATAGTCACAAGCAGTTCCTTTAAACGATTGAACATGAAGCAATGATATGAACAAACGGAAATGACTGAACTGGCAAGAATGAGCGGTTCTGTTCTGAGGTAAATTACTATATTAATGACGGTATTGTGAACACCCGCACGCTTGCCCTGCGCTCGTAAACCAACGCGAGACTGCTACCTCGTGGTTGAAAACAGAATCGTCAAAAATGCAATTTGCAGAAGAAACCATGACAACGACGCAAATGTTTTTGTTATGCAAAGTGTATATGTATCTAAAATAATGTTTTATTTTCAGGACGAAGGAACCCAAATATTTGGATTGTGGCATGCCTACCTGTCATTTTTGTTACCTACACTCTATATGAACCACGCACACTTCTCAAAATTTCACCAATTACGTCCTAAAAAAGACTAATTTATACATACATGTAATTGATAATGCTATTTATGCGTACGGGATTTTTGAGAGAGGTTGACCAAGTTTTCAGCATGATCTTGTTATTTTTCAATGGCCCACTCACGTAGTAATAAATAGGAGTGGCCCTTAGAAATTGAGTCATCACATCCGACGTAGAGTAGAATTACACTTCCTGTGTCTTTCATAGGTAAGTCATACCTCGAGAGAGACACACCTTAGTAGGAAATATACACCTATTCTTGGCGTTAATTTAGTATCTGTGAAGAATTGTAGGCCTTCATTTAGGCGATTACTTATAATCATTTGTACCAAACTGGAACTGGAGGTAAGTAACTATCTAATTGTTGCGTTGTTTGTCAATTTTACACAACTTTTTTTTCTACGTCTCAACATTCAAATATGACGGCTTGTGAAACCAAAGGAGTCAGTGTTCATGTGTTGTGGTACAAGCCTACTTCTTGAAGCAAGATTTTTAAAAAGCTATTATCTGTCCCAAACCTTCTTGTAATGTAATTTCATTTTAAAACTCTATTTCAGATAGCAGTGGATTATCTTCGTGGAATTGTTTTTTTGTATTAGGACTATGACTTTTAAAATCACTTATTTTCCTAT
Organism: Plecoglossus altivelis; assembly: GCA_036571765.1. Lineage (NCBI taxonomy): Eukaryota > Metazoa > Chordata > Actinopteri > Osmeriformes > Plecoglossidae > Plecoglossus > Plecoglossus altivelis. The sequence goes on along the minus strand of BROE01000009.1, from coordinate 1,003,483 downwards.
TGGATTATCAGCAGCCTTTGTGTTGCTTCTGTTCATGTTTGTTGGCTGTTTGGAGGCCCAGGACTTTGGGGAACAATGTCTAGACAAATTCAAGAAGGGTCGTGAGAATTTTATTCTCGACGCTGACGACTCAGTGAACGACGGCGCGACGTTTATCGCCTCGCCGAAAGTTCAGCGCTACAAGGACTGCGTCCGTTCCTGTTGTAAAGACCCGAAGTGCAATGTCGCCTTCATGGAAGCGGCGGAAGAAGAGGGTGTCATTAAATCCTGCTTTCTGTTTGATTGTTTGTACAAGAAGGAGTACGTCTGTCGATTCGTCAAGAAGAATGGATACCTAAGCTCCATCCTAGACACCGTTTATGAGAGCCACCTCGTAGATAAAGTACCACCCAGTAAGATATGAATTCATACCAAAAATGATCTTGATCCACCTTCATGGAATACATATTTTCCCACAACCAAATCTACACCTGGAACATAACCAGTGTGAATAGGAAAAGTTATTTAGTTGCTGCTGTTTAGTTGTCTGAGAAAGACGCCTCCGCTGAGAAGCAGATTGAAGTAAGGCTGACTGGACATGTCTGTACAGGATCACTCTCCTCGCTCCAGTGTGCATCTTTAGCCTCTGATACCTGTGAGAAAACGCTCTTCTAGGGAGTTTGTTATGGTCCAGAAATAGATAAACTAAAGTCCTATCAGTGTGTAGCTTAGCAGTGTAGTGTTCAGCAATGCCTGATATGTATTGTAACTCCACTAGTAACCTTAAGTGACCACCGTTAGCCTGCGATCCGTATAATCTCTTGCTATCTAGCTTCAGGCATCAAACTTCGATTGTAAGATTGGTCTGATAGTCTTCTTGGAGACGTCTGACACACTCAGACAGTCTGGAGAGCAGTGTGCAGTCTCTACCCATCCGGATCTATAACAACATCACATTTCATATCGCTAATGTCACGACATATCGCTAACATGTCACATCGCTGACATCATCATATGCCATATTGCTAACATCGTCAGTCACATTGCTGACCACATCACCTCTCACATCGCCAACATCATCACCTCTCACATCGGCAACATCATCACCTATCATATCCCTAACATCATCGCATAATCATGTTTGTGATTTCTACAACGTGTTGTATCCCAAACACCTGTGCTGTCCCTCCCCCAGACGAGAGCGACCTCCCCCCGCTAGCAGACGCTGGGCAGGACCGCGTGGTTCAACCTAAGGACACACTGATACTCAACGGCATCAAGAGCAAAGATGACAAGGGGATCGCCTCCTTTGAGTGGCACCAGGAGGCAGGGGACACAGCTGCTGTCATGGAGGTGGGCGTGAACTCTGACCTTTAGGAAGGTTTGAACTCTGGAGCAGGGGTGTCCTATCCTGGTCCTCAAGGGCCACTGTCCTGAAGGTTTTCGATGTTTCCCTGCTCCAGCACATCTGATTCTAATGAATGGGATGTTATCAAGCTCTGAAAAGCCCTGATAATTACTATTCATTAGAATCAGGTGTGCTGGAGCAGGGAAACATCGAAAACCTTCAGGACAGCGGCCCTCGAGGACCAGGATAGGACACCCCTGCTCTAGGCGGGCTAATCAGTTGCATGCACACTGTGCTGGTGCGTAATCCATCGGGGAAAAATCCCTCTAAAAATTAAACTTCAACCATTAAACGCTCTGAGATTCCGACACAAGGATCAACTCATTCTTTTTTCTTTCCTTCCTTGATAGAAAACCAGCTTTGATGATGAGATCGTGGTCTCAAACCTGACGCCAGGCATTTACAAGTTCAAGTTGACCGTCACCGACCATGGCGGGCAAACAGATTCCACGGTGGTGACTGTTCTGGTTCTGACCCCGGAGCAGTCCGAAGGTGAGTGTAGGCATCCCAGTCCAAGCAGGGCTGCGTTCCCAAACCAGACAGCAGCAATGCATGCTGGGTAAGACAGCTGAGATGTTTTGAGGAAGAGGTTACTGTTGATGCTGACCAGACAGATTGTCAGACGGGCGGTTTCAGTTTGTGCTGCTTCAGTACCAGTCAGCCCGCCGGAACACAGAAAACAGGGAAATGAGAAACCACAGACGTCGTTTTCTAAGTCGTCACCTGTGTTCTGTTGGGTCTCGTTCTGATGCGAAGCAGTTCTGGTGTATCAAGTTCAAGTTAAGCTTTATTGTCATTCCGCTACATGCGGGGGCATACAGTGGAACGAAATGTCATGCCTCACAGAGCCACGGTGCTACAGAAGTACAGGCATACAACAGTACAGGCATACAACAATCAAGTAAAAAATGAATATAACAATTTTCCCTATATATAAACTAAAAAAATACAAACTGTACGAATACTTTCCGATGGGGTTCTGTACATGTGCAAAGAGTACTGAACATGTGCAAAGAATATGAGCATGTAAATATACATACAGGTATGTTGCCGATATTACTGAGTCTTCAGTGCAATTTGTGTACGCACAGCAGTGTGTGTGAAGAGGGAGTATGGGGGTGCTGGTGCCAATTACAGGTGTTAGAGTTGGTCCAAACGTAAAACTGGACAAGGAAATGTCGCTTGATGTTACAGTTATTTAAGTCAGCATGATTGCCCTTTCTGTTGTGGGTGAAGAGGATCGTTCTCATGTGACTCATCTTGACTTAAAGCCAACATGAGTTTCATCTGTCCTCGCGTGTGTTGTGGTTCTGTGACACATCTGAAAGAAATTTCTCTCTCTCCTTTAAGCAACAAGAGGAAACTCTGCCAGCATAGATGTGGGTCAATGCTGTGCACCTTGTTCACTGAGAGTAGCTGAGGGTTTGTGTGAAACTCGTCTGTAGCTGAGAGTAGCTGAGGGTTTGTGTGAAACTCGTCTGTAGCTGAGGGTAGCTGAGGGTTTGTGAAAGTTGATGCATGGCAGAATTGCACGTTGTTTGTAAAGTGTCAAACACATTTAAACACATTTGTTATGCTAAGTAATCAGCTGGTACACGTTAAACCTGTTAAACTTTGTGTCAATTTGAAATGGTTTCATCTGCTTGAAAAATTCCCTGGCAGCATTTGCATGAAGCACTTTAACAAGCATCTTTTCCCACATTTCGTAATGATAGGCTAAGATCCTTGTTGCTACACGCCTTCATTATTACTCCCAAGATGATGAGTTAGATAACATCCACCATCCTCCATCCAGATAACGACTCGCTAATGTCCTGTCTTGTTGCTCTGGCATGTGAGACTTGAAGTTGAAACCGTGTTTGTCTGTGATGGCCGCCTCGGTTGCTGTGCCTGAAGTCTGAAATATTTCCAAACGAGTGCCACTTTCTGGTTTGGAGTGTTTGACTGGAATGCCTTTGAATGTTACCACGCCACTCTTAGGTTCTTGAGAACCGCGCCGTAGGAATCTACAGATTAGCAGATAACGCGGGCTAGCACAGGCTAGCACTGGCTAGCACCGGCTGGCACAGGCTAGCACAGGCTAGCACAGGCTGGCACAGGCTGGCACAGGCTAGCACAGGCTAGCACAGGCTAGCACAGGCTAGCACAGGCTAGCACTGGCTAGCACTGGCTAGCACTGGCTAGCACCGGCTGGCACCGGCTAGCACTGGCTAGCACCAGGCAAGAATGCAAACCTGTCACAGCAAGATAAAGTGGAGGGGCGGGGCCAGGCAGCCTTGTGCTGCTACGTCACAGGTGGTTTCAGCTGACCTGAGGCCAGCTGGAACAGGAAGAAAGTTAAGTTGGTGATTTTTCTCTCTCAGCTACCCTCCCCCCATCCCTCACTAACCTCCCCTCTCCTACCTTCCTCTCCCGCCCCCCTCTTCCCACCCCCACCCTCCCCTCCTGCACAGCCAAACCTGTTAATCTGGTTTCAGCTTGGGTTTCAGTTCAGAGTGCTTACGCATACTGTTGATCTAACAGGGCCAGTTGGTGATGCTACTGAATTATCTCTGTGTTGAGTTTTCATAGCACGTGAGACTTCAATGATTTATAACCTCCTGGCCAACTACGTTTTATTTGGCTTAGCTATTAACTAGGCTTCTGCTCTGAATAGACGCAGGAATGTTTCAGAGTGCAGCAAGTTAGGTTTGATTGCCGGTTGCCCTCCATGTCAGCCCACTACATTTACAGCTTCATTGGAACTTCTTTACACAAACCACAGTTGACAAAGGTTTGTGAGTTCCGGTTAGGATAACCCTAATCCACATCACTTTATCAGTGGATCCAGGCTTGTTCACCTATTGTGATGTTCATTAAGTTTTTACTCATAACATGTGAGATCTACGTGTGTGCTGTGCGTGTGTGCTGTGCGTGTGTATTGTGCGTGTGCTGTGCTAATGTAGCACTTATGTAGCACCGTGGCTCTGTGAGGCCCGACATTTCGTTCCACTGTATGCCCCCGCATGTAGCGGAATGACAATAAAGCACGACTTGACTTGACTACTGACAGCATGTTGTCCCATGCATGGTGTCCCATGCATGGTGTCCCATGCATGGTGTCCCATGCATGGTGTCCCATGCATGGTGTCCCATGCATGGTGTCCCATGCTTCCAGTAGTGTGAGTACTGACATCATTGTGTCCTGTACTGGTGCCTCCTCCAGATCACTGCATGGTGCCCATGAAGGTGGGACCCTGTAGGAGTTCCTACCCCAGGTGGCACTACAATGCAGCCTCTGAGAAGTGTGAACCCTTCACCTTCGGGGGCTGCATGCCCAACGCCAACAACTACATGACGGAGGGGGAGTGCAAGAATGCCTGCCACGGAATGGCCGGTACTACACACACACACACACACACACGCACACATACACACACGTACGCATGCACACGCACACAGACACACGTACGCATACACGCACACACACACACACGCACACACACACACGCACACACACACACGTACACACACACACACACGTACGCACACACACACACGTACGCACACACACGCACGCACACGCACACACGCGTACGCACGCACACGCGTACGCACACACACACACACGTACGCATGCACACGCACACACACGTACACGCAAACATGCACATGCACACACCCAACACACGCATGCAGATGCACGCACACACACACACGTGCTCATGCACGCACAGACACACACATGCACACACGCACAAACACACACACACACACACACACACACACACACACACCCTCTGTTCTTCTCATACACATTCACACACCCTCTACCTTGTGTCTCACGTACACACTCGCACTCTTTCTACCCATAGTTAAGAATCAGAATACAGTTTAACCGCCAAGTTATTTACACAACAAGGTATTTACTTGGTACAGGCTGTACGTTTTGAGAAGGAACTGCATGTTGGTGTAAACTCTGTTTGTCGACTCTGTTGTAGAAAAACACCCTTCAGTTCGCTTTGGACCGCTACCATCTCCTAAAGGTAAGAGAATGTTCCGGTGGTTTGTGGAGCGTGTGGTTTGTGATGCTTGACGCTATGCGCTATGCACTCCGCCTTTGCAAAAATGTTCTAAAGAATTCGAGAGCGATTAAAAACTCTTTCCTGAGCACATATTTAGATAAAGACGTACAGAGGGGTCAAATAAACAGAAGGGTGACAGAAGGTCAGAAACAGGTTCCTCCACTGGCATGGTTCCACTGCAGTAGCGTGGTTCCACTGCAGTAGCATGGTTCCACTGCAGTAGCATGGTTCCACTGCAGTAGCGTGGTTCCACTGCAGTAGCATGGTTCCACTGCAGTAGCGTGGTTCCACTGCAGTAACGTGGTTCCACTGCAGTAACGTGGTTCCACTGCAGTAGCGTGGTTCCACTGCAGTAATGTGGTTCCACTGCAGTAGCATGGTTCCACTGCACTAGCATGGGTTCTCTCCACTGGCGTGGTTCCATTGCATCAGGTGGTTCTAGATAAGGAACCATGATCCACAAAATAAAACATACAAAACCAAAAAATGTAATCTGTAAATTATGAACATGAGCAAAACTCATAGAGAAACAAAGTAGAGTTGTCATTATTCTGTTGGCAAACAAACACCTAATAATTGTCAACCCTGAAAATAACCACAAATCATGCATCTTAACAAAAATTATATCAAAAACAAAATAGAAATAATTATCTCAGTAGTAAAGAAATAAAGAAAATAATACACTTGGCCACCACAGATTTTATGGGAAATATTCATGGTGTGTGTGTGTTTCTGTGTGTGCGTGCGTGCGTGTGTGTGCGTGCTTGTGCACGTGTGTGTGTATGTGTGTGTGTGTGCGTGCTTGTGCACGTGTGTGTGTGTGTGTGCGCGTGCATGCATGCGTGTGTGTGTGTTGTAGGTGAGCTTTGTGGTAAGCCCTGTGAGCCAGACCAGTTTAACTGCTCCAATGGCTGCTGCCTGGACGCAGGCTTGGAGTGTGACTCCATAGAACAGTGCAGCAACGGTGCTGATGAAGCCACCTGCGAATACCGTGAGTCACAGACCATAATGTCCTCGCTATGGTTACACACCGTATCAAGACTCCAGTTCAACAGCAGATGCTTGTTTCCATGTGGTCCACCAGTGAGATGGTGTACTGTAGCGTTTTTAAAACTCCCCTTGTTCCTGCTCTTTCTCAGTGAATAACAAGTTTAAGATTCTCCTGCAAATTCCTGTGGATGAACAAAAAGGTGAGGAAGTCTGGCTTGCTGCAAGGTGGCTGTGTTGACTTCATACTGTGCTGCTCAGAGCTCTGCTTACAGTTATTTGAAGGCAAAGTCGCAACTGCAACGGTTCTTCATATCTCTCTTCCTCCTCCTCTTCCTTTTACTCCTCATACTCCTCCCTCTTCCTCCTGCTCCTCTTCTTCCTTCTCCCTCCTCCTCCTCCCTCTTCCTCTTCCTACTCCTCCCTCTTCCTCCTGCTCCTCCTCTTCCTCATCCTCTTCCTCCCACTTCCTCCTCTTCCTCCCACTTCCTCTTCCTCCTGCACCTCCTCTTTCCTCCTCCCTCTCTCCCTCCCTCTTCCTCGTACTCCTCCTCTTCCTCCTGCTCCTCCTCCTCCTCTTCCTCCTGCACCTCCTCCCTCTTCCTGCTCCTCTTCCTCCTCCTCTTCCTCCTGCTCCTCCTCCTTCCTCTTCCTCTTCCTCCTCCTCCTCCCTCTTCCTCCTCCTTGAGCAGTTCGCTGTACGGAGACTCCTGATACCGGGAACTGCAGAGAGAGTTTCACCCGATGGTACTACAACCCTCTCCATCAGAAATGCTACCGCTTCAACTACGGCGGTTGTCTAGGCAACGGCAACAGGTTTGATGACAAGGAGACGTGCATGAGGACATGCCGATTGGTAACAGGTGAGCACTCACCTCCCAAGGGCAGGTCTAGACTGTCTTATCGGGGGGGGGGGGTCTAGAAGAGGGAGGTGTAAGGGGGGTGTAGGAGAGAGCGGGCGTAGGAGAGGGGGGGTGTAGAAGAGAGGGGGCGTAGGAGAGGGGGGGTGTAGAAGGGGGGAGGTGTAGGAGTGTTTGTGGTAGTTGTACAGTGTTTTGGAGGGACAACAATGTGACCCGACATCAACATTAATCAATTAGAAATTGTATTTGAAATCATATCACGACAATGGCATCATTGTCTTAAAGACACAGTGTACCAGGAAGTTGACGAAATTCATGTTGAAACACAAACTGTTATTTTATCTGGAATTATCTTTGAGACAACTACCGATCTCCCACTTGTCTACAGAACAAGATGTCTACTCAAGGAAAGAGATCTTCGAATACCAGGACAGTAAGGAGAAGTCAGGTCAGTGGTTCTTTTTGAGTTACTGCTGCTCAAACATGGCCTCTTAAATGTGAACATGCTGTCTTTTGGTCTTCAAAATTAAAGTCCTACTGAAGTCCAGTCTTGCATATAAACATGCTGTTTTTTGGCCTTCAAAATTAAAGTCCTACTGAAATCCAGTCTTACATGTAAACATGCTGTCTTTTGGCCTTCAAAATTAAAGTCCTACTGAATTCCAGTCTTACATGTAAACATGCTGTCTTTTGGCCTTCAAAATTAAAGTCCTACTGAATTCCATTCCTTCTTATACATCCTGTCAACTTTGAACCTGTCCTCTGGCTCAGAGGTCAGTGCTGGTCACAGATGCGTTAAGTGTTGATGGTTGATGGTCATCCATCTCTCAGGTGATGGTTCTGTTCCTCAGATTCTGACTGGATCTAGCTGCTTGTGTTGTACCTGCGCTGGCTCCTCACAGGCCCTTAAACAGCCAGATGGCCGGGCCATGGTGCCCAGCAGGTCCTGACTGATGTGGGCTTGCGTGTGTGTTGTGGTGTGCTTGTGTCTGCAGTGGTGGCGATCGCTGCGCTGCTGGGTGTGGCCATCTGCATCCTGCTGGGGGTACTGTGTTTCTGCTTCCTGAAGGGGAGGAACAAGAAGCAGCCTCAACTCCAGCGACCTGCAGCCTCTCAGGTCAACAACATGGAGGACACACAGAGGCTGGTGTACAACAGCACAACCAAGCCTGTTTGACCTCTGACCCCACACAGCACCAGCACCAATCCTGTCTGATCCCTGACCCCACACAACACCAACACCAGCATCCCTGACCTCTGAACCCACACAACACCACCAAGCCTCTCTGACCTCAGACCCCTCTTAGCCTGTGACCTTTGACCCCACACAACACCACCACCATGCCTTTCTGACCTCTGACCCCTGACCCCACACAACACCACCACAATGCCTGTCTGACCCCACACAACACCACCAGCATCTCTGACCTTTGACCCCTGACCCCACACAACACCACCACCATGCTTGTCTGACCTTTGACCCCTGACCCCACACAACACCACCACCATGCCTGTCTGACCTTTGACCCCTGACCTTTGCAGCAGCGAGTGCAGACTCCCTTCTGCTCCATAGCATCAGGTTCATGTTTCAAACACAGTCTTCACTCCTGTATGTTGGATTTCAGAGACTGTGAGAAAGTTCGATGTTCATAATCATAGTTCGTTGTTTTTTTTTTACCCTCTTGGCAACAGTTTGTGTTCAATATCAGTCTTTGTGACTCCGTATATTGTTCTTGTGTTTAGATGCAGTAGAAGCGACACATCAGACCTGGAGTTCACATATCAGGTTATGTAGTCATGTAAAGTTAAACATTAAAGGGCTTTAATAATGATCCGACGTGCTGATATAGTTGGTTAGTAAGTTTTCATGTTTAGTTTAGTTGATTATTGTTTTATTTTGAATGTGTACTGGTGAAAATGTATATAATGCTCATTGTCTTAATAGTAAGAGGAAGTAATATTGTATTTTAGTTTGTTTTATTTTGTAGTTTAATGTGTCATGTGGATGCGAACTCTGGGAAGGGAAGTTGTCGAAATTATTTTCTTTTTTTTCCTTTCTTTTAAATGCGTTTGTATATAGCTGTATGTTTCATTCAGAGATTCTGTTCAGTTAAAAATCCTCAATTCTTAAATAAATGAGAAAAGAATTAATCATATTGTAGTCTTGGATCGTTATACAGGCTGTTCATGAATTTAACTTCATTACACCGTAGCTGTGGTTGTCCTGGTGATCAGGGGTACGGGTTACATCATATATGTTATATCGTGTGTTAATATGTATACATTTTTTCCATTTATACAAATCGGCAAATCTGTCGCTCATTCTTCCCCGGTCATTTAAACAGCTGTTCCCTCCGTTTTTGAAAAGTATCCTTACGCCTGTGACGTGACGCGTGATCCCTTGTTCTGAAGCGAGGCTGTCAGTGTGAAGCGAGGCTGTCTGTCTGACGCATGCCTGGGCAGTGACGCTGCTGGCTCTAGCAGAGGAAGATGCTGTTCCACGCTTCACCACCAGGTGGCCACATGGAGCTACTTTTTACTCACGGTATTGAGACCCTATCACCTGCAACCACTATAGCATGACGCTGATCAATGTAAATACTCGTAACGAGCATGAAGCTTACATAATGACATTCATCTAGTAAATGGGAACAATCCTATGTTATCAACAGACAATATTCTGTCATGAACGCGAATTAAGCATGAAATGTAAGAAATAATCAACTATACAAATGTTGTTTATTTATTTGTGTTTTACTTTGTGAGTGGCTTTTGTAACAAGACCACTGAGTTAACTAATTTTGGGGAGAGTGGAGGGGGGGGGGGCGACTGCGCATAAATCATTTGTGGGTTCGTTTGCTCCGTAGCTGACGCTCTTCAAACAAGCTCTGAAGTAGGAGGGCTTTGGCAGACTGTTCACAGATCGTAGACTTTCGCAGCTGATTCGCAAGTCAGTAGAGGACAGGATAAGAATTTCAGATCTAGTAGGACAATGTAGACGAAAGTAACGGAGCAACAGGGATTTAGTATCTATGTTTTCAAGAGTCGCGCGGTCGGAGTATCCTTCAACCTCAAGATTGGGTAAGTGTCTTGCGGCACAAATTAAGGGTTAACTACGAAAATGTATAAAAACGTAACTTATATAGGATATATACAAATTATCTATACGAACGTCCGCATACACAGATATGTTATTTTAGAATGTTCCATTTGAACTAATAAAACTGAACTTTAGCGTGTTTTCTCAGAGTGGTAAACACTTTTAATGTGCGTTTTTGTCATTCCACTGTCCATCAGTGACTTCGATCAAAGCGCTGTTGATGTCGTGGGACCTTTCTCTGTGTTTAGTCAACAGAATTAATATAATAGTCAGACATGTCAAACATGAGATCTTGCTGCCCAATGCTGAACTGTTAACCCGTGTTAAGCCAAAGACGGGTGTTGGATTGTATTACAATCGCATTTATGATCATCGTTACTGTAATGGACTGATACATCCGTGTAGATAGTGACCGATAATCTGTCACAAAGAGCGCTAAATAGAAGTGTGATATTTCCACTGCTAAATCGGCGCTGAGTTTAGAGGGCATGGCGTGGACCGAGTTTCGGGGCAGATAACGGATGTTTGTTCAAAAAAGTATCACTGATGACTGAACTTTGGCCGGCTTGTGTGTCCTGCCTCATCGTCGGTGTTTCTTCCGCGGCTGAGCTGGACAGCTGAGTTTAACACCCTGAGCTACTGAATCATTCTCTCTGCCCCCATTATTGATGTGTTATTCATCTTCTTTTTGCTGATCTCTTTCACTTGACCTACCAAACCCAATTGGTTCAGATAACGGGAGATACACTAGGGCAAACCCTGCAGGTCCTAACAGCAAGCTGTTCATCGTTTATAAAGAATTTCCCCACCAGCCATTGACAGAGAATGGGAGGGGGGGGAAATCAATCAATTGCTAATGAATGGTCTGTGTCTTTGTGAAACATCCTTGTCTGACGTCTCAGACAAACCCTCACTGACCCCGTGTGCACAAATGTTTCCTCTACAGACACAGACATGCTGCTCCATGTCCTCATACACTCACGCACACACACTCGCACACACACATTCACACTCACACAACACACATTCACACTCACACAACACACATTCACACTCACACAACACACACACACACACACACTCGCACTCACACAACACACACTCACACAACACACACTCGCACTCTCACACAACACACACACACACACACACACACCCACATTCACACACACACTCGCACTCACACAGGACATTCACACTCAAAACACACACACACACACAACACTCACACACACACAACACACACTCACACACACACACTCACAACTCACAACACACACTCACACACACACACAACACACATTCACACTCACACACACACACAACACACACTCACACACACACACACACACACACACACACTCCATGGCAGGACCCTCAGGGTTCCTGTTTTAGGTCTTCTATTAAGATAAATACTTCCTTGTTCTGGGCTTCGACAGGTTTGATCGTGTTCTCTATCCTGGCACTGTATGTTGCAAGGCACCAAGGGGAAAGGCCATGTTTTGCTGACAGATTGTGGCTCTAACACGGACTGAGCTACACACACGGTGAAACACACACGGTGAAACACACACGGACTGAGCTACACACACGGTGACTTTCACACCTCTAAACACACGTCTCTTATCTTACCCACAAAGTGACTGGAGCGTTTATATCGGTGTGGAGTAAATCCTTTAAGAGTTTTGAACGAGTCTGGCTCTAAACAGCAGGAAGCCTGTTTTGCAGTTGAGCTTAGCTCAGTTTGATGTGGTATGATAGTTTGAATGCACTCAGGATGAGATCGACTCTTGTCTTCACGTAGAGAACCGTCACCACTTCTTGGTTGAATGCTGTTTTGCAAACACACGTTTAGAAACGTCTCTAATGCAACATCTGTGGAGAACTGTCACACACACACTCACACACAGTGTGACTGTGTGTTGTGTGTTGTGAGTGTGTGAGTGTGTGTGTATGTGTGTGTTGTGTGTGTGTTTCTGTCTCTGTTTCAAGACAGTCGCTCCTTTTTTTGAGTTCTCTGCTCTTGAAATTTGTGACGTTAATGTTACAGCAACCTCTGAGAGATGCAGCGACTACATCCAGACAGAGTTAAAGGTCAGTCTGAATAGAAAACAAGATTATCCAACGTAGACAAGGGAGATGTGCTTTGTTTTATGAAGTGCTCTTAAGAGCCGGTGGAGGCTAGTGTGTGTGTTGTTAGTGTTGTGAACATGTGAATGTTTGAGTGCGTGAGTGAATGTGTGAATGTTTGAGTGCGTGAGTGTGAGTGTGTGTGAATGTGTGTGCATGAGTGTTCTGGGTGTGAGTGTGTTGTGTGTTGTGTGAGTGTGAGTGTGTGTTGTAAGTGTGTGTGAGTGTGTGAATGTGTGTTTGAGTGTTCTGAGTTTGAGTATGTGTGTTGTGTGAGTATGTTGTGTGAGTGTGTGTTGTGTGAATGTATGTTGTGTGAGTGTGTGTTGTGTGAGTGTGTGTTGTGTGAGTATGTTGTGTGAGTGTGTGTTGTGTGAATGTATGTTGTGTGAGTGTGTGTTGTGTGAATGTATGTTGTGTGAGTGTGTGTTGTGTGAGTGTGAGTGTGTGTGTTGTGTACGTGTGTTTGAGTGTGTGCGTTGTGTGAGTGTGCGTGTGTGTGAGTATGCGTGTGTGTGTGAGTGTGTGTGTGTTGTGTGAGTGTGCGTGTGTGTGTGAGTATGCGTGTGTGTGTATGTTGTGTGAGTGTGTGTGTTGTGTGAGTGTGTGTGTGAGTGTGTGTGTGTGTTGTGTGCGTGTAAGTGTGTGTGTTGTGTGCGTGTGTGTGAGTGTGCGTGTGTGTGTGTTGTGTGCGTGTGTGTGAGTGTGCGTGTGTGTGAGTGTGCGTGTGTGTGTGTTGTGTGCGTGTGTGTTGTGTGCGTGTGTGTTGTGTGAGTGTGTGTGAGTGTGTGTGTGTTTCGACTGCATGCTTCAAAGCTAAAACCTCCTATCCACCTGACGCTAAAGGTCACGCTTCAGTGGAAAACCTACATTGGTGACTTTCAAATGTTTCATTGTGTTTTACTATCAGTAGTTTCACTGACCTGCACGCTTTATCTAAGCCCTCAGAAACTCTATAGAAGATAACAGAGAACAGACTCGCCACTTAGTGGCTTTTATAAATCACTTTATCACTTTAATAGTCTTACTTTGTTTCCAATTGTTAAGCCTTTTCGCTTGCGAGATATATGCCGTCTAAAGTGACCTCTCCTACAATGCAGCTGATGGTCATTCTTGGTAAAGTGACAAAAGCCAAGGATTTCCTTGCCCCTGAAGGATAATGATTATTCAGCCATTAGGCCACTCTGCCTGTGGGTGTATGGGTAGCTTGTTTGGCCGGTTTATCTCCACAGGCTCCAGTAGTAGTACTAACCCTGAGGACTACATGTCCAGCTGATCTACCTGATAGCCTGCTCAGAGCAGAGCTCAGGACACTTGTCCTCAACGAGGCGGTCACATGGTGAGGATCTGTGGGAAGTCAGATGTGATGGAGGTTCTGATTGGCTGAGGGCTGGAGTCAGATGTGATGGTGGTTCTGATTGGCTGAGGGCCGGAGTCAGATGTGATGGTGATTCCGATTGGCTGAGGGCCGGAGTCAGATGTGATGGAGGTTCTGATTGGCTGAGGACTGGAGTCAGATGTGATGGTGGTTCTGATTGGCTGAGGGCTGGAGTCAGATGTGATGGTGGTTCCGATTGGCTGAGGGCCGGAGTCAGATGTGATGGAGGTTCTGATTGGCTGAGTGCTGGAGTCAGATGTGATGGTGGTTCCGATTGGCTGAGGGTTGGAGTCAGATGTGATGGAGGTCCTGATTGGCTGAGGGCTGGAGTCAGATGTGATGGAGATGCTGATTGGTTCCTGGTTTATTGTCCTCTACCCGGTGACTGAAAAGCTGTTAGTTCTTTGTGGCCTGTGTTAAAGAGGGGCAGCAGGAGTAATGTGGGAACGAGGGCAGCTCTCTGACTCGAGAGAGAGAAGGGTTATTTGTCAGGAGTTTTTTCTGTGTGTGAGGGCAGACATGGGTAAGAGGGTAAGAGAGAGGTCAGGATATATAAACACAACCGCAAAGCTGAAACAATAAAACAGTCAGTCTTCGTTTGGCTGTAGACCGATGGGCTTTCAGACTGGCAAGTCAGAATGAGGTTTTAATGGGTCACTTTCTGTATGTAAACACCCTGACTGTGTCATGTGGAGGAACGTGGAGGGACTTGGAGGGACGTGTCGCGCTCCCAGAATCCTCCTGGTCCGGCCGGACTCAGACCGAGGTACGCGATGTGGATCGTGATGTGGTCATTCTCTGGCTGTGAGAGAGAAGGGTTTGGACAATAATTTGAAGGACTAAATTTAGCTCCTCGCTCACGCTTAATTGGTTCCTGTCGCATCTGTGAATGGTTTGTTTGGGAAGGTAATTGTTGCATGTAATATGTGGGAGGTTCGTGGTTCTGAGAGAGTGATTGTTGCTCGACAAGGAGGAGGAGGGAGGAGGAGGAGGGAGGAAGAGGGTTGAGGAGGGAGGAGGAGGGAGGAGGAAAGAGGAGGAAGGAGGAGGAGGGAGGAGGACGAGGAGGAGGAGAGAGGAGAACGAGGAGGAAGTCACGCTGCATCTCTTTCTCCATGTGTTTATTATAAAAACAGGATTATTTTGGACTGATTAAAAGGACGTCAGTACACCAAACCATGCTGGAATTAATGACCAGAAACTCCTAGTTGGTAATTACAGAGTGAGAGATGTCAAAGTAAAATAGGGCACTGGTGAATAACTATTTAAGACAGAGATGGATTTCGTTCTTGGTGTACAATGGGAAATTCCTGTATTGGGAATGCCACAATGTAATTTCCTCCCCACCCCTCACCCCCCACCCATCACCCCCGCCCCTACCCTCACTCCCCTCCCCCCTGGAGGCTGAAGAGGCAGTGGAGGCTGAAGAGGCTTGTGGAGGCTGGGGAGAAGGGGGAGGCGGTGGAGGCTGGGGAGAAAGGGGAGGCTGTGGAGGCTGGGGAGAAAGGAGAGGCTGGGGAGAAAGGGGAGGCTGTTGAGGCTGGGGAGAAGGGGGAGGCTGGAGGTTGGAGAGGCTGTGGAGGCTGGGGAGAAGGGGGAGGCTGGAGAGGCTGTGGAGGCTGTGGAGGCTGGGGAGAAGGGGGAGGCTGGAGGCTGTGGAGGCTGTGGAGAAGCCCACAGAGCATTCAACCCTCCATGATTCAGACAGCAAGCTGTAGTTAGTGTGTGGATGTGACCGCTGTTTGGCTTTGTGTTTGTGTTACTTAGTTTGCTTTAATGGTCTGTTTTATATGTGGTCACCATTAGAAATACGTGGAAAAATGAGTACAGAGGGACAAAGTACCAGAGGGTGAAGGTGTGTTTGTTTGTACTCATGTGGGCATGTTGTCAGGGTGGAGCGTTTAAGACATTTACTGTGGTAATTGAATGTTCTTCTCTTTTCAAGTTCAAGTCCTTGACCTGGTGAAACAGGAATCCTCGTCTTTAAACGACAGTTTCAGCTGGCAATCAAACGGCAGTGGCCTTGATCAGGCGAAATGCAGAGAGATTGAACAGTTTTATCAGCTTATCTGATGGGTGGGAGAGGGGGAAAGATTGAGTTATCCATTCCAGTTTCCACAGTGAAATGCTATTTAATTGTCTGTTGTAGCATCTGTATCTCATTAGCCAACAAGCTTCAGATTCTCAGATGACAGGTTGAGTTAGAGGCTCATCAGCTGTGTGAACACATGCTGTACATCTGTCTGACTCCAACACAGGTGGCTGACTTAGCAAATGGCCACCGTATCAGCGGAGATTTCAAACTGTTTACTCAAGGATTTGTAAGACGCCACGGTGCCCGCCTTGCGAAAACAGTGATTCAGATTAGTTTTTCCTTCTGTAAACGTGATTGATTTCAAATTTGAAATATCATCGAACTGCTGCAAAGGATCGATGTCTGTGAGTTTCACTTCAGCTCCCGACAGACTCCTTTTGAAATCGGATAGTTGATCGTTTTTCAACTAAGGCTGATTTGTAAATGATGCTCTTTTGTGTTTTCATTAACTTGTTTCTTGGATTTGGGTTCAGAGAGATTAGCACAGTCTTGGTGCTTCAGCTGAGCTAACTCTCTGAGGTCATAGTTCCAGACTTAGCTGAAGTATGGGGCACAGGTTCAGATCTCAGACTGATATGTTCATAAGCTGTACTTCACTTGGAACCCTCCTGGTCAAGATTAAACTGGCTTGTTTCCTCTCAAAAAAAGCAATTGAAAGGTACTTGGTCAAAGGATTTTCAAGAATGTTTTACATTTCAAGAAGTATTCCGTTCATTGACTGGTCTGTAAGCCTTCCAGTGCAGCCATCGAGAGCGTTACGTACGAACACAAGAGCATTCTGCAACAAGAACACCGAAGGCTTTTTCGTCTTTGCAATGACCCGTGGGATCGGTATTGATATCATACAAGTGATGTATGATAGGAAAGGCAGGGAAAGAGAAAAGAGACAATATGCAGCAAAGGGATTTGAACCCAGGCCACTGTGTTAAGGCACTAGCCTGCCTGAACCCAAGCTACTGTGTTAAGGCATTAGCCTACCTGAACCCAGGCTACTGTGTTAAGGCATTAGCTTGCCTGAACCCAGGCTACTGTGTTAAGGCCATCGCCTGCCTGAACCCAGGCCACTGTGTTAAGGCATTAGCTTGCCTGAACCCAGGCTACTGTGTTCAGGCATTAGCTTGCCTGAACCCAGGCTACTGTGTTAAGGCATTAGCCTGCCTGAACCCAGGCTACTGTGTTAAGGCCATCGCCTGCCTGAACCCAGGCTACTGTGTTAAGGCATTAGCTTGCCTGAACCCAGGCTACTGTGTTAAGGCATTAGCTTGCCTGACCCCAGGCCTCATCATGCTTTCTCTGTGCATTTATCCTAGGGGCCACCGGTCTCTCTTGCAGTCCTATTTTTATCCCACAAGCCCTTGAGGCCTCCCAGTTGCAGAGACCCTTCTATGTTGAACCAGTGATCTTCATGTACCAAGCAGACTCTGTACTTAGTGTCCAGTGTTCAAGTTGCATCTTAATTGACGAGCCTCCCATGGCTGTGGTCCTAGCCTGCCTCAGCTAGCCAGCCTATTAGCCTGGGGCCACGGCCAGACACTGCTCTGGGAACAATGCCCGTTACTAATCCCTGGAGAGTTCCTGGTTCTTCTGGCATGACTTTGCTGTGTTTGGGGCTGCGTGGAAAACTGGAGGGACACATAGTCCCCTGAACGCAGCCCTCTGGATGTGTTTCAGAGAAGGGTAGTAAGTTCGTTATTGTGTTAGAGAAGATTGTTTTTGCAATCAGTACTTTACGATGTTTCAGACAACTTTTTTACTCTTGGACTCTTTACAATTGTCATACAAATATCCGTACTTTCTACTTCTTACATTTCCAAGCCAAGCTTGTCACTTTATTATAAGTCTGTAAATGTTTTGAAGAAAAAGATTGACTACCTTTTTTTTTGTTGTTGTTTGGAAAGGTCCCCCTCCCAAAAATGTGAATAAAGCCAGTTTAGCTCCATACTGTGCCTGTACTAGCCAGGCATACGAGGCTACATACTATGTATGATAACTCTTACTGGCACAATCAACCACAGAACTCACAGAAACTGTGCGTCCCTCAGAATGAGAAGAATCTTTCTCTTTTTCCACGCTGATAAGGTCCCAGACAGACTCCAGAGGAGGAGCTGGAGAGAATGTTGGAATGTGTAGGTTTGATTGGCCTGGTCCAGAATGCATAAACACGCATTAGGAAAAAGTGACGCCAAGCTGCGTATGAACGATGTGATGTTAACAAGGGACTGTAACCTGGTAGCGATTGTTTACAGTGGAGGGTGAGGTTCTCACTCTGTTCTCTGTGTTCCTCCGCAGATCCATTGGCCATGCCAGAGGTCTCCTCCTCCACAATCTGTCAGGCCCCCATGGGAGAAGGTACGTCATCACAGCTCATGTTCTAAACACACAATCAAAGTCTTAAACCAAACCCAACTCAGCTTGTGTGTTTTCGCTAACAGCAGTGCAGCGATACGCTAATGGAGTGAGATGCAGTTTGGTTCAGTAGCCTGTGTGGACAAACTGTGGGACCTGCAGAGAGAATCCTGGCCTCCCTTCTCCCCCCACATGGCTTGGATTCGGAAGCGTTTGCTCAGGCTCTGATGTTAAGGCTAGACTGGGTAAAGACTCTGCACTGCAAAAGGGCTACAGCACTAGGGTTAAAGGCGGCTGGGGGGGTCCATTTTTTTTTGCCATCAAAAGGCTAGCTGGGTAAGCGCTGCCTGCAAGGCTAGCTGGGTAAGCTCTGCCTGCAAGGCTAGCTGGGTAAGCTCTGCCTGCAAGGCTAGCTGGGTAGGCTCTGCCTGCAAGGCTAGCTGGGTAGGCTCTGCCTGCAAGGCTAGCTGGGTAGGCTCTGCCTGCAAGGCTAGCTGGGTAAGCTCTGCCTGCAAGGCTAGCTGGGTAAGCTCTGCCTGCAAGGCTAGCTGGGTAAGCTCTGCCTGCAAGGCTAGCTGGGTAAGCTCTGCCTGCAAGGCTAGCTGGGTAGGCTCTGCCTGCAAGGCTAGCTGGGTAGGCTCTGCCTGCAAGGCTAGCTGGGTAGGCTCTGCCTGCAAGGCTAGCTGGGTAGGCTCTGCCTGCAAGGCTAGCTGGGTAGGCTGGGATGGGAGAATCCCTCTCCTCACGCAGCAGAAACATCTAAATGTCCCAACCCCTACCATGAGCCTGGACTTCCTGTCTGTCTGAACCGCATGGTGGGGTGGACGCTTGCTCAAATCACACGTTATTTCACAGCTCATAATCCCCAGACAGACACTCAGCACAGCCATGACAGAGGAGCTCTTTGTGCCTGCATGTCTGCATTGTGCCCCAGTCGCTCCCACCTCTCTCCCCTCCCCTTCCCTGCCCCCCTCCTCGTCTCCCCCCCGTCTCTCCCCCCTCATGCCTCTCTCTGCCCTGCCTCGTGCCCTCTTGCTCTCTTGCCTATATTCCCTCTCTGACTCTCCTGCCCTCCTCCTGCCCCTCTCTCTCCCCCTCTCTGCCCCCCCCTCTCCCCCCTCCCTGTCCCCCTCCTCTCTGCTGAACACATTTGCCTGTGCGCTTCCTCTCTGGGTGAAACAGGGTGTGAATGGTTCCCTTCTTCCTCCCTGGCTGTTCTTCCTGCCTCTGCAGCCGCCAGACGAGGCCATCGGGTGGGGGAGACGGAGGCGTGTGTTGCCCTCCTCCAATATTTGCGTCTCATTTCCTCCAAGGCTGTTCATGGACTTGCTGCAGAAGGCTGGGGGTTCTCTAACGCAGCTAACCCTGTATCCAAACTTGTTTTACTGTCTCGCTTGGATCGTCTGTGTAGAACATGAACATGATGAACACACAGCGTGATTTGAACGTGTTTTCTTCTCGCTGACTGCTGCGAGGTGAGGGTCATGTGAACCATTTTTTGATCCGAGTCTCGTTGTGATTTGATGATGTTGAGACTCCGGCGCAGCTGGTAAGCCAGTGTCTGGATGGTGATTGGTCGAACAGACAGAAGGAATGCGCTCGCTGTAACAACTCCCTCGGGGCCAAGAGGTCAGGGAGAGGCGCGCTTGTCCTCACTCGTACGACCTTACGAAGACTCTCAGGGGTCAAGGGTCAAAAGTTGACTGTTCATCTGAAAGGAAAGGTTGCTTCAAAGTTGCTTTTAATAGTGCCAGTGTTCTCATGGTGCCTAGCATGGCAGGAGAGGTGATTACCTTTACAAGGACGGGTCATCCGGACGCACTGGATTGATTTAAGTAATTATTAACAATGTAGTTATTAATAATTCATAATTACTCGTCAGTCTAGACCTGTTAAAATCACACTGTAGCTAGTCAGTCAAGGCCTGTTAAAATCACACTGTAGCTAGTCAATCAAGACCGTTTAAAATCACACTGTAGCTAGTCGATCAAGACCTGTTAGGATCACACAGTAGCTAGTCAATCAAGACCTGTTAGAATCACACTGTAGCTAGTCGATCAAGACCTGTTAGGATCACACAGTAGCTAGTCAGTCATGGCCTGTTAGAATCACACTGTAGCTAGTCGATCAAGACCTGTTAGAATCACACTGTAGCTAGTCGATCAAGACCTGTTAGAATCACACTGTAGCTAGTCAATCAAGACCTGTTAGAATCACACTGTAGCTAGTCAATCAAGACCTGTTAAAATCACACTGTAGCTAGTCAGTCATGGCCAGTTAAAATCACACAGTAGCTAGTCAGTCAAGACCTGTTAGAATCACACTGTAGCTAGTCGATCAAGACCTGTTAGG
Source organism: Plecoglossus altivelis (assembly GCA_036571765.1). Taxonomy (NCBI): domain Eukaryota; kingdom Metazoa; phylum Chordata; class Actinopteri; order Osmeriformes; family Plecoglossidae; genus Plecoglossus; species Plecoglossus altivelis. Next base: position 982,781 of record BROE01000009.1, on the reverse strand, counting down.
ATCACACAGTAGCTAGTCAGTCATGGCCTGTTAGAATCACACTGTAGCTAGTCGATCAAGACCTGTTAGGATCACACAGTAGCTAGTCAATCAAGACCTGTTAGGATCACACTGTAGCTAGTCAGTCAAGACCTGTTAGGATCACACAGTAGCTAGTCAGTCAAGACCTGTTAGGATCACACTGTAGCTAGTCAGTCAAGAGCAGCACCACTCCTAACCTAACACTCACGTTCTCGTCTACCCTACTGCTCGACAGAGGAGTGACCTGCTTACAGTGGAGGGCTCTGGAATGTAGCTGTGTCTGAAGAGTGCAGAGCCTTTAAAGGTATGGATGAAGGCCTCCACATTCACTCAGCTTATTCCACACCAGTGGGCCTGACTGCTCGTCTCCGAATGGGTTTAGGAGCAGAGATTTCAATCGCAAACTTGATTCATTTAACTCTTTCTTGGCTGGATTTGAGTCTTCTTCTTCAGCTGTAGTGGAGACCGCATGGTCTTTGTTTTGAAGCGGTGGCATGATTCAGGGATAATATTCCCAGAATGTTGATCAAAATCTTCACTTTACAAACAGTGTTTTAGAGGCTGTCAACTTTTAAGGAATTTCTACAGCTTCTATTGGCTGTTTTTATCTGTCATTGTTCTGTTCTGCTCTCAGCTGTGCGCTGAAACATTGATTTAAATGTGAATGATTTTATGGCCTCTTTCAAAGGCATGTCTTCAATGGTGCTCTTCCAGTGAATTAGACACGAGTTATAGACTTTCTGTGTCTGCGCTTGGGAAGATGTGGTGAAAGGGCTTCCGAAAACAGCGAGTCCGTGTAATCGAACCTCTAGCGGAAGGAAGCGCAACTCGTCTGTGGCTGCGTTTCCTGCGTCGTTTGGTGTTAACCTTTCTCGACTTCATGTTCCGCTTGTCTCTGGGGAAATGTTTGCCTCCCCCCCCGTCCTCCCCCCTCGTCCTCCCCCCATCCACCCCCCCGTCCTCCCCCTAACCCCCTACCTCTCACCTTTTCACACTCTGCACAGCTGTCCAGCGTGGTGTTAGCCTAGCATTAGCATGACTCTCTGTGTACTCTGCAGAGAGGTGTTAATGGACCCACTGGCCAGTGTGGACATTTCAGCCTGGTGGTAAAGTTTACAATAGGCTCGCACCTCTACACTTCCCATCAGAGCCAGATGGCTTGTGTTTTCCTGAGGAAATGGGAGTTTGAATGAACCCACCTCTTGGCTGAACGGCTCCTTAACATGAAGGTAAGCTGGGGTTCCAAGGTAGCTTCTGAATAGCTGGATCTGGAATCCTTCTTAATGGATCATCACATGCCTGTGTGCTGAGGTCAATGGCATGGGAGTGGCATCTCCTGCTAACATCAAGGGAGAAAACACAGGAAGTTTGTAGGATTAAATCAGAAGATTTTAAAAGGGTTCAGTGTCTTTTTCACACGTAAACGTCCATTGTTCTGCTTGCGTTGTGTTAAACGGATAATTCAGAGATTTAATTAGTTTTAACTTGAACAGATCGAATCTTATCTCAAGATGTTTGGTGTATATTAGAGAGCTTGAATGACAGAAGTGTACTCAATGTAATCCTGTATTCTCAAGTCTGCACTTAAGTGGATGAAAACGATGACAGTTAAAGCAGTGGGAATTCTGTTCTTGAAACTTCTTTGAAGAACATTCTCATCAGAAATCCGAGACTGAAGAATGAACAGGGGCTCTTCTAAAATAGGCCACTCAGGAATCACCGCGAATAGTTTCACTTTTAGCAACTTCCCACCCCCAACTCAAACTTCCCAAACTGAACCACAACCTTGACTCTCTAGACTCTCTCTATGGCACAGAGCAGCTTGATGTCGTTACCATCATTCAAGTTAGTTTACCCAACCACAAGCTAATTATTAACACAACTTCTAGTGTCCTTCAGAGGTCACAGAAATGTGTAAATAAAGCCATTCCTTCCCATAAAAGGTCAACAGACAGACACACTGATAGCGACAGCTTTTTTCACATCTCATTGGAGGGTTAGCGTGTCTTGATGACTGACGGTGTTGTGTGGAAAAGACTTTGTCCTGGTCCTCAGAGGGCTGCCCTCCTGCCTGGTCCTCCTCCTCCCCCCCTGGGGGCTTCCTTTCAGCCTGCCCAGGTGGGGAGGAGTCCTGCTCGAAGGTCGGAGCACCAGACCAACCCCTCTCCACCTCCATCCTTTATGCGGGGCTCTGTGAGGCTGTAGGGGACCCAGCCAGGGGTGGGGGAGGTCAGGGGAGAGGAGGAGGAGGAGGAGTACACACGTACTAATACCCCACATTGAGATGTTGAGCAAGTTGCTGTCGAGGCTTTATCTGAAGGAGAAACAGGGTGAGACGAAGCCCTCAGCTTTGAATGGATGAGTTAACAGATTAATAGAAGCTCTGCAATCCAGTTAGAAGGTTTTCCCCTCCTGCTGAATATGAATAGAAGCGACACAAAAGTACTAATCAGCCAATTAGAAGAAAGGATTTTCCAGCTTCTTGCCAGCTTTCAGGCTGGAGGAACCCAGCCAGCTCAGGAAGTCAGTGCGATCTCACAGGAAAGAGAAGAGACTTGCCTACCATTAAATGAACAGTACAGTTACTGAGCACTTGTAGATTCTACCAAAAATGCTACTCTACTGTTTTCACACTGTGCTGATTATAAGTAAGAACATCAGTTGGTGTTCCAGAGCTACAATTAGATTAAGGATTGAGGAAACACTGGATTATACAGGACTAGTCTGGCCAGTCAGCCTAAGTGAACCAGTACAATAATGAATGATCTGGATTTAGCTCCATCACCAAACACATCTCTATAAACATTCATGAAAGAGCTTCATGGTCATGTTAGACGTGTTGTCTATATTGTAATCACACGTTTTAACACGATCACAAGGTCTGATTCATGTGTAAATACAGAGTACAATGCTGGCTCTGGTCTTATTTGGATCGTGGCCAGATCGCCAACATCCCTTCTCAACAACAGACGCAATATTCTTTTGGATTGATTTCCATCCAGGAAATATGCCACTTTCATGCAAATTGAATATATGCCAGTGGCACGCAAATGTGTCCTAATCCAGGAAGCAGAGGAACTGTAGATTGTTCCAGAGAAAGGCAGGAAATGCAGAGAGCTCTTCTGAAGAAAGGCTCCAGGTGGGTGTGTTTCTTCATCGGACTACCTGAGGAAGCAGTCTGGAGAGAGGGGTATTTGCATGCTCGTCTCTGTCCCAGTTTCTGATTTTGTTTACAAACAAAATCCTTAGAAACAACACTGGCAGCACGGACACAGGAAGAAGCACCGCAAGGAAATGATTCTGCTCAGGTTCTGGTCACTATGAAAGCGTCTTTACATCCACAGTGTACACACCTCATGAACCTATTGCTGCCTATCTCTGTCTGTCTCTGTCTGTCTCTGTCTCTCTCTGTCTGTCTCTGTCTGTCTCTGTCTGTCTCTGTCTGTCTCTGTCTCTCTCTGTCTGTCTCTGCCTGTCTCTGTCTGTCACTGTCTGTCTCTGTCTGTCTCTGTCTCTCTCTGTCAGTCTCTGTCTCTCTCTGTCTGTCTCTGTCTGTCTCTGCCTGTGTGTGGCGTCTTCACGTCCACAGTGTACACACCTCACGAACCTATCGCTGCCTGTCTCTGTCTCTTTGTGTGTGTGTGTATGTGTGTGTGTCTGTCTGTCTGTCTGTATTTCTGTGTGTGTGTTTGTGTACATCATAGGGGTGTGTCAAGCATTGAGTTCCGCACAGCCCCTTTTAATCTCCCAGTGCTCACTAGTCTCATCACAGTTGGTCCCATAGCTGAAGGACAAGAGGGAAGGTGTGTGCATGTGATGGAGGTGGAATGTTAGAAAATCTCTGGAATTTATCACCTTTCAGTCTTTCTTCTTCTATGGAGGTGAAGACTGTGCCTCTTTGTTAAAAAGGTATGTGGGGAATTTAAATGAAGCCAACGTATTATCTCTGCAACATTTTATTAGAGACATGTTTCAACTTCTGACCTGAGCTGTCGTCAAAGTCTTTAAACAGAGCTGTTAGTCTTTTCTGTTTGAGGCATTTTTGTGTTTGATCACTGTTATTGTTCGAGTCACAGACTATAATCTTTGAAGCAACGTTATCATTACCCATGTTACTGCCTCCTATAATGTTTTCAGAATGTTCTGATGCTGAGGATGTACTGTGAGCAGGTTTATAGCAAGTCTGAATCCTGTGTAGGGTTACAGCAGGTCTATATCCTGTGTAGGGTTATAGCAGGTCTATATCCTGTGTAGGGTTATAGCAGGTCTGTACCCTGTGCAGGGTTATAGCAGGTCTTTACCCTGTGTAGGGTTATAACTGGTCTATATCCTGTGTAGGGTTATAGCAGGTCTTTACCCTGTGTAGGGTTATAGCAGGTATGTATCCTGTGTAGGGTTATATCAGGTCTATATCCTGTGTAGGGTTATAACTGGTCTATATCCTGTGTAGGGTTATAACTGGTCTATATCCTGTGTAGGGTTATAGCAGGTATGTATCCTGTGTAGGGTTATAGCAGGTCTGTATCCTGTTTAGGGTTATAGCAGGTCTGTATCCTGTGTAGGGTTATAGCAGGTCTTTACCCTGTGTAGGGTTATAGCAGGTCTTTACCCTGTGTAGGGTTATAGCAGGTCTGTATCCTGTGTAGGGTTATAGCAGGTCTGCATCCTGTGTAGGGTTATAGCAGGTCTTTACCCTGTGTAGGGTTATAGCAGGTCTATATCCTGTGTAGGGTTATAGCAGGTCTTTACCCTGTGTAGGGTTATAGCAGGTCTGTATCCTGTGTAGGGTTATAGCAGGTCTTTACCCTGTGTAGGGTTATAGCAGGTCTTTACCCTGTGTAGGGTTATAGCAGGTCTGTATCCTGTGTAGGGTTATAGCTGTGTTTCTGATGGTCAACAAAGTGGACCATAGGACTGAACAGGCGTCAGGTGTACAGTGTTTGTATGTTAGCTGGTTGCAAGTCAGAGGTGGTGAGTTTGGGCTCATGGTGACTTTGTTAGTTGGAAAAGTGAATAATGTTTCTGACGGGAAGTGGTGAAATCACATTGTAATGTTATCAAGTTGACAGTTAAAAGGTGCGGCCTTAAGCCCAGTAACGTTGACTCATTCATGCAAATGCTGCCATGTAAAAAAAAAAAAAAAACTCTGACAATGACGCGCTTTACGAGCGTCACCTGTGTGGAAGCAGGTGTGTTTAATCACTGGCTGTTAAGAGGAACTCAAAGGTGTTAAAACATGTCCGTCTCTTGCTTTGACACGGCGCTAACGTCAGCAGTGACGTCATCGGTGACGTCATCGGTGACGTCATCACTGCCAGGCGGAACGGTTGTCTGAGCTGCTATCATTTGATCAGAGCAGGTTGAGGATGACACATCTGTAGACCTAACGCATGTCCTGGACTGTCTGACTACTCACCTTCTCTCTCTGCCTCACCTTGGCCCTGGGGTTAGATGGTGGACGATGTGCCAAGACTGCATTTCACACTCAATCAATCTGTTCCTGAAGAAAGTAGAAGTAAGAAAGGCTCAATGTGACATTTACATGTACTTGTCTGTAAATGTTAGCTTCACTTTTACAGGCAGTAGACAGGAATGCTGAGAATCACAATTAAGGGGTTAGAGTGAATACGTCTGGAATTCCAACTATTTTCCCCCCCAGAACAACATCATTAATAAACTCAAACTCTAATCTGTTCAAACTCTAACGGGTTGTTCAGATGTAATCCTGTGAAGGTCTTGTTGATTCAGTTTGACACTATTGAGTCAACATGAACACACAGCCCTGAAACAGGGAAGTTCTGTCTGTCTGCTGGGACCTGCTGGAGAGGAGAGGAGATGTGAATACTATACCATGTTGTACTTTATCTTTGCAGTCTCAACTTAGATAATGATTACAGCTTTCTAGATTAATGATCTGACAATGTAACGTCAACGTTAAACAGTCGTGAAACAAAGCAGCTTTTATACGTGGGTGTTTGATGTGATGCAAACACTACACTTTGTGGATTCTAGAAATAACCATTTTATTGAAATATTGTACGTACAGCAAAGATTATTATTAACTTAAACTCGTTAAACCAGCACTATCACAGATGCAGCTATAATAATATGCAAGCACATGCAAAGTCACTCGCAAATCTCTCCTTCTTAGCGTTCATAGAAGGTTGTTTAACTCAGCTTCTCATTGGTCACTTGTGCGAGCATGCTGCTCCACGTTAAATATGGTCCATGTGGAAACATGACTCTGGAACCTTCAGACTGCTGAACATTTCTGTCCTCGCACAGACGTCTAGATCGTGACGCTTCCTCAAGTGGATACCAGGTGTTTTCATGTTGATGTCTTTCTGTTTGTCTGTCTGTGATGTTCAAGGCACGCTGAGTATGCTAAACATCTCCTGTCGTAAAAACCATGTTTAGAGTTTTCCAGAGCTTTCATCTGCCTTTTCTGACCATTACACTTAAGAAGCCTTCTCACTGGAAGATCTTGTTGGTTGTTTCTGCTCCAACTGGTTTTTCTAATACTGTTGTCAGAGTCCCATCGTTTTGTGCGTGGAATGCGGATAACAGGTCCCAGAGCAGCTGTTTACCACTCCAGCCCTGTGCTTTGGTCCTCACTGTGGTCTATGAAAGGATGCCCCTGATGATTGTGTATCTGTGGGAACAAATTCATCATTATATCTAATGAGGAACCACAACTACACGTCTGTCTGTGCTTGTAAGTCTTTGCCAAATCATTAGGATTATTTGTGTGCACCCATATCTGGGGTTTTTTTTGCTTTCAAACTAGATTATTCTGGTGGAGTTGGAAGTTGGGTATCTCAGAGCGAGGGTGGAATGTGCTGCTGTTATCTAGCCTGCTGGAAGAAGCAGCAAGGCCTGGCAAACTGAGCCGTGTGTCCGAGACTGAAACCAGGAAACAGATAAAAGTCACGTCTGCCATCTTTTGAAGTTCTAAACATCCGTCTGTGTGATGCTGCTTGTCTGATGGGCTGGTACCGTGTACAGGGTCAAAGGTGAGCTCTCAGCATTGCCTGCTAGAGACTGGATAACACGAGGACTGATGATGTTTGCGTTTCCAACTTTGACCTGAGTGATGCAGGCAGATTGGAATGATGGGTGTATTTTCCCAGATGTAATACAAACATCTCATACTCTAGTTTCTTGGTATCTTTTTACTTGCTTTTGAGGATGCAGAATATGAAACCCCCAATACTTCCTGTCCTCTATCCCAGCCACCACAGCCCGGATCGGGACTGAGAGCTGAACTGGAGTGGAAACATCAGGGCTGTTTGTTTGGATGGTTCTCTTCATCTTCCTTTCTGGCTGAGTGAGCACTGACGTCAGGGGGAGGGAGGGAGGGAGAGAGGGAGAGAGAGAGAGAGGGAGGGAGAGAGGGGGAGAAGAGGAAGAGAGAGCCTTGGCCTACCGCTGTGTACTCCAAACCTAAACTCAAAGAAAGTGAAGGGAGGGACTTCAGTCTGACAGCAGATGTGAGTTTCAGAGTGCTGTGGTGAGTGTAACCACCCTGTACCACCATCCTGGCTTGTAGTATCCTGCATGACCTCAGAGGATGTTCCTGCTCTAGGTTGGTCAGATCGCTTCTCTTCTCCCAGCGCCTGAATCTTCTGTGCTGAGCTCATCTCTGATTCAGAGACACTCTGAGTGGGTCTCATCCATGCCTTGTTTGCTGTTCCACCGCCCTGCATTCAAACAGGCACTTCAAATAGAGCTGTAGGCAATCAGTGGATCAACGTATCTGTCAGGAACTCTTATTCTTTGCCTTAACTTTTGTTGGTTTGAAATGCAATGCCAAGAATCTCTGTGATGTGGCGAGTGTTTCTGCTGAGTGAAGTGTTTAAGTGTTTCTGCTGAGTGAAGTGTTTCTGCTGTGTGAAGTGTTTCTGCTGTGTGAAGTGTTTCTGCTGTGTGGAGTGTTGAAGTGTTTCTGCTGTGTGAAGTGTTGAAGTGTTTCTGCTGTGTGGAGTGTTTCTGCTGTGTGAAGTGATGAAGTGTTTCTGCTGTGTGAAGTGTTTCTGCTGTGTGAAGTGTTGAAGTGTTTCTGCTGTGTGGAGTGTTGAAGTGTTTCTGCTGTGTGGAGTGTTGAAGTGTTTCTGCTGTGTGAAGTGTTTCTGCTGAGTGAAGTGTTGAAGTGTTTCTGCTGAGTGAAGTGTTGAAGTGTTTCTGCTGTGTTGAAGTGTTTCTGCTGAGTGAAGTGTTGAAGTGTTTCTGCTGAGTGGAGTGTTTCTTTTCCAAGTCAAGACTGGGGCTGCTGACAGTCTCAGTAGCACAGTTACCACGGTGACATCATACAGTTGGGGAATGTTTGTGGGCAAAGCTTCCCATCTGGACAGGAAGGATATGAAACTGAATATGTATGCCCTGTCTCTTGATTTGAAACGAAGCTCAATACAAAGATGTATAAACAGAAGTCAGGTCCACTTGTACCAGCCAGTTTCCCCTCCTCTGTTTTTCCAAGGTCTGCTCTCTACCAGCGAGAGAAGCTGGAGGAAATGGCTGGGTTTTCCAGAGAATGTGGAGTGGTGTAATTAGGCCATGTCAGTAAAGATTTGAGAAAGGCCACTCTACAGGAAAGCACTCCTGGGCTAGCAGTCCTAGCTTTGCTGCCAGTGTGTCTAACCCTCTAAATGAACGACAGGATTCAGAGCAGTGAAACTGAAATCACTATCAAGATATAGCAACTCATATCTGCACATAAAGTACTAGGTGTTGTTCCATTATTAGTGAGTTAGACTTTGGGTTGCAGGAAGTTCTTAAGAGTGCAGCATCTCTGCTCAGATCCTTTTGTGTGTAAATTCACCATCTAACTCTCTCTCTCCCTCCCCCTCTGCCCAAACTCTCTCTCCTCCCATCTGCCCCATCTCTGTCTCCCTCCCCCCCACTCTCTCTCTGCCTCGCCCTCACCCCCTCACTCCCTCTCTACCTCCCCCTCTGCCCCATCTCTCTCTCTCCTCCCTGCCCCATCTCTCTCTCCCCATCAACCCCCCCATCCTCCTCGCTTTCTTTCCCTCTCTCTCTCTCTCTCCCTCTCTCTCTCTCTCTCTCTCTCTCTCTCTCTCTCTCTCACTCTCCTCCTCTAGAGTGTCCTCAGGCATGCCCGCCCCTCCCTGTCAGGGACCATGAGCAGGAGCCAAGGGTGTTCCCAGGGTCCTACAGCCGACTGTGTTCGGAGCCGTCAGAGGGCCAGGGCGAGCGTCCGGTGAGCCTGGTGTCTACGCTGTCATCCAGCTCGTCCAGGGACAGCCACGGCATGTACGACGGTCCCGGCCCCATGCTGTCCTCCTCTCTCCAGCCCCCGGCTAGCCAGGACGATGTCAGTCTGGAGCTCAGTCCACCAGAGGGCGCTAGGGAGCTGCCCAGCCACAGGGCAGAGTGGCAGGACCACTGTCCAATCAGGACCCAGACTAACATCAAGGTGGCCAATTGGAAGGCCGCTGCTCCCCAGAATCCTCCCTTGCCCTCCGTCACGGAAACCATGGCGCCCAACCCCAAGCTCACCTACGTGGACCGCGTCGTCATGGAGATCATTGAGACGGAGCGTACGTACGTCCGAGACCTGCGCAGCATCGTGGAGGTGAGGTCCACGACGGCTTGTTAAACCAGACTGACGTTCACTCGACTGGCTTCATGAAGGAGAGTCTCTCTCCTCTGGCCAAGTCCTTTACCAACAGACAGCCGTTCAACTAGTTGTGCTTTCATGGGGTTTTCAAACCGGGGCTGTTTCACTTGGACTAGTTTGTTGTGGTGACTTCATGTCTGCTGTGAACTGTGTTGGTTCACTGTAGCTGACTGCTAATGAGAGGTAAAGGAATGGACCTATAGGAATCTCTCGAGGGTCTGTGTGTTTGTGGCCACTAATGTGTCTGGTACATAACACATGGGCTGGAGCTGATTGCTTTACCAGGATCCTCTTTGATTTCCTGTTTGCTGACAGACTTGGCTTTGTTTTTTACTTTCTCCCTGACTGCTCGGTCTCTCTGGCCTCTGAGAAATGTCCTCCTTGATATTGTCATACGTTATGTGAAGCAGGCTTGTCTTATTTTATAAAGTCTGTCTTCACCCTACCTCCTCATGATTGGTCCATCTTCACCCAGCCTCCTCATGATTGGTCCATCCTCGCCCAGCCCCCTCATGATTGGTCCATCTTCTCCCAGCCCCCTCATGATTGGTCCAGTGTCTGGGTCGAGCTAGAGGAGTGCTGACCTGGCTGGAGCACCAAGCAGCCCTGACAGACACTCCCACCCTGCCTCTGGCCCTCCAGCCTGACCCAGACCCTAGCCCTGCCTCTGGCCCTCCAGCCTGACCCAGACCCTAGCCCTGCCCCTGGCCCTCCAGCCTGGCCCAGACCCTAGCTCTGCCCCTGGTCCCCCAGCCTGGCCCAGACCCTAGCCCTGCCCCTGGTCTTCCAGCCTGGCCCAGACCCTAGCTCTGCCCCTGGTCCTCCAGCCTGGCCCAGACCCTAGCTCTGCCCCTGGTCCTCCAGCCTGGCCCAGCCCCTAGCTCTGCCCCTGGTCCTCCAGCCTGGCTCAGACCCTATGCCTGGCTCTGGTCCTGATCTCCTCCCTGAACGAGCATGCCCAGACTCTATGCCTCAGAACAGCCAACACAAACACTTCCAGCACTGACTGGAACGATATTTTTCCATGAAGAGCAGAAAGATTTGCCCCGGGGTTCCAGAAGTTTGTTGTTTTTTCAAAGACAGTTACACATCTCTGTTATTCTCACAGTTTCACGATGGCGTCATTCCTTGTTAGTTTCAGGATCATGACACACATTCACAGGGAAGTGGGATTTTACTGGCATCAGTTTGATATTGACCTTTAGCAAACGGATAGCCATCCAGTTGTTAGATATTTACAGACGCTCACACGACTTCTAGCTGTTGGTGCAGGAGGCTACCACCACCTCCGCCCCACCTCCTCCATCCCCACCTCCTCCCTCCCCATCTCCTCCCTCCATCCCCACCCCCTCCTCCCCATATCCTCCATCCCTGCCTCCTCCATCCCTCCCTCCCCACCTCCTCCCTCCATCCCCACCTCCTCCTTGCCCACCTCCTGCCCTCTCCTCACACTGTGCTCTACTGTACATGTAGTGATAAATTCTCTGTGAATACCATGACCCAGATTCTCTGTGTTGACACACAACCAAACAGCTGTTGCCAAACAGCCAGTGTCAGAACTGCAGTTCTGAGAGTGGAGAGATGAGTAGTGTTAGACACTGTTGATCCTGTTAACAGCTTCCTTTAACTAGCAGTTCTGGTTCCCAGCAGGCTTGTTAAACATTCCACTATCATTGAGGTTTTTTACGCTACATAACCTCAACCTTGCGGCCCTGACTAGACACAACCCAAGTGTCTGTGTCCACGGAATTAAGTTTCTGTGTTTCTATATGTGGTTGTGTGTGTGTTTGTATGACTGAGTGTGTCTGGGTTTTTGTGAATGTGTGTGTTTTCATGACTGATTGTGTGTTTATGTGAATGTACAGTAGATGTGTGTTTCAGTGAGTGAGTGAGTGAGTGAGTGAGTGAGTGAGTGAGTAAGTGAGTGAGTGTGTGTGAGTGTGAGTGTGTGTGCGCGTATGCGTGTGTGTGAGTGTGCGTGTGTGAGTGAGTGTGTGTGCGTGTGTGTGTGTGTGTGTGTGTGTGTGTGTGTGAGTGTGTGTGAGTGTGTGTGTGAGTGTGTGTGCCATGCTGATAGCGTGATTTAGGGCTGGGATAGCGTGGGCCTGTGATACTTTGAGTCAGTCAGCATTGCTGTCATTGCTCAGGAATGCTCCCAGCAGGAGAGGCTTTAGTTCAGCGAGCTATGTGAAGGCATAACTGGGTAGGTCTGCACTGCTGACTGGGGGAGGGGGGTGTAGGAGGGGGCTGGGGGATGTCGGAGGGGGCGGGGGGTGTGGGGGGGGCTGGCTGTACAGGAGGGAGGTGTAAGGGGGGCGTAGGAGAGGGGGGGTGTAGGGGGGGAGGGTGTAGGAGTGAGTGTGTGTTTGTGTGGTGTGTAGGAGGGTGTGTTTGTGGGGTGTGTTAGAGGGTGTGTTTGAGGGGTGTGTTACAGGGTGTGTGTGTAGGAGAGAGAGTGTAGGGGGGGAGTACTGACAGTTAAATGTTAATCTAGGTTTGCATGTAGATTACGTGTCTAGCTGGGCAGACAAATGATGTCTATGTTGTTCCAGTCCATATTTGGTTTGTGTTTGGGAATGAAAGAGGAAGAAGTGAAATATGGCAGCTGAGGGCATATAAGGCTGGTGGTTTGACCTCCAGTCCTCACGCTCAGTGGTCCTCCGGCCCCAGGGAGCTGGGTCAGAGGATGGGATCTGTGTGTGATCGGATCGGCCTTCAGAACTGAACCGCTGCCAGCAGGTTGTCCAACTCTGATGTAGCAGGAATCCACTCACTCAAGACCGCTCTGGTGGAACTTAACTGACAGGACGGACTTCAGTGGGAGAGATATTTGAAGCTATGACTAGTTTAGTCATGAGCAGTACATGTGGTCTTTTTACTGTGAGAGATTGGAAACGGGAAGCAAGACATTGAGATGATAAGAGCGCCCCCTGCCTGATAGGAAGCAACGGTGCACCCGAGACAGAGCACCAAACAGAAAGAAATTTCATTTTCACCGTGCATTTGACGTAGTAACATTTAATGAATTTAGCGCCTTTATCCAAAGCGCTGGACAAACAGTGCATAAGGTGTTTTGGTGGCAAGAGACTGGACATGGTCTGTATTGTTAAGATGAAAGCTCTGTGTGTAGTCTGTGTTCAGTGGGTATATGCTGCATGTACGCTGTGTAATTAAAACTCTTTGTTTTCTCAGGACTATCTAGCTCACATCATCGATGTGGGCACCTTGCCTATCCGGCCAGAGCAGGTGTGTGACCTGTTTGGAAACATCCAGGATATATATGAGTTTAACAGGTGAGCCTTCACTTCTAACACATCCTGTTCTTCTGACACCCGTTTGTTTTATCTCAGAATGAGAAAGGAGAACAGCTATAAGCAAACATTTACTGCTGGCTTTCATCTTCATGCTTGTTGATGAAGTGTGAAACCAAGCCAGGCTCCAAGGAGAACACTGTGTGTGTGTGTGTGTGTGTGTGTACCCTGTGTGTGTGTGTGTACCCTGTGTGTGTGTGTGTGTGTGTACCCTGTGTGTGTGTGTGTACACTGTGTGTGTGTGTGTGTGTGTGTGTACCCCGTGTCTGTGTGTACCCCGTGTGTGTGTGTGTGTGTGTGTGTACCCCGTGTCTGTGTGTACCCCGTGTGTGTGTGTGTGTGTACACTGTGTCTGTGTAGTCTGTGTCTGTGTGTACTCTGTGTCTGTCTGTACTGTGTCTGTGTACTCTGTGTCTGTGTTGTCTCTGTGTCTGTGTGTCTGTGTTGTCTCTGTGTCTGTGTGCTCTGTGTCTGTGTGTCTGTGTGTCTGTGTGTCTGTGTCTGTGTGTCTGTGTGTCTGTGTGTCTGTGTCTGTGTGTCTGTGTGTACTCTGTGTCTGTGTTGTCTCTGTGTCTGTGTATACTATGTGTCTGTGTGTCTGTGTATTCTCTGTGTCTGTGTACTCTGTCTGTGTGTCTGTGTGTGTGTGTACCCTGTGTCTGTGTGTACCCTGTGTCTGTGTTGTCTCTGTGTCTGTGTTGTCTCTGTGTCTCTGTATCTGTGTGTCTGTGTCTGTGTGTCTGTGTGTACTCTGTGTCTGTGTTGTCTCTGTGTCTGTGTGTACCCTGTGTGTGCTCTGTGTCTCTTTGTCTGTGTATTCTCTGTGCTGCTAGAAGCAGTGTTAAAGTGAGAGCAGGCAGGAGGCTGGGATGGTTTGACCTCTAAACAGATTTAGCTGAGGGGAGGAAGTAGTCAAATCAATCCCAAACAAGCAAACTGGCTCAAAATAACCAGCCAGACTGGATGCATGAACAGATTTAGTCAGATTAAAGTTTGAATGTGTTTATCCTGCACCCTGCCATAACATCCTGATCTGCTTCCTCTCAGAATCATCCTTATACATAATCCGGTATACATTTTGGCCTTGCATATAGATTTTGACCATACCAGTTTTACTGCGGTAGGGCTTTCCAGAAATGTCATTTGCCACAGTCCCATTCACAGCAGGCTGGGCATGAAACAGTAACTGGAGTGCCCATTTTGAAGAGGCCTGTTGAGTCTGAAGGACTCAACAAGAACATGCAGACTGGGGAAGCGTGTCAGCGCGACACGCGTCCCTCCTCAAACGCTTCAGTCCTGCCAATTAGCAGGAAGTGCCCAGGGGAACTAAATTACTGATGCGCGACAAAAAAGTGCTCCTAAAGCTGTGGTTGGAGGAAAGTGTGCTGATTGGCTGATCAGAGATGGGAGCAGCAGGGCAGAAACACAGCAGCTTCTCAGGAGACTGAGTTCTCAGGGCCGGACGCTCTCATGCATCACAGACAGAAAAAGCCTCTCCAAGCTGCTGGTCTCCCTGCTGGTCTCCCTGCTTGTCTCCCTGCTGGTCTCCCTGCTGGTCTCCCTGCTGGTCTCCCTGCTGGTCTCCTTGCTAGTCTCCCTGCTGGTCTCCTTGCTAGTCTCCACACTGGTCTCCCTGCTGGTCTCCCTGCTGGTCTCCACACTGGTCTCCACACTGGTCTCCACACTGGTCTCCCTGCTGGTCTCCCTGCTGGTCTCCCTGCTGGTCTCCCTGTTGGTCTCCCTGCTGGTGTCTCTGCTGGTCTCCACACTGGTCTCCCCTCTGGTCTCCCTGGTGGTCTCCACACTGGTCTCCACACTGGTCTCCCTGTTAGTCTCCCTGCTGGTCTCCCTGCTGGTCTCCCTGCTGGTCTCCACACTGGTCTCCCTGCTGGTCTCCTTGGTGGTCTCCACACTGGTCTCCCTGGTGGTCTCCCTGTTGGTCTCCACACTGGTCTCCACACTGGTCTCCCTGCTCGTCTCCCTGGTGATCTCCACACTAGTCCCCCTGGTGATCTCCACACTAGTCTCCCTGCTGGTCTCCACACTGGTCTCCCTGCTGGTCTCCCTGCTGGTCTCCCTGCTGGTCTCCCTGCTCGTCTCCCTGGTGGTCTCCACACTGGTCTCCCTGGTGGTCTCCACACTAGTCTCCCTGCTGGTCTCCCTGGTGGTCTCCCCCCAGCCAACTTTGCAGCAGTCAGTGTGCTGATGTGCGTCACGAGCGATGGGCTCTGGGGTGTGTAGCTATGTAAAGCTGCAGCTTCTTACAACGTAGAGCCGCTGCATCTTCATGCAGGCCGTCTAGGAATGTGACATACGTGCTTCCAGAGGCTTCTGCCACTGAGTGACTCCACCTGAATCTACAGGCCTGAAAACTGTTTAGCCTTCTTTACCTCAAGTTATCTCAGTCTGTTTTTATGTATCTGCTAAAAGCTCTTTGTTTAAAACATGAAGAGGCTTCAAGAGGTGTCCGACTCGCTATTCTATGTTGTTCTAGTTCACCTTATTCTACCCTGTGTTTTCTGTGCCTCCAGTCAGCTGCTGCTGTATCTGGACATGTGTGAGAACGACCCTGTGGCTGTGGCCAGATGCTTTGTAGACAAGGTGAGACACACACACACACACACACAAGACTGATTACTGTAGCTACGCTTGGATGTGAATAGCTTCTCTGTTGATCTGGTGTGGGATCTCATCAATCCTACTATGATTTACAGAGCGAGTACTTCGACATCTACACACAGTACTGCACTAACTACCCCAAGTAAGTGAGCGCATGAATGTTGTTCTGAAAAGAAATGCACACATGAATTCAGTCTTACCTGCATGTTTGACTAGTGACACTGCAACACCTATATCCTGTGTGGGATATTGTGTTCCTATGTGGGATAATGTGTTCCTGTGTGTGATAATGTGTTCCTGTGTGGGGTAATGCGTTCCTGTGTGTGATAATGTGTTCCTGTGTGGGGTAATGCGTTCCTGTGTGTGATAATGTGTGATAATGTGTTCTTGTGCGTGATAATTTGTTTCTGTGTGTGATAATGTGTTCCTGTGTGGGGTAATGCGTTCCTGTGTGTGATAATGTGTTCCTGTGTGTGATAATGTGTTCCTGTGTGTGATAATGTGTGATAATGTGTTCTTGTGCGTGATAATGTGTTTCTGTGTGTGATAATGTGTTCCTGTGTTGGATAATGCGTTCCTGTGTGTGATAATATGTTTCTGTGTGGCCCAGCTCAGTGGCAGCTCTGACAGACTGCATGAGGAGCAGAACCTTGGCCAAGTTCTTCAGGGACAGACAAGCGTCTCTGAAGTTGTCCCTTCCGCTGGGTTCATACCTCCTCAAACCCGTCCAGCGTATCCTCAAGTATCATCTGCTGTTGCAGGTATGGTCCTTGTCAGTCTAGACGTACAAGACCTGTCTCATCCTGATGTTATCTAATGATGCTACCACACTGCGTTAAACCACCTCATCCCGCCCTTAGAGTCCCCCTGCCAGCCGCAAACCCTCCATGCTTCTCAAGTCCACAACAGCCTCTCTCCCTCACACACACACACACACACGGTAGAAAAGGATGTACACCCTTAGAATAACCTTAATATGCCTTGTACCCTCAACGGTCAGTGAACGTAGAGTGAAGTGGTTACCTGTTCTTGGTGGTATCTCTCTCTGTGCTGCTGTATAGAGGAGCTATCTCTCTCTGTGCTGCTGTATAGAGGAGCTATCTCTCTCTCTGTGCTGCTGTATACAGGAGCTATCTCTCTCTGTGTGAGGCTGTAGAGAGGAGCTATCTCTCTCTCTGTGCTACTGTATAGAGGAGCTATCTCTCTCTGTGAGGCTGTATAGAGGAACAATCTCTCTGTGTGAGGCTGTATAGAGGAGCTATCTCTCTCTGTGAGGCTGTATAGAGGAGCTATCTCTCTCTCTGTGAGGCTGTATAGAGGAGCTATCTCTCTCTGTGTGAGGCTGTATAGAGGAGCTATCTCTCTCTGTGTGAGCCTGTATAGAGGAGCAATCTCTCTCTGTGAGGCTGTATAGAGGAGCAATCTCTCTGTGTGAGGCTGTATACATGAGTTACTTCTTCTCTTCTGCATACAGGAGTTATCTCTCTCTCTGCTTCTGTGTGCAGGAGATTGCCAGGCACTATGACCCAGAGGATGGCGGCAGTGAGGTCATCCAGGAAGCCATCGACACCATGACAGGCGTGGCCTGGTACATCAACGACATGAAGAGGAAACATGAACACGCCGTCAGGCTGCAGGTGAGAGAGGCCGTCTAACTGAGGAGAAGGGACTGGTGTGTTCTCTTCACACTGACTGTGTTTGTAACTCTTCACACTGACTGTGTTTGTAACTCTTCATACTGACTGTGTTTGTAACTCTTCAGACTGTGTTTGTAACTCTTCATACTGTCTGTGTTTGTAACTCTTCAGACTGTATTTGTAACTCTTAAACTGTGTTTGTAACTCTTAAACTGTATTTGTAACTCTTCACACTGTGTTTGTAACTCTTAAACTGTGTTTGTAACTCTTAAACTGTGTTTGTAACTCTTCACACTGTCTGTGTTTGTAACTCTTCACACTGTGTTTGTAACTCTTCACACTGACTGTGTTTGTAACTGTTTAGAGGAAGATATTGGCCCAAGCAAACCTCTAAACTCTACCGATCAGTTTGTTTTCCACCTGCGTCCTCCCGGACAGTCCTTCAGTTTAGATGTTGTTGGTTTAGGTTTCAAGTCTGGAGAACATCCAGAACAAATCAGTGTGGTGATTTGATCAGCTCCTCTGAACCGCAGCAGGTCTGTCAACAGAGCCTTAGGGCTCTGAGGACACGCCTCCAGGTCATTCTCTTCAATCTAAGATATTGATTGGTCAGGAGGATTCACTGCTGTTTCCCTATCTGGGATAGGATGTTGTCTCTGTGCTTGTTTCAAGCGACAACAAACAGCAGTTTTGTGTCAACATCCAGCAGGATAACATTCGCTGAGCATTTCGTGTTAGATAAACATTAATTAAACAACTGTTTTCCAGTTCTCGCAATAGATTTGTGCATGTATACATAAAGCTACTACTGTGTGTTTGTGTGTCCCTGTTGGTGTGTCCCTGTGCGGTGTGTGCGTTCCTGTGTGTGTGTTCCTGTGTGTGTGTGTGTGCGTGCGTGTGTGTGTGCTGGTGTGTGTGTGTTCCTGTGTGTTAATGTATGTGTGTGTTCCTGTGTGTTTATGTGTGTGTGTGTGTGTGTGTGTTCCTGTGTGTTTATGTGTGTGTGTTCCTGTGTGTGCTGATGTATGTGTGTGTTTATGTGTGTGTGTGTGTGTAGGAGATCCAGTCCCTGCTCATCAACTGGAAGGGTCCAGACCTCACCACGTACGGGGAACTGGTGTTGGAGGGGAGTTTCCACGTCCACCGGGCCAAGAACACGCGAACGCTCTTCCTGTTCCACAAGATGCTTCTGATCACCAAGAAAAGGGGCGAGCACTACGTCTACAAGAACCACATCTCGGTAAGCTGTCCAACACACAGCCCTCTCCAACACCACACACAGCCCTCTCCAACACCACACACACAGCCCTCTCCAACACCACACACAGCCCTCTCCAACACCACACACAGCCCTCTCCAACACCACACACCGTCCTCTCCAACACCACACACAGCCCTCTCCAGCACCACACACAGCCCTCTCCAACACCACACACAGCCCTCTCCAACACCACACACACAGCCCTCTCCAACACCACACACACAGCCCTCTCCAACACCACACACACAGCCCTCTCCAAGACCACACTCAGCCCTCTCCAAGTCCACACACAGCCCTCTCCAACACCACACACAGCCCTCTCCAACACCACACACAGCCCTCTCCAACACCACACACAGCCCTCATCAACACCACATACAGCCTTCATCAACAGCACACACAGCCCTCTCCAAGACCACACTCAGCCCTCTCCAGCACCACACACAGCCTTCATCAACACCACACACACAGCCCTCATCAACACCACACACAGCCCTCATCATCACCACACACACAGCCCTCGGGAAGCGTTCTTCAAGGTTGCAGTTGTGTGACTGTCTCTTCCTGTCTCAGTGCTCCACACTCATGTTGCTGGACAGTGCCAAGGACCCTCTTCTCTTCAGCGTCATCCACTTCAAGTACCCCAAACAGCCCCACACTGTGCAGGTAGACACACCTCACACACCTCCACACTGTGCAGGTAGACACACCTCACACACCTCCACACTGTGCAGGTAGACACATCTCACACACCTCCACACTGTGCAGGTAGACACACCTCCACACTGTGCAGGTAGACACACCTCACACACCTCCACACTGTGCAGGTAGACACACCTCACACACCTCCACATCCCTGACTGTACTACACTGTGTTTAGCAGGTTTTGACCTGTGTGTGTGTGTGTGTGACTGTGTGTGTGTGTGTGTGACTTGACTGTGTGTATCTGTATCTGTTTGTGTGTGTGTGTGTGTGACTGTGTGTGTGTGTGTGTGTGTGTGACTGTGTGTATCTGTATCTGTTTGTGTGTGTGTCTGTGTGTGTGTGACTGTGTGTATGTGTGTGTGACTGTGTGTGTGTGTGTCTGTGTGTGTGTGACTGTGTGTATGTGTGTGTGACTGTGTGTGTGTGTGTGTGTGTGTATGTGTGTGTGACTGTGTGTGTGTGACTGTGTGTGTGTGACTGTGTGTGTGTGTGTGTGTGACTGTGTGTGTGTGTTTGCCCCAGGCCAAGTCTGTTGAAGAGAAGCGTCTCTGGGCTCATCACATCAAGAGACTCATTCTGGAGAACCATCACACCGCTGTTCCTCAGACGGTAACCATCGGCGACGGCCGCAAGCCCATTTCAACCAAGATCAAGTTCTTTTAAAATACAATCTTGCAGGAAATATAATTTAAAACCAAATACCTTTTTGTTTTTCAGGCGAAAGAGGCCATCCTGGAAATGGACTCAGTTTGTGAGTGTTTCAGCTTAGCTCCTAACTAGCTTTTCCCCAAAACAACAGTCAGAAAACATGGTTGGGAAAACCCGTGTCAATTAACTAAGCTTCTGTCCACAGTAACTGATTACTGCAGATGCCAAGTTAGGGAATAGCTTCAATCTTCAGAGAACAGTCTTGTGATTCTGTTTCCGTGTTTAAGAAGCCTATAGTGAGGGTGTTGTGTGTTTGTGTGTGTGTGTGTGTGTGTGTGTGTGTGTTATGTGTGTGTGTGTTCTGTGTGTGTGTGTGTGTGTGTGTTATGTGTGTGTGTGTTTGGTCTGTGTGTTTGTGTGTGTGTGTGTGTGTGTTATGTGTTTGTGTGTTTGTTCTGTGTGCGTGTGTGTGTGTTTGTGTGTGTGTTATGTGTGTGTGTTATGTGTGTGTGTGTGTGTCCAGCTCCGTGGAAGAGCCGCTACAGTCCTGAGAGACTGAAAAAGACTGTCTCATGCCAGCCTCAAGATCTGCCTGCTGGAACCAGGTCTGGACGCAGGAGATCAGGTAACACACACACACAGAGCAACACACACGCACAGAGCAACACACACACAGAGCAACACACACACACACACAGAGCAACACACACACACATAGAGCAACACACACACAGAGCAACGCACATAGAGAGCAACACACACACACAGAACAACACACACACACAGAGGAACACACACACAGAGCAACACATAAGAGAGCAACACACACACACAGAACAACACACACACACACAGAGCAACACACACACACAGCAACACACACAGAGCAACACACACAGAGCAACACACACAAACACAGAGCAACAGACACACACAGAACAACACGCACACAAACAGAGAATATACACTCACACGGACACACACACACTGTCACACAGCCATGCACACACACACACACACAACCACGTACACACACACAAACACTCCCTACGCTGATGTGTTTTGCAAGGACATTTACTCTGTACAATCTTTACTTTTTTCACCTTCAGAACCTTCGAAACAGCTCAAAAGGACAACAAAAGGTAAGAGGCACTGCATCTGTTTACCTAACAACCAAGTCTGGCTGGCAGATAGAGAGGCCCCCTCCCCTCTGCCCCCCCTTGGCCCCCCCGGCCTCCCCCTGCCTCCCCTCTGCCCCCCATCCTCTAAAACCCATGGAAAACCAGATCAAAGGCCAGCACTATCTCTTACTCACACACTAACACACACACACACACACATACACACACATAGACACACACACATACACACACACATACACACACTCACACACATACACAGAGATAGACACACACATACACACACACACACACATACACACACACATACACACACATACACACAGATAGACACACACATACACACACACACATTCTCCCTTCCACACCCACCCACACACACACACGCACACACACATACACACCTACACGCACTCACACATACACGCATACACATACACACATATACACACACACACACCCATACACACCTACACACACAACATACACACACCCATACACACCTACACACACATTCTCGCTTCCACACACACTCTCTTTTTTGCCTTCATCCATAATGATGTTAATTATGGCCCATATTAGCACAAAGCTTTGTCACCCTCTGATTTGGCTTCAGATCTGTAGCCTGTGTCATGCATCCTAATGTCCAGCTATAAAAAGGAAAACCTCCTCCTCATGTTTTTCTTTGATAGACCCCCTTCATCATCAGTTTTGTTGCCCGTCAAGGTGAAGATGTTATCATGTCACCCTCTTCGTCTTGGCTGGAGTTACTCTCATCCTCCATGTTGGTCTTGCCCTCATGGCAGCCCATAGAATGAGAGTATCACTCCTTAGCTATATATTGGGGCTGTTTGTTGGATTAGCCCACCATGAGAACTTTGTATCGTCAAGCCAAACAAAAATGACTGCCACTAGTATTGTCCTACTTAAACCACAGAGATAATAAATGTAATCATGCATTTGTGTCACATATTCTAGCTGAGCTTCTTAATGGTAAACGTATGTAAATGTTGCATATCCAGTATAGTTCAGTTATAACCGGTGCTTTTTCTACTGTGTATTGTCCTCTTTTTTTTTTTGCTCTACGAACCGTGCATGAAAAATTGTTGACATTTCATTTTCTCTCTCTCTTTATCTCCACTTTCCATGCAGCCATTTTTAAGGTAAGCTTCACTCAGCCAGGACTACATTTTTGACCCTGCTAGAGGTTTGGTTTTCTGTCCTGTGTTCAGGCAGACATAATCATCGGTTTATTCAGGTCGTTGTACTCCAGTGAGATACGACTCACACAGATTTGAATTGGCTTCCTACTTCAGCATTTCCATTTGAAGAGGAATGTTCCCGATGCAAACCTAGCTGAACCTAACAGATGTTCAACTGTATCGTGTTGTTGCTCCTCCTTGTTAGGATGCTGTTATGGGTTTTCAGTGATGTGCAGCATGCCTGTCTTGTACCGTCAAAACATCATTCTGCTTTCACGTTGCACCCCTTTCTAAAGAAAACTCATGCTTTCACTGCACCGTGTTTATCACTGGCTGTGCAATAACACCCACACCTCTCACGCTCCAGCACTCAGACAGCGCAGGTGATCTCCTGGAGGCCAGCCGCTTCCTGCAGCCCACAGCTGCTGTCCCAAGCCTGGGCAACAGCTCAGGCGAGCCTGAGGATGAGAGGCCTAGTGGGAAGGAAGACACAAAGGAACCAGACCTGGAGGGGGGGGACTCTGAAGACAGGAGTCCCTCTGGGAGAGACCCCAGAGCAGGGAGCTCGCCCTGTGAGAGGGGTCTGGAGCCGGAAGTGGAGCGGAAGGAAGAGAGGGAGGAGGAGAGGGAGGAGGAGAGGGAGGAGGAGCAGAAGGAGGAGAGGGACAGTTACAAGGAGGATGTTCTTCTGGAGGATGACCAGGTAGCTGACTTTGTGAGCTCCATGCTGGCAGAAATCTCCTGCTGGCACTTTAGAGCCAGGGCTTTGCTTTCTGCTTCCTTCACAACGGTGAGGCTCTCTCCCACCCACAGTTTCCTACTTCCTGTGACATCACACCTGTTAACCAATCAGATCCCTCTCCTTATTCCTCTCGCT
This sequence comes from Plecoglossus altivelis, assembly GCA_036571765.1. NCBI lineage: Eukaryota > Metazoa > Chordata > Actinopteri > Osmeriformes > Plecoglossidae > Plecoglossus > Plecoglossus altivelis. The sequence continues at coordinate 959,724 of BROE01000009.1, read as the reverse complement.
TTCTCCAAACTGCCAACCTGCTAACATCAGCAACCCTTTGCTCTGGTTGTAATGGAATGCCCTGATTGATCCTCACACTGTAATCACTGCACACTGGAATCACTGCACACTGGAATCACTGCACACTGGAATCACTGCGTGGACACAGATCCATGCCATAGTAATAATCCAACCAATCAGGAACCATGCCATAATAATAATCCAACCAATCAGGAACCATGCCATAATAATAATCCAACCAATCAGGAACCATGCCATAATAATAATGCAACCAATCAGGAACCATGCCATAATAATAATCCAACCAATCAGGAACCATGCCATAATAATAATACAACCAATCAGGAACCATGCCATAATAATAATCCAACCAATCAGGAACCATGCCATAATAATAATCCAACCAGTCAGGATAATTACATTCTCTGAAAAGGTTGTGGAGATCTAGAGACTTCCTTAGAGCTCATCACAGACGGTAAATAAGTTCCTAGGAAGTTCTCGTCAAACCTGTCCTGTCTGAGACCAGCGGTCCTTAACTGACCTGAGACCAGCAGTCCTTAACTGACCTGTAGACCAGCAGTCCTTAACTGAACTGAGACCAGCAGTCCTTAACTGACCTGTAGACCAGCAGTCCTTAACTGAACTGAGACCAGCGGTCCATGACTGACCTGTAGACCAGCAGTCCTTAACTGACTGTAGACCAGCAGTCCTTAACTGAACTGAGACCAGCAGTCCTTAACTGACCTGTAGACCAGCAGTCCTTAACTGACCTGAGACCAGCGGTCCTTAACTGACCTGAGACCAGCAGTCCTTAACTGAACTGACCAGTGGTCTGAACTGGTCTTGGTGATACTAAGAAGGAAACTGTATCTTTCAGTCGTGTGTATCTGCGTATAATCAGGGAAGATTCAAAGAAAACATGTATTTCAACCATGCAAAAGTAGGAAGCCATTTTGCATCCTGTTAAACTTCTAATAGTTTAATTTGTAGTTTTGGCAGTTCTACCTGCTCTGGAATCATTTGTTCATTAGCTAAGCAATAGCATCAGCTTCAAAGGTCAAGTTGGATGTCAAATAGTTCATTGTAATAGAGGCTATTGTGATACAAGGAGATTTGGTCTTTGGTAATCATATTTTCTGAAAGGTTTCCTTTCAGAGAATATGTTTTGTAAATGACAGAGTAAGCTTTGTAAAGGTTAACGAATGTGACGTCACGAACAATGGCCTTAATGTGAAGGTCATCTCCATGAAAAGAGCCTCGTACTGGAGGGCTTACTCTGATACCACACCACATGACTTCAAAACACGAAATATTTTCTTAAATCAAGAAATGTAGGGTGTCGTTCTTCCCCCGGGTTTTTAAAAAAAGATTATTTATGTTGCTGGTCGTGACTCTCAGTGTGTCTGGTTCTCCCAGGAGGAGGAGGAGGATAGACAGGCAGCTACTGAAGAAGAGATGTCCGTCCTGGTGAAGCAAAGAGACCAGGCTGGGGTGGAGGAGAAGCTGGCTGGGGTGGAGGAGAAGCTGGCTGGGGTGGAGGAGATGCGGGCTGGGGTGGAGGAGACGATGGCTGGGATGGAGGAAACGATGGCTGAACAGGTACTTTTGGCCTCTGTTGGAGGGTTAGAGATGGAACCAGACCCAAACCAGACCCAGAACCAGACCCAGAGTGTACATATACATTCTCATCTACACAAATCAGAATGATTTACATTTCAATCACTTTTGAATATAAACCACCTTCCTTTTGTGTTCCCGCTACAAGATGTTATTCTCTTAGTCATCAGAGTCCTTGGACCTGTGTGGGTGTGTGTTTATGTTAAGTTCTGGAAAGCTGTGGCCTCCATTAGTGATGATGTCTAAAAAGTGAACATGCAGATTTTAGAGACTAACAGCAGCATTTTTGAAAGATCCCAAATATTATGGCCCTCAGCAGGAATGTGTGTCAGATTCCCAGCTAAGTGTCACCGGTTGTCAAACTTTCCTTATCTCCTTCCCACAGCCGTGCTGTCCTACCACACACCCTCCCTCCCTCCCACACACACCCTCCCTCACACACACCCCTAACCCCCACACCCTACCTCCCTTACACACACACCCTCCCTCACACACACCCCTAACCCCCACACCCTCCCTCCC
>BROE01000009.1:920745-956990 GCA_036571765.1 Plecoglossus altivelis | reverse complement strand
CCCCTCCCTCACACACCCCCTACCCCCACCCCTTGCACGCCACACGTACATCCTGTCTGAACCTGAGATAGCTACTGATTTGGGCCAAAACCCTGGAATGAAAACACTTTCAAAATTGCTGCATTTTCCAGCTGAGGGGACTCTGCAAGAAGCAGGATTATTATAAGCAAAACATCTTATCTGTCTAGAAATGGAAATACCAGTGGAATATGAAGGTTTTGACCCCATGTGAAGCTGTCACTCACAGCTTGAACTCTAATACACCGTCCCATGACATCAACTGGAAGACATGACTATTAGATCTCAAATTAGTCTTCATAGAATATCAAGTCATGACCATTACTCACTTAGTCGTTGTACCGTTAATCATGCTGTTATTGTTGCACACCCCATTTTATTCCTAGACATACATTCAGTAGAGTTTGACCCTGTAATTCCACCTTCACAGGCGCCTGAAGAAGATCCACCTCTTTGCTGCCTTGGTCTGGATACCCAGCCTGGAGGTCGCGAGGTCACGTCTCAGCGTTCAGCCCCCGCTGCCTCTCCTCCCCTGCCTCGGAGGCAGCCTGAAGCCAAACTCCTGGAGAGTCGGGAGGCATCTAGAGAGGAAGACGAGAGCGACTCCTCTACCCTGCAGCTGGACACCAGCAACAGCAGCATCGTGATGAACGGAGAGCTCTCAGAAGAGGAGGAGGGAGGCGGGACGGTGCCTGGTAGCATCCATCCCTCCTCGGTGGACCAGGTCAATGTCCGTCCCTCCTCGGTGGACCAGGTCAACATCTCACGCTGTACCAGCTGTCCCTCCAGTCCCGGGGTGTCCTCTGAGGACCTCGTCTCCCCAGCCTGCCCCTCATCACCACCTGGCAGCAGCAGCAGCCCCTCCCTCAGCACACACCTCCAGGAGAAGTCCGGACCCTTCTCAGAGCTGTGCCGGCCTTCCGGGGCCTCGTTAACGACGTCGTCGGCCCCTGAAAGAACCTCTGTTTCCCTGCCGGAGGAGGAGCGACGGTCCACTCTCTCCAAACAGGACCGTCTGCTCATCCACAAGATCAGAAGATACTACGAACACGCTGAACACGAGGATGCCAGCTTCAGCATCAAACGCAGGGAGAGTCTGTCTTATATTCCCCGGGGTCTGGTGAGGCATCTGAGTAGGCAGCTAGACAGCCCCCAGGACGCCCTGCCTCTGCAGAGGAACACTCCCGCTCACACCCGCCCCTCATCCTGGGCAGTGTTTGGCCTCCCCGGCCTGGAGGGAGACCCCCAGCACAGCTCTCCGAACACCAGCCATGCTCTTCCTGGTTTGGAGGAGTTCAAGCCGGCCTCTGAGATGGTCCAGGTGTGGCAAGACATGGAGCTGGAGGAGAAGAGGACGGAGGATGGGGAGTGCCGACAGGGAGAGGAGACGATGGCTCCTCCTTGTCCCCGCCACCTCCAGAGGAACAACCAGGAGGAGTCTCTGACGATCCTGGAGGAATCGGAAGGAGGCTCCGTGTCCGAGGAAGCCTCCTCCCCATCCATCACACCCTCCCCAGCCAGGGAGGACATCCCTGGGCTGGACCCGTGTCCAGGCAGGTCCCCCTGGACCAGGGAGATGGTGAGGCTGGCCCGTGCTCCTCTGCCCAGGATCATCAGCCTCCGGTCAGGCGTGGAAGAGGACGTAATCCTGCAGGATATGGAGAAGGTGAAGAATAAGGTGTTCCAGTTGGCTCGACAGTACAGCCAGCGCATCAAGAACAACAGGCCAGTGGTGAGACAGAGGAACAGGGAGGCGGGGGGCGCGGGGACGTCCAAAAACCTGTCTGTCGTCTCCGAAGAGAAGGACCCAAGTAGAGACAGGGGTGAGTAGGAGCTCTTGCTTCCAGCTGAGGCGTCTAGAAGTGATGGGTGTTCATCCACACAAACCCAAATCAACACATCTTTTCCCTTTTCCTGTTTGTCTACATGTGCAGGTAAACCTAAGCTGATGTTGTCTCTGACCAGCTACGACCAGGTTATCATCCAGGAGTTGCCTTCTCCCAGCCCGTCTCAGTCCCTCAGCTCTGGGGCTAGCTCTCGCGTCACCTCCCCCTGCCCGCCTCTTACCACCAGCCCCCACACCCCGGTGCAGGCCTTCCACTGGCCTGACATTAGCGAGCTACGCTCCCTCTACACCCCCACGTCCAAGCTTGGTCCAGGAGCAGGGCATCCATCCCCGGTCACCTGCCTGGCTTCAGAGGGACTGCTGGGAAGCTGCAGTGAGGGGGACATGTCCTCCTGGGGGTCTACTGACTGCTCTGAGAGCTGTGAAGGCTCCACAGACTCCCGCAGAGGGGCAGCAGGCTGCCCAGGCAGCAGACTGGACATGGCCTGTGAGGGGGGGAGTACTGTACCGGGGAAACAGTCCCAGCTTCAGTCCCAACATTGCAGGTGCAGCTCTGTGGACCAACAGCCTCTGTATGACATGCAGAATCTTCCAGACACCATGAGAAGCTGTTATGTCGCGGGCCATTTCACCCTTCCCAACGAACACAAGGTGATCGTAGTGGAGAGGGTTCCTGGGAGAAGAACGGGAGACGGAGAGATGCAAGAAGACGACGTAAGATCTCAAGACAAGGAGGAACTTGAGGAGTTGGAAGCTTTCAGAGCAACGTTAGACTGCACTAAGATGTCCATGTTGACTTCAGGAAGGAAGACAGAGAACCGCCTGGTGAAGAACTTACGAGAGAGATTCCAGAGTTTGAACTCTTAACGATCAGAGAAGAATCCCTCTTGAAAGAACTATGCAGACACATCAGACACAATCAGTAAACACTGTTGGCCTTTTCAGAATTTCAGATTCTCTTTTTCAGATTCTTCTTTTTTTTCTAGTTGTTTTTCTTTTGAGTGTATGTGGTCAACACTTGTTGGATGTGATGTGTGTTTATATAACCACTATTAACAAGGGACATGGTGAACGGCTGGCCCACATGGTGAACGGCTGGCCCACATGGTGAACGGCTGGCCCACATGGTGAACGGCTGGCCCACATGGTGAACAGGCCCTAAAAAGCAGTGTCTTTGTAAAAGTTGTAAATACAATGTTCACTATTAATGACTGCTTTTATGTGAAACAGTCCAGTATCGTTGTATATTTGAATAGAAAATGTTTGCATTTCTTACTTGTGAGAAGTCATTAGAGACTAAAGTAATAGATAAGTAGTCCAGAAAAGACAGATAATATAAACCACTTTAGGGACATGGACTTTGTACAAACAGGACATCGAAGTTTGAGATAAAGATCGAAATTCATTGAGAGAACTCAGGCATTGCCACAGTCCAAATGACTTCTAGAGTCTTCAACAGAACAGTTCTAGAGTCTTCAACACAACAGTTCTAGAGTCTTCAACACAATAATTCTAGAGTCTTCAACAGAACAGTTCTACAGTCTTCAACACAACATTTCTACAGGATTCGTAAACACTGCTTACTGATTTATGACCAAAGAGTTTTGTTCTCTGCATTGAGTGGTGATTGGTTGGTGAACTGCAGCACTCCAGAGTGGTGATTGGCTGGTGAACTGCAGTACTCCAGAGTGGTGATTGGCTGGTGAACTGCAGTACTCCAGAGTGGTGATTGGCTGGTGAACTGCTGCACTCCAGAGTGGTGATTGGTTGGTGAACTGCAGCACTCCAGAGTGGTGATTGGCTGGTGAACTGCAGTACTCCAGAGTGGTGATTGGTTGGTGAACTGCAGTACTCCAGAGTGGTGATTGGTTGGTGAACTGCAGTACTCCAGAGTGGTGATTGGTTGAACCTAGAGCGATTCTACTTTACTTGAGTACATCTAGTCAGTACTCAGGACTCCTCATCCTCCTTCCTCACTGAAACTTCACCTTCATTGTTGTCTACGTTTTGTGTTATTTATGTAATTGAAGTGTTTGACTGAGGTCATTTGTCTTCATTTAAATACCGACCAATCTTGTTCCCTTGTTTTCTATTCCAGAGTCAAAAAATATAGTTTTCGTGCTTAAATTAGCTTATATTTCTAATTAAAAGCATGACATTTTTCAAACGAATGTGTTTTGTCTCTAGGTTGAATTTGACAAACGACTAATTAATTAAGATCGACATTTGTATGTCGGCCGGCGGTTAGCCTGCATCCTGTTTATCAAGCCAGGGTATTTTAACAACGTTGGTAAGGATATATTACGAAGGAAGGAATTCAAACTGGACCTAATATTTGGAGAGGAACGAAGTGACGTCAGACGTAATGCATGTGCCGAACTTGCAGCCAGAGTTTTTAAAGTAGCCTAGTGGTCTGTCCTTTTGGGGGTCAGTGTCTGTTCAGTGTTTCATGAGGGCGGAAAACACAATTCGGTTTGTAAATTAATACGGCATGTTTTATTCCTTGTTTGAACGGCAGCGAACATTGGTTTAGACGTTGTCGTTGTTGGCGGGAATTTATCAAATCTAACATAGACCAGTCAGTTACATTACGATTTGAGGATTTTGGGGATGTTGCCCCACCCTTTAGGTTACGTTTATAAACTGCTATTATAAACCGAGGAGACAGGCTCGGCACGCGCGGTGCGCTCTTCAGTCTCATTCATGTTTAGATGCTGCGCGTGCAGACTCTAGCGCGCAGACACTGGAACCAAATGCTAGGAACGCAACCGTTTCAATTCGGCGATTATTCAACCATTTTTACAGCTTGCTGGGTTGTGTCTACTCAACCGTTAAAGTCATCTTAATTTACCGAGAATGGGCTGTGCGATATCTGGTCTGGCGCCGAAAACCCCGTGTGAGACGAAGCAAGATGATGCAGACACGCGCCTCCGCGAGGACCAGGTCCAGATGATCAAAGACTCCTGGAAAGTTATTCAGGATGACATCGCCAAAGTTGGAATTATTATGTTTGTAAGGTAAGCGGAGGTATAAAACGGCAAATATTTTCTCACAGTTTGTCTTGAATTAATGTCGTATTTATAGTCACTCATCTTGTATGAGAAACTAAATCAGATGGGCATTAATGGAAGTTTAAATAAATAATACTACTACTACGTATTTCAGTGTGTTCTGAGATCATGCTTCAGGGATAAAGGCTATATAAGAGCGATAAAGAGCGTGCACATTTAAACCGGCAGCAGCAGCAACCTCTGACTTGCAGGGGGAAATGTAGAAGGTCTGTGCTCAGTAGTTAGGCAAGGAATCTGGGAGTCTTTTGTTACATCCTAGTCGCATACACACATGAGATATAGGCTTATTTATATACATGTATTTAATAAATATAGGCGGTACATGTACATATAGCTTCTCTCTGTTTATATATGTATGTATGTGTAAAACTTCCCCTCCTTCACAACTTGTAACATCGGCAGTCCATTTGCTGTTTTTCAGTCTCTCTGCAACTCAAGTTAATATGAATGTTTGGTCTCAACCAGGCTCAGGGGCCTGCTTGAGTTAACAGGATTATGACCCAGTGTCTAACATCTCTTCCTAACCAGGCAGCTGAACACAGTCATCTTCCTCCCGCCATGGTGGAGCCTCAGGTTCTTCATTAAAAGACCAGAGAAAGAAATATCTCTCTCTCTCTTCACCACACATCTCATCTCCACATTTATGTAACTCATCAGTTTGTGTCCACGCCCCCCGTTTTCAGGAGCAGGCGAACACGATCAGCTGGAGTCAGATCGGTCAACCTTCGAAGCACATTTCAGCTTGCAGACCTAGCGACATGAGGTTTCAGACCTAGCGACATGAAGTTGCAGACCTAGCGACATGAGGTTGCAGACCTAGCGACATGAAGTTGCAGACCTAGCGACATGACGTTTCAGACCTAGCGACATCAGCTTGCAGACCTAGCGACATGAGGTTACAGACCTAGCGACATGAGGTTGCAGACCTAGCGTCATTAGGTTGCAGACCTATCAACATGAGGTTGCAGACATGAGGTTACAGACCTAGCGTCATTAGGTTGCAGACCTGTCAACATGAGGTTGCAGACATGAGGTTAAAGACCTAGCGTCATTAGATTGCAGACCTATCAACATGAGGTTGCAGACATGAGGTTACAGACCTAGCGACATCAGCTTGCAGAGCTAGCGACATCAGCTTGCAGAACTAGCGACATGAGGAACAATTAACACCAGTGTTAACAAGCTCAAACGTGCTTCCAGGTCCAACTTCATCAGCACTAAACCGTGAGCACATTTACATGGTCGTGGTTTGGCGCTAATGAACTTGGACGTGTAGCTGGTGGTGGAGGAGGGGGGAGGAGAGAAATGGGAAAGAGAGAGGACACCAAGCATAGCAGATGTCTGTTGGGCCAATCAGGGCAATGTGTCCCTGGAGGAGATCCAGACATCCAAGGAGATTGACCTCAGTGTGCTAGCCCTGTAGCATGCTAGCCCTGTAGCACGCTAGCCCCGTTGCATGCTAGCCCCGTAGCATGCTAGCCCTGTAGCGTTCTATCCCCATAGAGCAGTAGGTCCGTAGTAGCCCTGTAAAATGCTAGCCCTGTAGCTTTTTAGCCCAATTGCGTGTTAACCCCATAGTGTGCTTGCTTACAGTAATTTCATGTCATCCCAGTTACGTGCTATCTCTGTAGCATTAGCACCCTAACCAGGGGCCTCCTCTTGTTCTCTGCCCTTGGCAACCCAGACCGGAAAATATATAATATATATACCATAAAGAGATATTTTTGGTATCTGACCTGAAGTAAAATGGTTATGTTTCATGTTGTGTTTTTCCAACTCTTAACTCATCCAACAGACGCTGAAGGCATTATTTCTAGAGACTTGAGAACCATGCAGACTTACAGGGTGCGATGAGAACGTGGTCCCCTGAGACTGTCTCTCCCTCTTGTTTGTTATCTATGTTTGTGTTTGTTTACTGTGGGGCGTGAGACACCAGACATGTCCCCTGTGATCCGGCAGTCAATGAGGCGATGTGGGAAACACACCAACACCCTGAGAGAGAGAGAGGAGAGAGAGGGAGAGAGAGAGACAGAGAGACAGAGAGAGGAGAGAGAGAGACAGAGAGAGGAGAGAGAGAGACAGAGAGAGGAGAGAGAGAGTGTGAGAGGATGGAGAGAGTGACAGAGAGAGGGAGATGGAGAGAGCGAGAGAGACATAGAGAGAGAAGGAGAGAGACAGAGAGAGATAGAAGGAGAGAGAGAGACTGTCTCCTCTCATCCATCCCATTTTACCCCAAAATGGGTCTCATGTTTCAGAGAGTCCACTTGTCATCCATCAGATGTGATGGAGAAGACCTCAGGGCTTTTTACTCCAGAAAAGGGATTCAGAATGACTGGCATGTTTTAGCTTGCCGTGTGGAATATGAAATACACAAATCTTCTTGCTTCATGCGCTGTTTTGCTTCATCTTTACAGAACATTTGAGAACACATTGCAAGTACTTCAAGGAAAGAGGAGGAGAGGAGAGGATTTTGGATAAGATTGGGGGAGGAAATAAGAGGAGAGAGGAGAAGCTGATGGAAGAGGATGGGAGGAGATAAGGAGATGCGAGTAGGTGGAAGAAGATAGGAGGAGGCGATGGGAGGAGATAGGAGGAGGTGATAGAAGGAGGAGATAGGAGGAGGAGATGGGAGGAGATAGGAGGAGGTGATAGAAGGAGGAGATAAGAGGAGGAGATAGGAGGGGAAAATAGAAAAGAAAAACGTTCCCTCTTCTGATTCCCAGCACCCCTGGCAGCCACAACATATCGAGTGGCTGAGGTGGTGTGAGTCTTTTTCTACTGCAGATTGTCCCTGGTTTTGAAACGTAAAAAAAATATTTATAGAAAAAATATATTTTTAGTTTTTTTTAAAGTTTTTTTATTTAATATTTGATTTTATCTATATAAAAATGTGTTACCACAAATGAGGTTGTTAAAAGTTGAAAAAATTATTTCCCAGAAAAGTTTTGAAAAATATGTTTTTGAAGGTTGAAGAAATGTTTTTCAGAAGTTTTCTGGGATATTATTTTTTCAGTATTTTTGTAACCTTTTCTGTGATTTTTTTTAAGCTTCAAAAACCAGAGGGGAAAGGAGAGCAACAGTAACAGTAGAACAGAGAAGAGCATAATCAAGCACAGAAGCATACAGTAGAGTACAGTATAGTATAGTAAAGTACAGCAAAGTATAGGAGAGTACAGTAGAGTATAGTACAGTAGAGTAAAGTACTGCAAAGTATAGGAGAGTACAGTAGAGTATAGTACAGTATAGTAAAGTACAGCAAAGTATAGAAGAGTACAGAAGAGTAAAGTACATCAAAGTATAGAAGAGTACAGTAGAGTATAGTAAAGTATAATAGAGTATAGTAGAGTACTGTAGAGTGTAGTAGAGTCTTCGTCAATAACTCATCAATGATGCTAAACGTTTTTCGAAACCATATATGCACACACATACTCAGGCACACACACTCAGGCACACACACACTCAGGCACACACACACTCAGGCACACACACTCAGGCACACATACTCAGGCACACACATACTCAGGCACACATACTCAGGCACACATACTCAGACACACACACTCAGGCACACACACACTCAGGCACACACACACTCAGGCACACACACTCAGGCACACACATACTCAGGCACACATACTCAGGCACACACACTCAGGCACACACATACTCAGGCACACATACTCAGGCACACACACTCAGGCACACACACTCAGGCACACATACTCAGGCACACACATACTCAGACACACACATACTCAGGCACACACACTCAGGCACGCACATACTCAGGCACACACACTCAGGCACACATACTAAGGCACACACATACTCAGACACATACTCAGGCACACACATACTCAGGCACACACACTCAAGTTCAAGTTCAAGTTCAAGTTGTGCTTTATTGTCATTCCGCTACATGCGGGTGCATACAGTGGAACGAAATGTCGTGTCTCACAGAGCCACGGTGCTACATAAGTACAGACATTTAACAGTACAGTCGAACAACAAACAATTTAAAATAAATATAACATTTCTCCTATACATAAACTAAACAGGATACAAACTATACAAACTGTACGAATACTTACCGATGTGCATGTGCATAGAGTATTGTACATGTGCGAAGAATAGATACATATTATTACAGAGGATACATATTATTACAGAGATTACAGAGATATTATTACACTCAGGCACACACACTCAGACACACACACTCAGGCACACATACTCAGGCACACACACTCAGACACACACACTCAGGCACACACACTCAGGCACACATACTCAGACACACACTCAGGCACACATACTCAGGCACACACATACTCAGACACACACATACTCAGACACATACCCAGGCACACACATACTCAGGCACACACACACTCAGACACACACTCAGGCACACATACTCAGACACACACTCAGGCACACACATACTCAGACACACATACTCAGACACACATACTCAGGCACAAACACAAACCTCATGGTGTGTGGACCTGGTAGAGTATGTATGTTGTACACACGTGGTGGATGCAGCAGATTATGACAGGAGAGAGGATCCACCTGCTGAACTGCATAATCAAATCCTCATTCAAGAGAAGATGTGTTGCTGAGGATAAAACCACTCAGGGCATAATCACATCATACAGCTTAATCACTCAGGACAAGCAGAACTCCCACTCCGCTATAGTGGAGAGATACAGTTTCTACAAGGCAAAGACAGGGAATGGACAAATGACCACCTACATTGGTAGTTTTTTACAAACTAACCCAAACCTCCCCGGACATCATAAACATCCTTTTTGAACATTTCTAAAGGTTTTTTTTGTGATCTCAAAAGGCTTTGGAGATATTGAGGTGTTTTGTGGCATAGTTTGGGTAGGAATCCGGGGTATCTACATTTCAGTGTTCTTCTCTATCCCTGCTCTCTCAAGCTCAGATGCTGTCTGTTTGCTCATGTTGTTGTGACGACAGGGAAATTGAGTTTGTCCCCGTTGTCTTGGTGACAGGTTGTTTGAGACCCATCCTGAATGCAAGGACGTCTTCTTCCTGTTCAGAGACGTGGAGGACCTGGAGAAGCTCAGGACCAGCAAGGAGCTGAGAGCTCACGGGCTTCGGTGAGCAATCCAGCCCTCTCTCTCTCTCTCTACCTCCCTCTCTCTCTCTACCTCTCTCTCTCTCTCTCTACCTCTCTCTCTCTCTCTTTACCTCTCTCTAACTCTCTCTCTCTACCTCTCTCTCTCTCTACCTCTCTCTCTCTCTCTACCTCTCTCTCTCTCTCTACCTCTCTCTACCTCTCTCTCTCTCTCTCTCTTTCTACCTCTCTCTCTCTCTACCTCTCTCTCTCTCTCTCTACCTCTCTCTCTCTCTCTCTACCTCTCTCTAACTCTATCTCTGTACCTCTCTCTTTCTCTACCTCTCTCTCTCTCTCTACCTCTCTCTCTCTCTCTACCTCTCTCTAACTCTATCTCTCTCTCTCTCTTTCTACCTCTCTCTCTCTCTACCTCTCTCTCTCTCTTTCTACCTCTCTCTCTCTCTCTACCTCTCTCTAACTCTATGTCTGTACCTCTCTCTCTTTCTACCTCTCTCTCTCTCTTTCTACCTCTCTCTTTCTCTACCTCTCTCTCTCTCTCTCTCTACCTCTCTCTACCTCTATCTCTGTACATCTCTCTCTACCTCTATCTCTGTACCTCTCTCTACCTCTCTCTCTCTCTTTCTCTACCGCTCTCTCTGTACCTCTCTCTCTCTCTACATCTATCTCTGTACCTCTCTTTCTCTACCTCTATCTCTCTACCTCCCTCTCTCTCTGCCTCTCTCTCACTCTACCTCTCTTTCTCTGCCTCTCTCTATCTACCTCTCTCTCTTTCTCTCTGCCTCTCTCTCTCTGCCTCTCTACCTCTCCCTCTCTCTGCCTCTCTCTACCTCTCTCTCTCTGCCTCTCTCTCTGCCTCTCTCTACCTCTCTCTCTCTGCCTCTCTCTCTGCCTCTCTCTACCTCTCTGCCTCTCTCTTTCTCTACCTCTCTCTACCTCTCCCTCTCTCTTTCTTTGCCTCTCTCTGCCTCTCTACCTCTCTCTCTCTCTCTGCCTCTCTCTACTTCTGTCTCTCTATCTCTGCCTCTCTCTCTCTTCCTCTCTCTCTCTCTGCCTCTCTCTTTCTCTGCCTCTCTCTCTGCCTCTCTCTACCTCTCTCTCTCTGCCCCTCTCTACCTCTCTCTCTCTACCTCTCTCTCTCCGCCTCTCTCTCTGCCTCTCTCTATCTCTCTCTGCCTCTCTCTCACTCTGCCTCTCTCTACCTCCCTCCTTCTCTCTCTACCTCTACATCTCTCTCTGCCTCTCTCTCACTCTGTCTCTCTCTCTACCTTTCTCTCTCTCTCTACCTCTCTCTCTGCCTCTCTCTACCTCTCTCTCTCTTCCTCTCTCTACCTCTCACTCTCTACCTCTCTCTGTCTACCTCTCTCACTCTGCCTCTCTCTACCTCTACCTCTCTCTCCGCCTCTCTCTCTCTCTCTGCCTCTCTCTACTTCTGTCTCTCTCTATCTCTGCCTCTCTCTTTCTCTACCTCTCTCTCTCTGCCTTTCTCTACCTCTCTCTCTCTCTGCCCCTCTCTACCTCTCTCTCTCTCTGCCTCTCTCTCTCTCCGCCTCTCTCTCTCTGCCTCTCTCTACCTCTCTCTCTCTCTGCCTCTCTTTCACTCTGCCTCTCTATCTGCCTCTCTCTCACTCTGCCTCTCTCTACCTCTCTATCTCTCTCTGCCTCTCTCTCTACCTCTGCCTCTCTCTCACTCTCTCTCTCTCTCTACCTCTCTCTCTGCCTCTCTCTACCTCTCTCTCTTCCTCTCTCTACCTCTCTGTCTCTACCTCTCTCACTCTGCCTCTCTCTACCCCTCTCTCTCTCTACCTCTCTCTCAATACATCCCTCTCTTTCTCTACCTTTCTCTCGCTCTCTACCTCTCTCCCTCTCTCTACTTCTGTCTCCCTCTCTACCTCTCTCTACCTCTGTCTTTCTCTCTCTGCCTCTCTCTACTTCTATCTCTCTGTCTCTCCCTCTCCACCTCTCTCTACTTTCTACTTCTGTCTCTTTCTACCTCTCTCTCCACCTCTCTCTCACTACATCCCTCTCTCTCAACCTCTCTTGTCTTCTGTCTCTCTTTACCTCTCTATCTCTGTCTTTCTCTCTCTACCTCTCTCTCACTCTCTACCTCTCTCTCTCCCTACCCCTCTCACTCTGCCTCTCTCTACCCCTCTCTCTCTCTACCTCTCTCTCACTACATCCCTCTCTCTCTACCTCTCTCTCTGCCTCTCTCTACCTCTCTTTACTTCTGTCTCCCTCTCTACCTCTCTCTCTGCCTCTCTCTACCTCTCTCTACCTCTCTTTACTTCTGTCTCTCTCTCTACCTCTCTCTCTACCTCTTTCTCTCTCCACCTCTCTCTCACTACATCCCTCTCTCTCTACCTTTCTCTACTTATGTCTCTCTACCTTCTGTCACAACCTCTTTCTTTCTCTCCCTCTCTCTCACACACAAGTATATTCTCACAAGTATTGTCTCTCCAACCTTCCCCTCTCACACACGTATACAGTCTTTGAGAGCAATGCTATTACTTTCTCAATGTCACACTCCATGTATTTAGTGTGAAAAACTGTCGAGTTGCCAAAGCCATATCCAGAAAATTACCTGTCTATCATTATACTTGTATGAAAGCCTGAGTGCTCATGGCAAAACAACTCCATCTCTGTTGTTGCTGTGGCCATGATGTCTGAGTTCCCCTCCAAACAGAGGCCAGCACCCTCCCAGTTCAGACAGACAGGCAGGCAGACAGGCAATATACACAGACAGGCAGGCAGATACACAGGCAGGTGGGCAGGCAGATAAACAGACAGGCAAGCAGATAGATAGATAGATAGATAGATAGATAGATAGATAGATAGATAGATAGATAGATAGATAGATAGATAGATAGACATGCAGGGCAGGTAGACAAGCAGGCAGACAGACAGGCAAGCAGGCAGATAGACAGACAAGCAGGCAGACAGATACACAGGCAGGCAGGCAGGCAGGCAGATACACAGACAGGCAGGCAGAGAGACAAGCAGGCCGGCAGATACACAGGCAGGGAGGCAGACGGACAAGCAGGCAGATAGACAGGCAGATACACAGGCAGGCAGGCAGGCAGAGAGACAAGCAGGCAGACAGACAAGCAGGCAGTTAGACAGGCAGGCAGACACATTGGATGAGAAGGTCTCCAGGCCCTTGAACCACAGCTCCTGTTCTCACGGATGCCTGGATGAGATCGAGGGCAGCACTTTCACCTTTTGTCCCTTTTTATCGTAGCCCCGAACTGACACAGAAACCCTCTTCGGCAAAGCAGCAGCCTAGTAACAATGCTGCTGTGTCTCTCTTCTCAGGGTTAACAGTTTGGCAGTCTGGATGACAGAGAAAAGAAATACTGAACACTGCAGCTTGTTAAGGACCTTCTTGTTGAGCGTGTAACACTACACAACAATTAATCATTTATATAATTACAAAAGTGCTTGTTCCAATAGTCTCGGTATTTCCATCACAACGTATATAACGCGAACAACATGGGTGGAAGCATTTAGACATTGTCAGATTAACATCCAGCCAGTGTGTTGATATTCTGATTGGTTGCTGAATGTCTGTCAGCCTCTCTAGTCTTGTGTGTGTATCAGATAGATCTTGATAGAGCAGCATCTGTTCTCTGATTCAGGCAGGTCTCTGTGGATGTAGTGACAACCCATGCTTCAATGTACAGCATGTTGGTCATCGATTCTTATTTTACACTGTAAATACTAAATGGATTGATTGGCAGCAGACCATAGATGCTGACCCTGTACTTCCTGTCTCTCAGAGTGATGCTAAACCTGTACTTCCTGTCTCTCAGTGACCTTGTACTTCCTGTCTCCCAGAGTGATGCTGACCCTGTACTTCCTGTCCCCTCAGAGTGATGCTGACCCTGTACTTCCTGTCCCCTCAGAGTGATGCTGAACCTGTACTTCCTGTCTCTCAGTGACCCTGTACTTCATGTCTCTCGGAGTGATGCTAAACCTGTACTTCCTGTCTCTCAGAGTGATGCTAAACCTGTACTTCCTGTCTCCCAGAGTGATGCTGACCCTGTACTTCCTGTCCCCTCAGAGTGATGATGACCCTGTACTTCCTGTCTCCCAGAGTGATGCTGACCCTGTACTTCCTGTCTCTCAGAGTGATGCTAAACCTGTACTTCCTGTCTCTCAGAGTGATGCTGACCCTGTACTTCCTGTCTCTCAGAGTGATGCTAAACCTGTACTTCCTGTCTCTCAGAGTCATGTCCTTCATAGAGAAGAGCGTGGCCCGGCTGGACCAGCAGGACAGGCTGGAGCTTCTGGCTGTGGAGCTTGGGAGGAGCCACTATCGCTACAACGCCCCGCCCAAATACTACAGCGTAAGACTGCTGCCTGCCTGTCAGGAAGATATAAAGATGTTTAAATCATCCCTTAAAATGCATTATTTTAGGGAAGCATTTGGGTGAAAAAGTGATTCTAGTGGTTGTTATGTGATGTATTTTATGTATCTTTACGCTTATTTTATGAATCTTAACTCTGCTTATGTGAAGCGCTTTGAGAAATGACTTTTAAAAGCGCTATACAAAATAGTTATTATTATTATTATTGTTTCCAGGCCACAGGGCCTCTCAATCACTAATGATCTACACTCCAAGTCAGGCTCAAGTTTGATCCAAAATGGTGGCTAAAAACCAGTCAACACTCATGATTTAGTAATACATGGATCCTAGATGATTAAATGTACACTGATGTGTGGGGGTGGAGAACTTGACTTATATTGGTTTAGTCTATTGGTTTGAAGAGCCTCAGTCTTTGTTCAATGGCGTACCGTCTACACTGTAATGTCTAATCTTCCAGTACGTAGGGACAGAATTCATCTGTGCCGTTCAGCCCATCCTCAAAGACAGATGGACGCCAGAGATGGAGGAAGCGTGGAAGGTAGAATTCTATATTTTCACCTGAATCCCCCCCCGCCCCCTAACCCTGCCTGCATCAGTAATCACATCATTCAGCAACAGTAATTGGAAAAAAATCCATGAATTTTTTTCCATGTGTTAATGCTTGAACCCAGGAGAGCAGGGACTGATTGAAATGTACACGTCAGTGAACCAGGGAAGAATATTTGGCTGAAAGTAGAACGAGGTTCTGTCACGTCTTGCTCCCTTCGCTGTTCATGTTTTCAAAACTCCACATCCAGTATTTACATCACAAAACCTAAGACGTCGTTTGCTGTTTGAAATGCTTGAGCACACTGCCCTCTAGTGGACTGACATGGAACTACAACTATGACTTGTACACACACACACACACACTGACCCTGAACTGTTTGCTACCCTCCAGACTCTGTTCCTGTACCTGACCAGCCTGATGAGACAGGGATACCTGCAGGAAGAGAGACTCAAGCACCACCCAGCAGCCTCTCCAAAGGACAGGCCAGACGGGAACACACCTGTCCTTTGAAAGGACAGCCCAGACAGGAACACACCTGTAGTCTGAAAGCTGTTTCTGATGCCACGCCTGCAGAGACAGGCAGCACAGACCTGTAGACACAGGCAGCACAGGGCTGTCCTGTGTACATACTGTATTTATTACTTCATAATCTACATTTCTCATCGTTATCAAGCATTCAGCAATGTCAGCAAAGAACCAGGGCGACTGTATGGGTGTAGTATTGTTCAAAGATCCTTTAATTCAGTTTACAGAGTAAGATGAAGTCATTCTAACCAAGCAAACCACTGTACCATGTGTAGTATTTCTTGTCTCCTGAAACGTGATGAAAAACAGACAGCTGTAGAGCCAGTGACCAGCCCTGTCTAACCAGGAGACTCACACAGTCAGCTTTAATAACATCCTACATGGAAAATCAGAACGGATAAAAACATAAAGTGTCTGTCTCTGTCTGTCTACAGAAGTCAAATATGCCTTTTAGTCAATAAACTACATTTATTACCATGCTTTTTCTCCTGTTATTCTTGTAGTACATGAGATCCACTAGATAAGTTCCTGTGCATCTGTGTTCAAAGTGACACACAGCCTGCTGCTGTAGAGTCATCAGTCTGGATTAGAACTTTTAAAGCATATGGAAGGTTTTATGGTTAATGATGAGATTCTATTTAATAGCTTTCTTTCCGATACCGAAACCTGTACCCCTGTTAACATACAAAACAGACACTGATCAGATCCAATGATTTTTCTTTCTTTTTTTAAAATGAAGATAATTAAGAACAAAATGTGAAGTTACAAGAGGGGAAAAAGCCTCTGTCTTAACATTATTAAATCAATTCTTTATGGAGACTTCCTTGAATGTCTTTGAAAATCATTTATCGCCATGCTGCCTTCAGCTTCAAGATAGGGGACTCTGTAATGGTTACAACGTTAACAAAACCTATTCATAACCACTTGTGATCAGGGCCGACCCCCCCAAAAAAGTTACACTATTCAAATTAAAATATCTAAAAAATGTATGAAGAAAAAAGGGACAATTATATTAAAACAAAAAGGCCATTTGTGGATGTGCAGCAACCTTGTGGTGCTACACAGACGACGCAGCCTCCTGTAACTCGCTTCCAAACCAGAGAACGTCTGCAGCCAGCTGGTAAACCAGCACAGCCTCTCCAGCAGGATCTCCTCAGTAAAACGTCCCCTTGGCCTCCTTCAGTCACCTCCACTGACGGCACAGAGCTGCCAGGTGAAGACAGGGCCTTAGAGACCGGCATCATGTCAAAGCAGTCACCAGGTGGACAATGGTGGGTCTCAACCACTAGCTGAGACAAGGGAGGGGTGTGTTGGGGTGGTGGATGGTGATTGGAGCCCCCCCTGCGGGTGGTACAGGCCGGTCTGGGCCCGGTAGTGTGGTGCGTCAGAGTCTCATGCTCATTGGGTAGCTTTGCTTTTCTTGGTTTTGCTCTTCTTGTCCTTCTTCTTCAAGCCATCCATGTGAGCCCTTAGCAGGTTGGAATACGCCTGAAAACGACAGAGAGGTCAGAGGTCGGTGTCACGGCCATCGCCAGGCTTCAGATAAACAACAACAACAACAACAACACTTGCTTCTGGTACTTACCATCTGGAACTTGATTACTTCTTTAGTGCTAACCTGGAGACATGAAAAGGATGTTAGTATATATGAGGAGCAGAGGGCTTCATAATTGACCACAGCGTGACAGATGACCACTAAGGTCCCACATCCAATCAAACGAGCGGACTGACCACTGTGCTGATTTTCTTCTTTCCATCCGACGCTCTGATGAGACACTTGTTGTCTGCAGGTTCAAAAGTCTCCGTGTGACCTTTCCTGGGAACTGGTTTGGTTCTGCCGTCGTCTTCAGGATACAGCGGGAGCGGAGGGAGACGGAGAAGGAAGCGGTTGGTATTCTAACATGTATTTCGTACGAAGTCAAATTCTTGTATTATCTAATAATCCCATTTCAAAACACGCAAACTTACATTTCTTTAACGTGATGACAACGCTGCCTGAGGTCCTGCATTTCTGGAAAAGTCTGGTTAGCTCTGTCAAGAACTGGGGACATGCGAAAAATCTATGTTAAAATGATCGCGAAGTTTTTCAATAAAGCTTCACCTGATAAGCGACCTGATCAATTGCTGTAAAAGGTGTCCTGTAGTTTATTTCACACCGCAAGCTACACCCAGACAGTGGCGGTCTCCGACTCAGATTATCTTGTCATCTCTAGCTAATAATGCTAGTAGTTAGCAACTAGCATTGTATTACTAATAGCCCTCTACTATGCTAGTAAAGTAGTTTACAAAACCATGATAGGCTTACTTTATCATCAAACGGTCAAGAACTTCACAAAACCTTGTTGCTATATTAAATCGGACTAAACTTTAAAAATGAACTATTTCGTGGTTTCTACTCGTCTTTTCGTTATTTGTTAACGTTACACTGAATGGATCTACTGTACACGATACCGAGCTAGCTACTGAGCTAACATGAGCTCGCACTGTACTTCACGTGATAGAGGAAGTGATTTCTATACATTTGTACACGGCTGCACTTCACAACTAACGATGACAGTACAACCTGTCGGTATTATAAAGATGAGATCTTTTCTATCTTACCGAATCGTTTTCCAGTAGCACCATGATCAGTATTTAGACGTACACGTAGCTTTGAGGCTAAGCTAGCTCTCCTCATAAGCACACGTACTGCAACACAAAGCTCCGCCCACTGACCTTCGACCTCGGCGCGCGCGCAGAACTCAAATCACTGCGGTCTACTGCGCATGACAAGAATGACACGATGCGTTTCGTTTAATTATTTATTTACAAACATATTAAGACGTAAAGTACAATGCTACATCTAATTATTTAAAGCAGTTTAAACATGATACGTTTAAAATACGTATTGAGTTAAGTGATCGGATTTAGCAAAAAAAAATATCGATAGGCTACTTATACATTTCGCTAAACTATAAAGTGAATCAATTTAACCGATCACAGTATTAGCTCGGTGGTAATCAAACTCTGAAAACATAGCCTTATTAAATCGATGTCCCTTATCACTTTGACAGATTACAGTCAGGGTTGGATCCCAGTGCGTCGAGTTTCACTGCAAACTGAGAATTCCAGTCTCTGTCAAACACGTCCGTGAGTTGACCCTGTAGACCCCGGTTTGCCCCGGCCCGGGGTGGAGCACTCTGAGTCGCCACCACCAACCCCACCCCTGCCGTGTTGTCGAAGTAGTCTTCTGACCAGTTAGACGTACCTGACGAACGGACGGTATTAAGATATAATGTAATGGTTTTACAATGCGAAATATTAGCAGTACAGTACTCCACAGTTTAGAACAGTATAGTTTAGTAGAGTGTAAAATGTAAGTATATTGAAGATCATCAATAAAATATGATGGTAAAACCTATTGTCTGAATTGATGCATTATATTAGACCATTATATAGTAAATACATATTCTTACCAATGTATGCAACTTTATCAGTGACCATGTATTTGTTGTGGTTTACTCTAGCATGTGGAATATCGGTTTGGTTAGCAACTGGCACGATGTACAGTTTCTGAAAGAGATCAAAGTAATATACATCAAAGTGATTAATACAACTTACTGAATATATGTCATTGTATTAGGATCAAGCCAATATCTGTCTGGGGTGATTCCAAATGGGGAAAAACTTAAATTCAAACTTAGTAACCCTTTCTTTAAAAATAATAATAATTAAAAATAAAAATAAAATAAGGATGTATAAAACCTTGAATATATAATAATCTAATAACAGTGTCCTTGCTTAACATGACTGCTTGTCACTTCTCACCAATTGTATGCTGATGTTGTGCCTGGGGGCATCCAGAGAGGACAGTGATTGGAGGAAAGGCAACATGGCTGGGTTAGAGTCCCGCCCACAGCTGATCAGCATGCGCACCTTCACATGGCGCTCAAATGCAGACTCCCTCAGAGCATCATCAATGGCAGACCAGTACCTGAAGTGTTCAATAAAAAGACCAACAGACGTGTCATGGTATATATGGTGTTAAACAAATCGAACGACGTGTGTAATGTTACAGAGGGCTTCACATACACTCACAGAGATGAAACTAAACCAACCAAGACACACACAGGTTGCACGATATCTTGTAATTAAACACAAAACGTTTGATCGTTTTCAAACCTGCTTGATGTCTTCATTTACCTTGACGGATGTTGGAATTGAGTTGTGGGTAAATACTCCATGACTGAAACATGGATGTATTCCTCCGCCTCTTCGATCACAGCCAGTATGGCCTCTAGGTCCAGAGTCCGGGAGCGGGGGCAGAAGACAGGGGGAGACGCCTGGGATGGACACACAGACAGGAGACAGACAGCTGAGCAAGTCGTCCTTTATTATAAAGGATGATCGTACAGTTAGACAGGACTTTTATTCTATAAAGGATGATGGTATAGTTAGACAGGACTTTTATTCTATGAAGGATGATGGTATAGTTAAACAGGACTTTTACTGTATGAAGGATGATGCTACAGTTAGACAGGAGTTTTATTCTATGAAGGATGATGCTACAGTTAGACAGGACTTTTATTGTACGAAGGATAATGCTACAGTTAGACAGGACTTTTATTGTCTGAGACAAAATACTAGTGTATGTTTCTCTGTTCAGATGTGGCTCTAGAACCAGTCTTGATCACTCTGTGGTCATGTTTCAGTTCACTGCTGGACATGCAGAGAACAGCAGAGATGATGCCTAGAAAGACAAGGGACATAGTGGACTTACTGCGATGTAAATCCTGTTAGACGTTGTCTCTGTTTTCACCAGTAGGGGGCGATCTTGGTTGATTTTTGTGTGGTACCTGGCAGGCCATGAGAAGGGGAGAGAGCTTTTGGAGTGACCCATTTCCCAATAGGAGGAGAAGATCTTCTGGAGGTCTTCTGCTAACTTGGAACAGTTATGGATAACCACTCCCAGCTCCTTCACCTGAGGACAAAGCTGGATGTTTATGCGCGTTACCTGGGCCCAGGAACACACCTGTACATTTACTGAGGGGTATACAAGATTATGGTTGGCGCCCCCTCCCAAGTATATAATGCATTTAACACTGGGACAAAACACACAACAAACGCCCCCCTCACGTCCGGCCCCCCTATGCACTGCACACACTGCGCATACTGCACACACTGCAGAAGACACTGCACACACTGCACACACTGCGCATACTGCAGACACTGCACACACTGCAGAAAACACTGCACACACTGCAGAAGACACTGCACACACTGCACACACTGCACACACTGCAGAAGACACTGCACACACTGCAGAAAACACTGCACACACTGCACACACTGCAGAAGACACTGCACACACTGCACACACTGCACACACTGCAGAAGACACTGCACACACTGCACACACTGCACACACTGCACACACTGCACACACTGCAAGGGGAGGGAGGTGGTAAAGGGAAATGGCACGAGCATCTGACTAGAGCTGAACTAGTTGCAGGATCAGTTCCCATCTTGTTGTTTGGATGAGTGAGTGTTCAGTGTGTTACCTGAGTGAATGTTCAGCGTGTTACCTGAGTGAGTGTTCAGCGTGTTACCTGAGTGAATGTTCAGTGTGTTACCTGAGTGAATGTTCAGTGTGTTACCTGAGTGAATGTTCAATGTGTTACCTGAGTGAGTGTTCAGCGTGTTACCTGAGTGAGTGTTCAGTGTGTTACCTGAGTGAGAGATCTCCAGTCCATGTTAGCGCTGCCGATGTAGATATGTTTCCTGTCTACGATCCAGAACTTGGAGTGGAGGACGCCTCCGGTCAAACGGCCAAAGTTTACCCTCCTCACCTGGACCCCTGCACACCTCAACGGGAGGAAACCATCAACAAAACACCACTTCTGGAGGAACCAATTAACAAAACACCACTTCTGGAGGAACCAATTAACAAAACACCACTTCTGGAGGAAACCATCAACAAAACACCACAACACACAGAAAAAAGAAGCTGGAAGAATCGCTGGATGCTTTTCTTACCTTTTTTTCTCAGAAAATGAAGGTCCGTAGAGTTGGTTGACACAGAGGGTATGCTCATCACAACTCGAACAGACACATTTCTTGAAGGCAAATCTCCAAACCGCTCCAATATTTCCCTGCCCTGTTGCCAATCACAAGCATCAGAATGCAGCCAGGCAGACCACTGAACAGCTGTAAGATCTTATGTATACTGAGTAAAGGGTCTGTCAGATGTCCTCTCAGACTCACAGGCATGTCTGTAGACGTGCTCACATCGATGTCTTCCCCAGTAAGAGACCAGTAGAATGAGGCCACGTCAACCTGTTCCGTTGCCATGGAGAGCAGATGATTCCAGGCTTTCTCCAGAGGAGTTCCGAAGGTTGTGTTAGCGCCGTACTGCATGTACAAGGGCAAGCTCTCCACCAATGAGATCCTGCAGCACATACCAGCTCGTTTAGACAGGATGTGGATAACAGAAGAATACAGAAAAGTGGTGATACTTCTGGGGGGGGGGAATGTGATTAAAACTTTTCTCTACGATAGTTTCTGGGTGCGACACAACGTTATACTGTAACACAGACGATGTGAATTTGATATAAATATACCCCGTGCTCTTCAGGCTGTCATGTTTGACCTACCGGCTCTCCTGATCAGGATCATCGTGTTCACACGACACAGCTGTCTGAACATGTTCCTGCACTGATGGTCGCTCCAGAACAGCGATGGCTAGAAGAACTCCCATCACCGTCAAACAACCGACTGCCAGCGCCAGCACGCCAATGTTTCTACACTTCTGTGAACAGACTCATTCATTGAATTATACGGGTTCAAAAGAGAAATATATTCTTTTTCTAGTAACTTTAGAATGAATTAAATCCAAGTAAATATTTTAATATTCCCACCTTTTGGTCTGACACATAGTTATCATGTAAATCCTTGTACGGAGACATTTGGCGTGGGATTCCAAACACTCTACCTGCAATGATTCATTACTGTAAACAACAGTTAGATTCCTCGTTTTTTAAATATCAGCCTAATCAACATTACTGTTAAAAAAAATCAACAATTGCAATTATTCCAGAATTTAATCCATCAAACATCCAGCACGCACAACATATTAAAATTACACAACTTACACAATGTAGCTATATTTCGCCTTCTAAAGTAAGGCTGGTGAGAATCAGTCTTACCTCCTAAAATGGACTTAGGTTTCATCTGTTGGAGTTCCACAGAAACAGATTTGAAAGTGAAGTTTAATATTTACAGCCCAGACAACTGTGCTTATTCCTGTTTTTAACTTTCATTTCTCGTTTTCACTGAAGTCAAGACAAACAGATTGCATTTATCAACCACGGCTTATGTATGATGTCATCATAACATCAAATAATTTCCATACAAGAAATGCATAATTTACTCATACTTTATTTGAGAAATCTGAATCACATACATTATTTTCGACACAATTTGTCCGAGAGTAAGATGTATTCTTGACATTTTAATCTACCAATCATAATTTATGACATACGAACTGAAACATTAATATAGTTGGCCAAGTTTGCAACAACAAAGGGAACATAATGAAAGATGAGACATGATTGGCAAAGTGAAGAGTGTTATTAGCTTCTATCACCCAAACTAAAACAGTAGCAGCACGTGGTGTCATAACCACACACATTTAGAAGATTGCAGACGGCTGACTGGTTTGTGAAAATGCACTGTACTTTCCAATAGAGAGCCGCGTATTCAGTATTCGTGACAAAGATAATCGTTCAAATAAACACACACACAGACAATGACAGTGTTCATCCAGTCTCTGGATAACATTGAACTAGTTTTATACAAAATAGCAACCAAGGACACACCATCATAATGTATCCATATTCAACAAGTCCGAAAAGTAGTGCAAAATACGTTAACATTTATTTCTAAAAATATTAAAAGATAAGAACTATGACCACTATTAAGCATCCACATTATGGGCCCATGTAATCTGGCTAAATGCAGGTTGTGTACCATTACTAACGCTGAATACAGGAACAGAGATTTTCGTGGGATAACCTTTACGTGACATTCAGCAGCACCTTTGTAACATGTGTTGATGTGTGCTTTTTTTCTTTGGCAAAATGCAAAAAGTGAATCACATTTGACAAAAGAAACCCCTGATCATGTCAGACTGAGCAACGAATAACAAACTTATAAAACCGTTTGTGGAGTTGGACACCTTGAACGTATACAGCCGGCAGCCTGGACTGTAAGACTGGACTCACTGAACTGTTAAGCAACCATGACAGTTCTGCTGTTGCCAGGTGACCAAACCTGCATGTTCACAACCTCACATTTCACAAGGATTTTCAGCTCAGAGAAAAGTGGGAGAAAATAATTCATGCTTGAAGAGAAAGACCTGCTAGTTCCAGAAAACACAGGCACAATAGTGTACTGGCACCAGATTATATAAAATAGTGTTTTGTTATTTCCTCTTGTGTCCCTATTTATATTTATATATT
This sequence comes from Plecoglossus altivelis, assembly GCA_036571765.1. Lineage (NCBI taxonomy): Eukaryota > Metazoa > Chordata > Actinopteri > Osmeriformes > Plecoglossidae > Plecoglossus > Plecoglossus altivelis. The sequence continues at coordinate 933,011 of BROE01000009.1, read as the reverse complement.
AAATCACCACAATTAATTTAGGCATACTGTTACTTTCCAGCCCTCAAGTTCAATCGGAAACAAAGGAAGTGAAAGTTGTTTAAGATACAAATATAGAGTTCAGTCTGAATGGGATTGTTTTACATATATGGTTGGTTGAGAAAGTAAATCCTATTCAAATTTAAAATCCACCCAATTTCTTACAAATCATCTCATCTACATACGGGTTAATGTCACTCATTTTCATGAAATATGTAATCAAATATAAAAATATAGATATTTTAGAAAAAACCTACAATCTGCCATTGTGCCTGAGTCAATTCTACTCAAGACTTTAAACATTTACTCTTTGTTTCGCATAGAAGTTTTCAATAACATCTGTATAGAGATATAAACAGGAATAATAACGGAAAAAGCCCCACGTTTCAGACGGGTCCTTGTTCCCTCAGACCGGATAGTCTCTGTCTGATATCATGACCCTCCTGTAGCCCTCGCTGGCTCTCTGGGAGCCAGACTGGTGTGGGGCTGGGGCCCTCTGGGAGCCAGACTGGGCTAGGGGCCTCCAGTCTCTGGACAGGGCCCTGGACAGCTGGGCACCACCTGAGGATGTGGTGAACACCCTGGATGGGTCTAGATGTCCGTTTGGTCCCATGATGGTGTTGATCACTAGGGGAGGAAGATCAGAACATAAACGTTTGGTTTGATCACAACGGTGGAAGTATGTAGCCTAGCTTTCGTTAGCATGCTTGTGTTTGAGCCATCAGTCATCCACAGGACACACCTTCAAGCTGCTGCTGAACTCTCCTTAACTCTTTCAGAATGGTTGTTATCTCCTGAAACACAGGTACGGATGTTACACTGAGCAAACAATACTCATAATATACACATCAAGCACATTCTCATACTTGGACACACATAACTTGGAGTCACAAACCTTGTTGGAGGTTTTCAGAACAGGTGTGTCTTTGTCAGCGTCTATCTTGGCTTCGATGGCTTCCCAGACCTCCGTCTTGTTTTGAAACAGCACTCTGAAAGCAGACAAACTGTGAGTGCCCAGAGCGAGGCTGGCCCCGGAGCGAGGCTGGCCCCAGACGAGGCTGGCCCCGGAGCGAGGCTGGCCCCGGAGCGAGGCTGGCCCCGGAGCGAGGCTGGCTCTAAAACGAGGCTGGCCCCGGAGCGAGGCTGGCCCCAGAGCGAGGCTGGCCCCGGAGCGAGGCTGGCTCTAAAACGAGGCTGGCTCTAAAACAAGGCTGGCTCTAAAAGAGGCTGGCCCCGGAGCGAGGCTGGCCCCGGAGCGAGGCTGGCCCCGGAGGGAGGCTGGTCCCAGAGCGAGGCTGGCCCTGGAGCGAGGCTGGCCCCGGAGCGAGGCTGGCCCCGGAGCGAGGCTGACCCCAGACTAGAGCCTCTCACCCTGCCCTGGCTCTCCAGAGGGAGAGTCACCCTCTTAGGCCTGGCAGTCAGATAGCTAGTCACACATGGTGACAGTGCTCAGGAGACTAGTGTTACTCAGGACAGGAGGGGAACAACACACACACACACACCAAACCTTAACACGTGCACACACACACACACACACACACACCAAACCTGCACTCACACACACACCAAAACTACACACACACACCAAACCTACACACACACACACGCACACAAAACCTGCACACACACACACACCAAACCTACACACACACACACACCAAAACTACACACACACGCACACACACCAAACCTGCACACACAGATACTCACTTGATCTTCTCTGTTAGCAGCTCAGTGTTTTCTCGAATAGCCATAGAGATCTGACACACAGGACTCAGCATTAGGCTGTCCACCACCTGAGGAGGGAGAACAAAGAGCCGTCAGCTGACCAGAGCAAGAGAGGGGTGTCCAGTCAGCTGACCAGAGCGAGAGAGGGGTGTCCAGTCAGCTGACCAGAGCGAGAGAGGTGTGTCCAGTCAGCTGACCAGAGCGAGAGAGGTGTATCCAGTCAGCTGACCAGAGCGAGAGAGGGGTGTCCAGTCAGCTGACCAGAGCGAGAGAGGGGTGTCCAGTCAGCTGACCAGGGTGAGAGAGGGGTGTCCAGTCAGCTGACCAGAGCGAGAGAGGGGTGTCCAGTCAGCTGACCAGAGCGAGAGAGGGGTGTTCCGTCAGCTGACCAGAGCGAGAGAGGTGTGTTCTGTCAGCTGACCAGAGCGAGAGTGGTGTGTTCCGTCAGCTGACCAGAGCGAGAGTGGTGTGTTCCGTCAGCTGACCAGGGTAAGAGAGGTGTGTTCCGTCAGCTGACCAGAGCAAGAGTGGTGTCCAGTCAGCTGACCAGGGTGAGTGTGGAGTTGCTTGGTTCTGGCTGGAGACAATGTTGTTAGAACTCACCTCCTCCTGCTCCTCTCCCAGGGGTCTGGAGTCATCTGGCTCCCTGTTGTCCTCGCGCCTAGCAGGAGCAGGTCCAGGAGCAGGACTAGGAGCAGGACTAGGAGCAGGACTAGGAGCAGGACTAGGAGCAGGAGGTCTCTGTTGGCTGGGACCAGCCTCAGCGAGGAGGCGTCCCGACTGCAACACACAACACACAGAGAGTGTGACTTCCACAGACAACCATAACCACACAGACTTCAGCTGTGGCTACACAGACTGGGTAGGACTCAGTGTTTCAGTTCAATAGCCTGTTTTTATTGGCCAGTACAGTAACCACATCTGTGCTACCAGGCCCAGAGAACCAGAAGGGCATTGGATAACAGCAGCGTGGTGGCGGTGGTACCTGGCTGCGGTGGGCTGTGCTGGCGCTGGGAGCTCTGGCATCAGAGGTGCTGGCATCAGGGGCGCTAGACTGAGGGGCGCTGGCCTCTGAGCTGGGGGAACTGGCCAGGTCTGCATCTCCTGCCACATCATGGATCTCCTGGGCCAGGATAGCCAGGTCCTTAGCCAGGTCCTGACTCAGTCTGGAGAAGGATACACACACACACACACACACACACACACACACACCACACACACACACACACACACACACACACACAGACACACACAGACACACACACACACACAGACACACACACACACACCACACACACACAGACACACACACAACACACACACACACCGCATGCACACACACACACACACACACACGCACACGTTTCAAACCACCACCCAGGAATACAGCGCCTCACAAAGACACAGTGTTGATGTGAATGTGCCTCCTTACTTGGCTATCTGGGCGCTGTGTGTGGACCAGTTCTGGAAGGCGTCCCCATCCTGGGTGTCCGTCTCAGGGGGTTCCATGCGAGGCCGCAGGGCCACCAGAGGCTGGGAGCGAGGCTGGGAGGTGGGGCTGCTGGAGGCTGGGGGGGGGCGGGAGGAGCGTGTGTGTTTAGGGGTGCTCTGGTTGGAGTCGTACTCCTCCTCAGAGGTGGAGGTGTAGTCGGAGCCCTTGTGTCGCCTGCGGGAGCCTTGGGAGGGTGGAGGAGGTTTGGAGGAGCGAGGAGGAGGTTTGGAGTGCGAGGAGGAGGTTTGGAGAGCAAGGAGGAGGTTTGGAGAGCAAGGAGGAGGTTTGGAGAGCAAGGAGGAGGTTTGGAGAGCAAGGAGGAGGTTTGGAGAGCGAGAAGGAGGTTTGGAGGAGGAGCGGTGAGGTGTTGATGGGAGACAGAGAGGGGGAGAGATACCATGAAAAGAAAGACACCAGCAACAGAGATCCCCAATAACACCATGGAACACCTTAGTTCATATCTGGAGAAGTGCTCTTTCTCAGACGGCAAATCTAGCTAACAAGCCAAACTGATGTTGTTAATGTTGTTTTGTTGTTTTTTCATGTGTCCATTCACCATCTAAGATGAGCACTCCTGCTTACTGAAGTGGATCATCGAGGACCGTATGAATACATACGTTCTGTAAAGAGAACGTCCTGAATATCCCCAATCATGTTAAAAGATACCTAAGGAAATCCCAGCTCAGTTAAAAATCACAGGTTATTGTTAGTAGTCCTGGTACAGTATTAAAGTAACATCCATATGCTCCTCAGAAATAATCCCAGCTGTTCCCAGGAAGAGACAGGAGTCAGATATGTACAGGTGTTACTGCATGAGGAGAAGCCATGTTTCAGCTCCACAGCAGGTGAGCTGGGTTCCGCTGATTCCTCCCTCCGCCAGCAGGGGTCACACTGCCCTCACTCTTTCTGACGCTTCACCCTGACGCTTCGCCCTGACGGTTCGCCCTGACGCTTCGCTACGACGCTTCACCCTGACGCTTCGCTCCGACGCTTCACCCTGACGCTTCGCCCTGACGCTTCGCCCTGACGCTTCGCTCTGACGCTTCGCTCTGACGCTTCGCTCCGACGCTTCACCCTGACGCTTCGCTCCGACGCTTCACCCTGACGCATCGCTCTGACGCTTTGCTACGACGCTTCACCCTGACGCTTCGCTCCGACGCTTCGCCCTGACGCTTCGCTCCGACGCTTCGCTCCGACGCTTCGCTTCGACGCTTCACTCTGACGCTTCGCTCCGACGCTTCGCTCTGACGCTTCGCCCTGACGCTTCGCTCTGACGCTTCACTCTTTATACTGCGCACACACTTTGATCTTTCAACATTTCAAGATTAAAACACATACAATTAACATTTCTGAAAGTTAAACTGAGGCTATTATATGGTGTGTAAGGTGTGGGTGTGATGTGTGTGTGTGTGTTGTACGTGTGTGGGTGTGATGTGTGTTGTGTTGTGTGTGTCATGTGTGTGTGTGTTGTGTTGTGTGTTGTGAGTGTGTGTGTGTGATGTGTGTGTGTGTTGTGTGTGTGTGTGGTACTCACTGGCTGTGCTGCTTGCATACTTAGCAGAGGAGGAGCGTAATCTAGTGAGGGGTTTTCCAGGGGCCCGCTGCAGAGCTGGCTTGGTTACAGGGACTGAGGCCTTGCGGACGGAGCTGCTGTTGGAGTCTGAGCTGCGGTTGGAGAATCCCCCTGCCCTCCCTGCTACTCCGGGCCCAGCCGAGGCCTCCGTGTCGCTGGGGGTGGTGAAGGAGCCTGTCCTCCTGCGAGGCATGGCCAGGAGGTCCAGCCGGGACAGCTTCTTCTCCTGGGCGGTCCTGGCCGGAGGCCCCGCCGCCTCCTGGGAACCGGGCGACACCCTCTCCGTCTCTGGGGCCTCGTTATCGGAGGCCTCGCCTAGGCGAGCCCGGCGCAGCATGGAGGCCCGGGTGGGCCTGGGGGCGGACAGGCTGCTGGAGCGGGCCAGGGCCCGGCTCACGGCACTCCTGGACGCAGTACATCCTTCCTCCCTCTGGGGAGCGGGCTGCCTCCTGCGGGGGGCCTGGGAGCCACCTTCCTGGTCTGAGGAGACAGTCCGGGGCCAGCTCTGGGGCTCATCGCTCAGGTCCATGGAGCCATGCTGCCTTGAACCCCGACGCAGGCCCACCCTGGGCCCAGCCTTCCCTCCTCCCTCCCCCCCCTGGGCTCCTCTGCTCTGGGCCGGGCGGATCCGGGCCAGAGCCAAGCGCTCAGAGTCCTGACTGAGCGAGCTAGCAGTGGACCTCTCCCTCTGGAGGGCGCTGGTAATGGCCATCTTACTGGCAGAGGCGTTGGAGGTCTTACCGCTGCGCTGGCTGACAGTGCTGGATGTGTCCATGTCTGACTCCCCAGAGAGGGAGTCTTCAAGGGGCCGGGGGGTGAGTGTGGCCTGCTGGGCCTGGATCTTAGCCTCCAGGGAGGCCAGGACGTCCTGAGTGTCTCGGAGGTAAGACTGCGTCTCCTGGTGAGCCTGCGCGGGCTCATGGCTCCTGAGGACTGGCTGACTGGAGATGTTGGGGAGCTGAATGATCTTGCCAACGTCGCTGGGCCGGTCCTTGGTGAAGCTCTCCTGTCTGAGTAGCGAGGCAGGGGAGGAGGATGCGCTGTCCCGTGGGCTGTCCCGTGGGCTGTCCCGGGGGCTGTCCCGGTGCTGCAGGCTGGGGGCAGAGGTGTTGGGCCGCACCAGCTGGACCTCAGGGCTGCCTTTCTGTTTGGTGAGAGTGGCCGTGGAGAAGGTCTTAGGAGGGGGCGCTTGTTTCCGGTCAGTTTTGGGCGTAGCTGGCGGGCAGCCCTGCTCCTCAGAGCCGATGTAGAAAGACGTGGACTTGGCCGGAGGTTCGCGAGACTTCTGCTGGAGGTGAGAGACGCTCATCTGGGCTCTCTCAGACACGTCTCTCCTCTGGTCCACACCATCATCTGACCTGCTGGTATCACTTAGACTGTCTGGTTCCACCTCCCCCACACACAGCGTCTGCTTGTCCCCCTGTTGCTGGGTGACAGACTGGGCCCTGTCTGTCTCCTCCCTGCTAGACGAGCGTGCTTCCTGCAGGAGGTGGATGCTGGGAGTCTCGGTCTTGTCCTGGTTCCTGTCACGTGGCGCCACCTGGTGGAGAATTCTGCTACCTGAGGAATTAAGAAACAAGAAGCCCTTGGATTAGTCAACAGGTTAACTACATATACTTTCTAATCCCCTGTGTGTGTGTGTGTGTGTGTGTGTGTGTGTGTGTGTGTGTGTGTGGCATGTCTAGTGTGTGTGTGTGTAGCATGTGTAGTGTGTGTGTGTGTGTGTAGCATGTGTAGCATGTGTAGTGTGTACCTTCACCCGACAGGTCCGTGTGTGGGGGGATGTGAGCAAGGCCAGGGGCGGGGCAGGTGTGAGAGTAACTGTCAGCCAAGCTAGCCCAACGAGACACCCATCTGGGACTCTGCTGCACGCCACGCCTCACCTGGAGAGACAACACAGTCAACTAGCCAGCAGTAACTAAGCAACACGTGTTTAGGATAAAGGGGTGAGGATTAAGATGTTACGTTTATACCCATGAAATTAGAATTAATTTGCTGCTGCAGGAATGATGTAGCAGAGTCCTTGATCGCCCAGCTAAGAGAGAAGTCACCAAGCCCACACATACAGGTGACAGCATCACACACACATACAGGTGATGAACACACCCAGGAGACAACATCACAAACACACATACAGGTGACAGCATCACAAACACACACCCAGGAGACAACATTACAAACACACATACAGGTGATGAACACACCCAGGAGACAACATCACAAACACACCCAGGAGACAACAGGAGAAACTAGAAACCAGGACACCTTCAGAGAATCAAGAACACAATCAAATCTGAGCTCAGCTTTTCCATCTAGCACACTGACACAGCAGACTAACTGATTCACAACTGATTGAATTATCGAATGATTGAGGTGATTACAACCCTTTCCCAAGGTAAGTCTTAACAATCGCCTCCACAGCCAGAGGGCTTGTGGCTGCTGTGTTACCTGTTCCATACTGCCTGCCTGTGCAAGAGCTGAACGCTCCCCACTGCTACCCTCACTACGCTTCTGCCCTGCCCCAGCCAGCGCAGGGCCACTCCCTGCCCTGTCTGTAGCCAGGCTAGGCAGCGCGGGGCTTTCAACGCCAAACACCTGTCAGGGACAAAGCAGGAGTGAGAGGACAAGCCTGCAGGAATGGCGACGGCATCGCGCTAGCTGCTAGCAGACGTCGCGCTAGCTGCTAGCAGACGTCGCGCTAGCTTCTAGCAGACGTCGCGCTAGCTTCTAGCAGACGTCGCGCTAGCTTCTAGCAGACGTCGCGCTAGCTGCTAGCTGCTAGCAGACGTCGCGCTAGCTGCTAGCAGACGTCGCGCTAGCTTCTAGCAGACGTCACGCTAGCTGATAAGGCACATCACGCTAGCTGCTAGGAGATGTCATGCTAGCATCTAGCAGACGTCACGCTAGCTGATAAGGCACATCACGCTAGCTGCTGGAAGAGCCAGATGACTCCTGGCTCTACTTTCTCAAACACAGATTGTTTTTGTGAGAAGAGAAGTGTAAGCAGAGTGTTTCGTTTGGTGGGGAGGAGGAGGGGGCGGGACTTGCCTGGTCGATCCTGCTGCGAGCTACCTCCACCTCCTTCTCCTGGAGCTCACTATCGATGGTGTAGGTCCCTGCGTCGCTCAGACTGTCCTCCTCCTCATTCCTGGACCCCCGGGGGCTCGCCAAGGGGGGCTTCACAGGAACCTGGCTGGGAGAGGGGCAGTTTTGGGGAAGGTGGGGTTCAGGGAGGGGTTCAGGGAGGGGCGCAGGGGGGTCTGGGAGGCTGGGGGGAACCGCAGGGCTGGGCTTGGGGTTCTCTGGAGGTGATCTGGCCTCAGTCTCTCTCTCCCAGCTGGGGGTGGGCTGTCTCTGCTTGGCCGGCCTTGCTGACTCAGTGAAGTCCTGCGTTAGCCTGGACCTGCGTCCCACACTGCTGAACGGCCTGGAGGACGAGGAGCGGGAGGAGGAGACGGTGCTTATACGCTCCTCAGTCCTCTCCCTCCGCAGGGAGCCGGTCCTCTGGGGCCCTGAGGAGCCAGGGGCCTTGAGGGGCACGATGTACTGCAGGGTAGGGGCGCTGCTGAGGCTGGGGAGGGCTGGGCTGTCCTCACCCTGGCCTCTATGTCTCTCCAGCTTGGTGTCAGGGGAGGCAGCGTCGGTAGAGGAGGCCGTGAAGGACTGGCAACGTTTCTTTCTTGTGTTTTCATCGGAGAACTCGATGACAAAAGCCTGTGTGAGATCTGACCTGTCCTGGGAAGGAGGGGAGCTGGACTCTGAAGGGGAGGAGGAGGAAGAGGAGGAGGCTGGGCAGGGGCGGGGGTGAAGCCGAGAGCGGGACATCTTGGGGGTGGAGGCTGTCTGAGGTGGAAGAGAAGCTGGTGATGCGATGGGTGGACGTGATTGGACGACCCTCTCTGGTTCCTCTGAGTCACTGTGAGTTCCGTCTCCGTGAAAGTGACCTATCAGGCAGTGGAGAAACACGTTAAGACTCAAACTATCGCAAAAAGTTGTTGAGATAGTAGCTCAGAAAGTTTGTGCAGTAACTGACCTTTGACCTGGCTGTATTTAGGTCGGTCGTCTTCAGAGCGTAAACTCCTGCTCATCACGCTCACGTCGCTGTGCACCAGCCAATCAGCAACCTTGCTCTCCGATGACATGACCTCGGAGGGCGTGGCTACCGCCGCCCTGCCTGGTGGCTTGCGATGGCGGAGCGAGAACTTGGTCACGTGATCCTTGATCTTCATCTTGCCAGGCGTGCACTCGTCAAACTCAATGGTGAACGAGGCGTGGCTCTGCACCGCGGGGGGCGTGGGGGCGGGGCAGGGGGCGGAGCGAGGGGCGGGGCAGGTGTCCTTGGTGGGCCGCTCGTGCGGGTGACAGTCTTGCACCTCAGGTTTCCTGGGGTTCTGCAGCTGGACGTCCTTGGTGGGAATCTCAAAGTATCGCGGCGGCTCCCGGTGGGAGAAGATGGAACTGCAGCCGTCGGCCATCTTGCTTTTCTCTGTGAACAGGTGCAGTTTAGCAGGTGTTCACTACATGCAGGTGGGATCAGATGTATCCTGTTTGTACTGTTTACGTTCTTGAAATAAAACACTGTGAGACACACTGCTTCACTGCTGCTCGCAAGGTAAGAAAACCCTTTTCCTATTCTTTATCAAATAAGATTACATCATCTTACAACTGTAATGATAAATCACTGTTTCTACCAGAAAGTGTTTCCTAAATTCAAAAACAAAAATGACAACAGTGCTCCAGTTTTTTCAGCATGGGTGCAGAAACACGTTGATCAGCCAACCAACAGATGCCATCTGGCTGTGGATATCACGTCAGCTGCTGGCCTTGGGATGGTAGCTGGGAGCTAATCTGCCCCAGGAGCAGACTGACAACCAGCCCGCTTGGCCCTCAGTTAAGAGGGCCATAATCCACCACAGAGCCCTGCTGCTGCCGATCTGTCGGCCAGCCCCAAGTCACCTGGCCCTGGTCATCTGGACTGGGGCCTGGCCCTGGCCCTGGCCCCAGTCACCTGGCCCTAGTCACCTGGCCCTGGTCATCTGGACTGGGGCCTGGCCCTGGCCCCAGTCACCTGGCCCTGGCCCCAGTCACCTGGCCCTAGTTACCTGGCCTTGGCCCCGGTCACCTGGCCTGGAGTCTGGCCCTGGCCCCAGTCACTTGGCCTGGGGCCTAGCCCTGGCCCCAGTCACCTGGCCCCAGTCACCTGGCCCTGGCCCCAGTGCTGGACACCTGGTCTGCCAATGTTGGCTCTATAATAAACGTATTCCAAAGGTCTTCCAGTTAATCTCTTAGCATCACACCTGAAGGTTTTAAACACTGACGCTGCAGCCATAGTAAATTATACCTCCCAGAAACATCAGATGCGTCTACAGGGAGGGTGAACCTCGTGAGACTACACTAGCAATGACCAGCTACAGGATTCAACTGAAGGCCTCCCAAATACAGTCCATCACTCTGACTCAAAGTCAACCACAGTACTGGCTTGGTATCCCAGAATTCCCATCCCAGAGCTCCCATCCCAGCGTTCCCATCCCAGAGTTCCCATCCCAGAGTTCTTGAGCGTTAGCGAGGTAGCAGACGTGCTCCAGGGTACCTGTGTGTTCCTCCTCAGGTCTCTCTTCCTCCTCCTCCTCTTCCTCTTCGCCCCACCAAGATGGCTGACCATACAGAGGAGTGGGTCTGGACACTGGGGCCTCGCTGAGGGCTAGGAGACACGCACACACACACAGGCACACACACAGACACAGACACACCAGCAGACACATGATAAACACACTCACACACACACACACACACACACACAGGAAGCACAGAAAGACACACACACACACACACACAGACAAATAGCGCAGAAAGACACACACACACACAAAGATACGGGAACACACAACAAGACAACAACAACACATACACACGCATGCAGAGAGGGAAAGAAAAGTGAGTCAGTCCAGGAATTATTTTTTTGCTCAGTATTTCTGTTAGTCACATGATGCAACCTGGCACCTTCGTACACAACAGCTTAAAACTGTCTAGCTGTGTACATTGCAACAACACCAACATACTCTGCATTGCGGAACAACTAGAATTATTCATCCTGTTCCAACATATTCTCAGGGCCCGGAGACAACAGGTTGCAAGGCCAGTTACAAACGGAGTCATGTGACACAAAAACATAATCCTTCTGGGACAAAGTAGAAAACTAATCCTAATCTTCCATCACACAGAACCAGTGAGGCCTTGCCACCACACAACACACACATCATGTGCTCATTTAGCAGATGTCCACAGCAACGCATGCAACGCTGGGGGAACCACCAAGTAAGATGTGAACAGAGAGACAGAGAGTGAGACTGAGAGAAAAAGAGTGTGACAGAGAAAGAGAGAGAGGGGGCGGGGGGAGAGAGAGAGAGTGTGACAGAGAAAGAGAGAGGGGGGCAGGGGGAGAGAGTGAGAGTGTGACAGAGAAAGAGAGAGAGGGGGCAGGGGGAGAGACGGAGAAAGGGTGAGAGAGAGACAAAGAGAGAGAGAGAGAGAGAGAGAGAGAGAGAGAGAGAGAGAGAGAAGAAGGCAGAGTGAGTCAGAAAGTGAGAGAAAGAAAGAGTGAGAGAAAAAGATAGAGAGGAACAGGCGCCAGGTCATTTATTCTGCTTAGAGAACGTGACGTTTCCAGCGAGTGTAAACACAAGAGAGGACCGCCTGCCTAAAAGGCCAAGCCCTGTTCATCATGAATTCTTCTGACATGAACACTGCTCAGAGCTAAAGATAGGTCTGGATGCCACTCTTAACTAGAGGAAGCTTAATAGAGCCAGAGAAAACATGATTTCCAACCTTTAGAAATGAAATTTCTTATTTTTTGCCCCCTGAATTTTTTTCTTTTAACTTTTCTTTCTAAACAGTGAGAACAGATACACTGGACTACAGACTCTATCCTGGACTACAGACCCTACCCTGGACTACAGACTCTACCCTGGACTACAGACCCTACCCTGGACTACAGACCCTACCCTGGACTACAGACCCTACCCCAGGCCCTAGGCCCTGGTACTTTGCTCAGGAGGAGGATGAAGCGTGTAGGATACTTAGCAACTGTCAGCATGGCAAGGTAGTTATGGAAACCATCTACTATCCCAAAGTAAACCCACATAGTAACCTGGACAGGGAACAGAGACAACTTAGTAGAGCACACACACACTTTTCTATCTCTCCTCTGGCACGTGTGAACCACACGCACACACACACATAACCCCACACATAACCGAACACACATAACCCCAGACACACACACACACATAACCCCAGACACACACACACACACACATAACCCCACACATAACCAAACACACATAACCCCAGACACACACACAAACAAACACACATAACCCCAGACACACACACACACACATAACCCCAGACACACACACACACAAACACACATAACCCCAGACACACACACACACA
>BROE01000009.1:826908-920132 GCA_036571765.1 Plecoglossus altivelis | reverse complement strand
TATGACACACCACAATAAACCTCCAGAGGCAAACACACACACACATAACCCCAGAACACACACACAACACATAACCTTCTCTTTTACTTTATTTATTTTTTTTATTACTTTTTCCATTCGTACTTTTTCATTCTTACTTACAACCTCACAATCACACATTTCATTTTATTTTACCTCCGACACTACACACTACCTACCTTGTTCGATCCCTTCCTTCTCTATGCACGTATTTTTTTGCTAAGCTCTTCATTTCATCTTGAGCCGTTGTGTTTTTGTGTCTGTGTTTTTTGTGTGTGTGTTGTTGTTGTGGTTTTTGTGATTAGCTTTTTTTTAGTTTTCACTTATCTCTTTTTTTTTTCTTGTGTATTCGACGCACTTTTTTTAACTCTGTATGCCACGCGAGACATGGTCGATTGTACGGTAGACAGAGGTAAGACTACCTCCACCTGCTCAGCTTCCCCTGCTCTGCCAACTGCTAACCTCACCTCTCACATCACCGCGCAGGAGGATCAACCCTCACACAGTCTGACGTCGCCATGGGGACAGGGAGATGCCTATCCCCTTTATTAAGATTCCGCTCACACGGAAACAGACTCACGCTCTCGTCCTACAGTATGTGGTATTCAAATGTTTCTCAGTAGACGATGCTACCCTGAAGGTCTGCTATTGTTGTGGTGCTTTACATAGTGTGAGGAAGCATGTTGGCAGGGGACAGAGAGGACAGGTGAGCAGGAGAGGCAGCAGGTGTACCTGGGGCGGCTCTGCGCTCTGTTTCCTTCTCCTGCCTGCAGGGGGCAGGACCGCTGCTCCTGCTGCTGTCAGGCAGCATCTTCTCAGCCCCTCTGGACTCTAAGGCTCGCATGCTCATCTGCAGCTGGCTGGAGTACTTCTCATGCTGAAACACACGCACGCACACATACACACACACATAACCCCAGACACACACACACACACACAAACACACACACACACACACACACATAACCCCAGACACACACACACACACACACAGAAAGCAAGATGTGAGAACAATGTCGCAACTGCAAAATACCAGACAGAAAGACAGACAGACAGACAGACAGGCAGGCAGACAGACACACAGGCAGACAGACAGGCAGACAGACACACAGACAGACACACAGACAGACTGACAGACAGACAGGCAGGCAGGCAGACAGACAGACAGGCAGACACACAGGCAGACAGACACACAGACAGACAGATGGGCAGACAGACAGACAGACACACAGACAGGCAGACAGACACACAGGCAGACAGACAGACAGACAGACAGACAGACAGGCAGACAGACACACAGACAGACGGGCAGACAGACAGACAGACAGGCACACAGACAGACAGACAGACACACAGACAGACAGACAGGCAGACAGACAGGCAGACAGACAGGCAGACAGACAGACACACAGACAGACGGGAAGACAGACTGACAGACAGACAGGCAGACAGACAGACAGGCAGACACACAGACAGACCCACAGACAGGCAGACACACAGACAGACAGACAGACAGACAGACAGGCAGGCAGACAGACAGACACACAGACAGACACACAGACAGACAGGCAGACAGACAGGCAGACAGACACACAGACAGACAGACAGACAGACAGGCAGACACACAGACAGGCAGACAGACAGAAAGACAGATAGACTCTTACTTTGAGCGCTTCCTCCGGGACCTTGTGCTGGCTCCTCTCCAGGATGTACACGTGGGCATGTGCACGTCAGGGTCAGGAAATAAACACCCTATCTTAGATGTAACATCACCCACAGTGACCTTTAACCTCTGAGGCACTAACGATTACTAATTCGTGACCTCATGTACGTTCTACGGCCCTTTACGACAACATGACCTAAACATCTCTTGTCGTAAGCAGCTTGTTATCTCAAGAGTCCCTCCTGAGGGTCACAGAGGAGAGACGTTTTGAACATAATCTGACATTTTTTGGACCGAAACCAGGGAATTAACATGCCAGGCTGGTCTAGAGACTAAACCACAGCAGCAAAGGAAAAACTAATTCCATGGATGAAACTCAGCTCGAAACTGTGACCACTACAGGAATGTGAGTCCTCCTCATGAATAAACATCTGAATAACTCGTCAATCCAGAAGTACAGACAGTTGCTTGCCTCAGATCACTAAGAAAAAGGATATCATATCCAAAGCGGATGACATCGGAGAGTTTCAGGGTGATGTAAGTCTGGTCAGGGATTCTGAGGTCGTTTACAAAGGTCTGGGGAGAGAGAGGAAGGGTCACATCAAGGCTAAGTAACCATCTCAGATCAGCAGGATGCAGGTGTTTACAGAGGGCACATGACCAGAGGAAAGTATATCCACCTATCCAGTAAAACCTTAATGGGATTACATGAGGCTGGTTATGTAAGAGTGGTCTAGGCTCAGCATAGAGGGAGCTGAGCTCTGAACACACTGTAACAACAGAGGCTTTACACCTTTACGGCCTCTAGCAGCATGGAGGCTGCAGAACGGAGGCTGCAGAATGGAGGCTGCAGCATGGAGGCTGCAGCATGGAGGCTGCAGAATGGAGGCTGCAGCCTTTATTCTGCAGCCTTTATTCTAGCTTTATTATATGGGGAGGGGTGAGGCCAGGATGAAGTGAGGCTGGAGAGGGGTGAGGCCATGCAAGGGGTGAGACTGGAGAGGGGTGAGGTCAGGGAAGGGTGAGGCTGGAGGGGGGTGAGGCCATGCAAGGGGTGAGGCTGGGGAGGGGTGAGGCTGGAGAGGGGTGAGGCCAGGGAGGGGTGAGGCTGGAGAGGGGTGAGGCCAGGGAGGGGTGAGGTCAGGGAGGGGTGAGGTCAGGGAGGGGTGAGGCTGTAGGTGAGTGAAGCTTCATGACTCACCCCGTTCAGGCTTCCCAGGTCCTTGACCATGTGCTCATCTGAAGCAGCATGGTAGTTGAGCACTGCATGCTGCTTGTCCACGCTGCGAGACTGCAACACAAAACACACACTGTGAGACTGCAACACAAAACACACACTGTGAGACTGCAACACAAAACACACACTGTGAGACTGCAACACTAAACACACACTGCGAGACTGCAACACTAAACACACACTGCGAGACTGCAACACTAAACACACACTGTGAGACTGCAACACAAAACACACACTGTGAGACTGCAACACTAAACACACACTGCAAGACTGCAACACTAAACACACACTGCAAGACTGCAACACTAAACACACACTGTGAGACTGCAACACTAAACACACACTGTGAGACTGCAACACTAAACACACACTGCAAGACTGCAACACAAAACACACACTGTGAGACTGCAACACAAAACACACACTGCGAGACTGCAACACAAAACACACACTGCGAGACTGCAACACTAAACACACACTGCGAGACTGCAACACTAAACACACACTGCGAGACTGCAACACAAAACACACACTGTAAGACTGCAACACTAAACACACACTGCGAGACTGCAACACAAAACACACACTGTGAGACTGCAACACTAAACACACACTGTGAGACTGCAACACTAAACACACACTGCGAGACTGCAACACTAAACACACACAGTAAGACTGCAACACAAAACACACACTGCGAGACTGCAACACAAAACACACACTGTAAGAGTGCAACACAAAACACACACTGTGAGACTGCAACACTAAACACACACTGCAAGACTGCAACACTAAACACACACTGTAAGACTGCAACACTAAACACACACTGCAAGACTGCAACACAAAACACACACTGTGAGACTGCAACACTAAACACACACTGTAAGACTGCAACACTAAACACACACTGCGAGACTGCAACACTAAACACACACTGTGAGACTGCAACACAAAACACACACTGCAAGACTGCAACACAAAACACACACTGCGAGACTGCAACACTAAACACACACTGCGAGACTGCAACACAAAACACACACTGCGAGACTGCAACACAAAACACACACTGCGAGACTGCAACACTAAACACACACTGTGAGACTGCAACACTAAACACACACTGCGAGACTGCAACACAAAACACACACTGCGAGACTGCAACACTAAACACACACTGTGAGACTGCAACACAAAACACACACTGCGAGACTGCAACACAAAACACACACTGTAAGAGTGCAACACAAAACACACACTGTAAGACTGCAACATAAAACACACACTGCGAGACTGTAACACTAAACACACACTGCAAGACTGCAACACTAAACACACACTGTGAGACTGCAACACTAAACACACACTGCGAGACTGCAACACTAAACACACACTGTGAGACTGCAACACTAAACACACACTGTAAGACTGCAACACTAAACACACACTGTGAGACTGCAACACTAAACACACACTGTAAGACTGCAACACTAAACACACACTGCAAGACTGCAACACTAAACACACAATTGTGAGACTGCAACACTAAACACACACTGCGAGACTGCAACACTACACACATGCTTCATGACTGCAACACAAAACACACACTGTAACAGTGCAACACAAAACACACACTGTAAGACTGCAACACTAAACACACACTGCGAGACTGCAACACTAAACACACACTGTGAGACTGCAACACTAAACACACACTGTGAGACTGCAACACTAAACACACACTGTGAGACTGCAACACTAAACACACACTGCGAGACTGCAACACTAAACACACACTGTAAGACTGCAACACTAAACACACATGCTTCATGACTGCAACACTAAACACACACTGTGAGACTGCAACACTAAACAGTTTATAAAACTGCAACACTAAACACACATGCTTCATGACTGCAACACTAAACACACACTGTGAGACTGCAACACTAAACAACCTGAGCTCAACCCAACACGTTCCCTGCACAACAAAGTCCTATTTTTGTGGCGTTCGCCTTTAAGTCTGCTTAACGTGAGTGGAAACGTTTCCGACCGGCCCCTCCTTTGGTTCGTGATCAGAACAGGGAAGCCAGGATCTGTACAGTGTGTGCAGTGTGGCGTCTCCTTCACAGTACAGGAAGACCACACAGCAGAATCACTCATTTGCAAAAATACTCAACAATGGTTCATTCATGAGCCTGGAGCGGATCAGTGCAGGTCCTGAACAACCAGGTTTAATCAGTAGATTTCTTCTCCAGTCTTGTTGCCTCTATCAGCCTGAACACATCAGTCTGAACACACACGCCTGAACACACACGCCTGAACACACACGCCTGAACACACATACACACCAGCCTGAACACACACGCCTGAACACACACGTCTGAACACACATACACACCAGCCTGAACACACACGCCTGAACACACACACACACGTACACACCAGCCTGAACACACACGCCTGAACACACACGCCTGAACACACATGCCTGAACACACACGCCTGAACACACACACACACGTACACACCAGCCTGAACACACACACCTGAACACACACGCCTGAACACACGCCTGAACACACACGCCTGAACACACATGCCTGAACACACACGCCTGAACACACACACCTGAACACACACGCCTGAACACACACGCCTGAATACACACGCCTGAACACACACACACACACACACACACATGTACACACCAGCCTGAACACACGCCTGAACACACACGCCTGAACACACACGCCTGAACACACACACACACACGTACACACCAGCCTGAACACACACGCCTGAACACACACCAGCCTGAACACACACGCCTGAACACACACACCTGAACACACACGCCTGAACACACACACCTGAACACATCGGTCTGGATACTGTATAGACGCTAATTCTTCCTGTCATCGTATTTGTTAATGAGACACCTTTCCTTCCTTGTCATCCGTGTAAACTCTCACAATCGCAATGTGCAACAGAAAAACAATTTAATCCGAAACAAACACGCTCACAACATAAACCAGCTTCACTGGAGTGTTAGTTTATCAAGAACAAGCAGCCCTGCAGGAGAACAAATACATAACATGATGAATACATCCCCTCTGTGTCCAGGACATCCATAGCTGGCTGGGCCTGTACAGACATATTGGTCTCTCTGATACTGTAGTGGACATAATGACAGTGCTATCAACCTTATTAAAACAAAACAGTTTGAAGTCTGTGCTTCCAACTTTGCTCAGACTGACTCACCAGGGCAAACACAGTCTGAGTACACAGGCTTGTCTAACTCACCAGGCCAAACACAGTCTGAGTACACAGGGTTGTCTAATTCACCAGGCCAAACACAGTCTCACACAGTCTCAGTACACAGGCGTGTCTAACCCAACAGGCCAAACACAGACTCACACAGTCTCAGTACACAGGGTTGTCTAACTCACCAGGCCAAACCCAGTCTCAGTACACAGGGTTGTCTAACTCAACAGGTCAAACACAGTCTCAGCACACAGGCGTGTCTAACCCAACAGGCCAAACACAGTCTCATTACACAGGGTTGTCTACCTCACCAGGCCAAACCCAGTCTCATTACACAGGCATACCCCTGGGAACAGCCCCCAGCTGGGTGTAAAAGCTACCCAGTGTGTCGAGAACACACTGTGTTCATCCTATTACGCTTTGAAATATGCCTGTTTGAAAACCATGTCAGAGCAGAGTAGCAGTTAAGACCTGCTGTAGCTGTGAAGACGTCAGAATGCTCTCTAACTGGGCTAGGCTGAGGTTAAGCTGAGCCTGGAGAATGTGGACAAGAGAGGACATTCACTCGTCTTAAATTTTCTGCGGTGGGCAGGGCATGACTGGCTGAATCACCAACTGAAGAAACTATAAACTACTTCAGAGATAGCGCCCCCAGAGAGACAAACAACAGCAGATACACAGAGAGAAACTCCTTGACAAGCAAGAGAGGTTACTGTGAAGAAAAACGACTGAAAAAAACACACTGTGCTGGAATGTGTCAGTTGCAATCATCTCTTGAGACTCTCTCTCTCCCCTTCTCCACCTCCTGGGCCTCCACCCCCACCCCACCCCCCTCTCTGTCTCTCTCTTCCCTCCCCCTTCTCCCTCTCTCTCATCCCCTCTCTCATCCATTCTCTCTCATCCCTGCCTTCCTTATGCTCCCACTCTCTCTCTCTCCACTCTCTCTCTCTCAGTCTCTCTCCTCCCACTCTCTCTCTCTCTCCTCTCTCTCTCTCTCTCTCCACTCTCTCTCTCTCTCTCCTCTCTCTCTCTCTCCTCTCCTCGTCTCTCTTCTCGTCATCTCTCTCTCTCCCTCATCTCGCCTCATCCTCCTCTTCTCATCTCTCTTCTCTCTCTCTCTCTCTCTCATCTCTTCCTCTCTCTCTCTCTCGTCTCTCTCTCTCTCTCTCTCCACTCTCTCTCTCTCTCTCTCTCTCTCTCTCTCTCTCTCTCTCTCTCTCTTCGTCTCTTCTCTCTCTCTCTCTCTCTCCTCTACTCTCTCTCTCTCTCTCTCTCTCTCCTCCGTCTCTCTCTCTCAATCTCTCTCTCTCTTCTCTCTCTCTCTCCGTCTTCTCGTCTCTCTCTCTCTCTCTCTCTCTCTCCTCTCTCGTCTCTTCATCTTCTCTCTCTCTCTCTCTCTCTCTCTCCACTCTCTCTCCTCTCTCTCTCTCTCTCTCTCTTCTCTCGTTCTCCATTCTCTCTTTCATCTCTCTCTCTCTCTCTCATCTCGTCTCTCTCTCTCTCTCTCTCTCTCTCTTCATCTCATCTCTCATCATCTCTCCTCTCCCTTCTCTCTCTCTCTCTCTCTCTCTTCTCGTCTCTCATCTCTCCTCTCATCTCTCACACACCACTACCCTGATGTCCCAACCCCCTGCTACTTAATCCCCATCCAGAACGTCTTCATACAGGAATCATCCGAGCATCTACGAGTGTTGGGTCAGCTGATCAGGTACAGTCCGCTGACAGACAGACAGACTTACCTGTAGCATCAGCTCGCAATCCTCGCGCCCCACAAAGATCATCTCCCGTGGCAACCGGTGGCGCGTGCCGGAGCTGCTGACCAGAAACCAGGACGTCACGCTCATCTTCGCGCCCCTCTCTGCATCCTGTACCAGAAGATCACAGAAACACGTACAGGCGGAATTGAAGCTGTGACATGAAACTGACCCCAATTGGATTATTGAATAAATACCTCACCTAAATACGATCCATTTACCGACCACCTCTCTTATATCAGTGTAGCAAATCACTTTGAAGTAATCTGTGTTGGTTTTTCCTTGCACATTGTCCTAAGTCTTTCTGTTTTTCCTTGCACATTGTCCTAAGTCTTTCTGTTTTTCCTTGCACATTGTCCTAAGTCTTTCTTGCGTTATCAAGTCACACCGTGTAGACACTCATTCACTCGCAACACATTTTGTCCTCTCGCTCAACAAGTTCTGACACTGCCTTTACCAGCGTTCACATTATGCATTTAGGAACAAGCGATTGACAGATAAATTATGTTTCTCATGTTTAAATCACAATGACAATACTTAAAAAGTATAAAGTGAGATAGGGATTTTTAATCTTCAGGATCCAACATTGTCCCATGTCAGTTAAAAATGACAAATTTAGCTACCTGCTTTTAAATACAATTTTAAAACACTTTCAATATAGCTAACAAACGCTAGCAAACATATTAGCAGGTTGTTAAACATTCTCGTAAAGAATGACTTAGGTTGGTCAATCCCGATGTGTTAACCAGCCGTCTTGTTAGCTAGCAACCTGTTTAGCTTCAGGAAATAGCAGGGTTTTCCTAACAGAACCAGGACTTTCCTTGTCCCAGACAGAAGGGCGTAGCACTTTACCTTCAATCCGACTTCCACTTTCCTCTGAAGAGTAGCCAGCTTTGACACTAGTGTATTCAATGGGACGATAGTATTCATAAAATAACTAATCGCGAAAAGGCACCGAAAAAGCCAAGTTAGTAACGAAAACAGCCCGTGTCCAGTCTGACTCCCGTCCGCCTCGTCTCCCTTCAAACTCCGACAGCGACACGGTAACAGCCTCCCCCCGTGACGTCAGCAGGCAGCCCGGTGTCAGATCGAATGCTTCGACACCTGCATCCTAAACATGACGCGTTTCTTTGTACTTTATTTAAATAAATAAAAAAATAAAAATAAAGTGGTGTAAAATTATTCATTTAATTCAACTTTGAACCGGAATCAAATGGACTATTTAGTTATGGAAATATCAATACAAATATGCTACAAATCATTCCGCCCGTGAATATCCTGCCAGATTTAACTTTCCCGATGAGTTCAACGAAAAGTTTAGAATACAAAGTATAGTTTAGTAGGCTTACATACAAACTTGGAGGTTGTTTAACTGAACCAGTTTCATAACTACAGTCAAAAGGAGATATTGATTGGAACACCGTGCTTTTGTGCTAAAGCTTGTTTTTAAGTGTTGCTTTGGGACATCTGAGTCCGCTGGAATGAGACCGTGTTGCAATAGTCTTGTATTAAGTCATTCAGTCAGTAGCCCACGATTCTTGATTAAACTATTACATTTTATAATTGAACCAATCAGGTCAATGGAAAAGTTAGCTAAACAATTTTGATAGTTATTTCTCTATATTCAACTCATTCTAATAAGTATCCCGCGACTAAACGCTAGGCTTGCCTGTTAGGCAGGTTTTGTCGGCGCTATTTTGAACATTTCTTGAGGTGTGACCCGCTCAGGTCTCCCATTAGCTGTGTGTTCTCAGCTGTGGCAGCGTATTTACATCGTGTGTTGATTAAGGATACAAAGTCAGGAATAGCATTGAGCTTTGCCACACAAAGTCCAGTTACGTGTTTAGTTACTGACACAGCAGAAGAACGTTGTGATGAGACATGAATCACGATCTGCACTTGCACAAACCGTCCGCTAGATGGCGCTCTAAGTCCGACACAAAATACTTTGAACCTTGTGTTACCTTAAAGTCAGAGTGATTCAACTTTTGAACCACAATGGTGACCCGAAAATATCGCGGGTTATATTAAACTCTAAGTTTAATATAACCCGCGATATTTTCTCCAAAAAGTTATCAAGAGTTTAACTCTTCACTGTGACAAAAAAACTTTGTTAGATTGCCTGTTCGGGTTACTTTAATGTCATCCCTCTATCAAACAGACGGCAAGATAATATAATGCTAGAGAAGCATTCCGAGATTTATAAGCATCCATTAGTATTATAAAAAGTACTCGCTGAACTTGAGTGAAGTGATTTTTTTGAACAAGATAGGTAGCCCCGCGTGAGCAGTGCATCAAAAAATTTGAAGATACTCGTTGAGTTCTTCTCCACGGATGTCTTTAGTAAAAGGCGAAAGGCATATTCGTGTTGAAGAAGAACCGGAGTGATACTTTCGTTACAGTTTCAGTCTACTTGCCTATTCTGAGCCATGACATTGCAGTTAACGGTTAAATATTATGTTTTTCAGAAAACCTAATCTAATACTTATTGTAAACTTGTTTACAACAAAACACATGCAATTTACGTGAGTAGGTTAAGTATTAGACGGCTTCGACTTTGGTTTGCGTACACGCGAAAGGCATGATGGGAAGTAGGTTAACAATTACGTTTGGCGAAAAGGAAAACGTTCGAAATGTAAATGTATCACATAAAAACAGAACTTTAGTAGTATCATAGATTTAGTGTGAGACTCTAATGCCTGTCAATATTTTCTTAAGGCTTAGGGCAAATGCGTATAACCAGTTATTTTTCATATCGCTTCCATACTATTACCAAAGTCTTTATTCTCTGGGTTCTGCATGTTCTTGTACAACCTACCTCATAAAGAGAAGACACAGGATATTAAAGGATTGATTACTGCTGAAAACTGGAACCGAAAAATTGTACGATTAAGCCAAAAAGTGACAGGTTTCCCCACACCCCTGTACTCGAGGGAGGGCAGAGCTTAGCCGCTGCCTCTGTGCAGCGCGTGGTGTGCAGCTGGAGATAGGTAAAGAGCGGTTGTCAGGTGAACCGCACGCTGGGCCAAACCGCGGTCTTGCCGCTAGACGCAGTGCTGTGCAGCTGGCCGAAGCCAGACTCGGAGTCCTGGCTGTCAACATCTGCTCCAGAGAGCTCGCCATCTGTCTGGGACCCGGGAGAGGCTCTCCTCACGCGCTGCCCAGCTGCAGGAGCACGCGTGGACCTGGGCCGGCAGTTAGACGCTGAAATAAGCAGTGGAAAAATTCTGAACATGGACTTTTTTGCCTGCTCATTTCAGCAGTACAATGATATGATATTCAGCGTTGGTCCAGGTGTGGTCTTCAGCAGGATGTTTCTTGACTATGATTTGTTATTCTGTAAATTCATTTAAAAATATTTCTGTTTGTTTAAACTAGTAATGAAAGATGAGTCAGATGCAAACTTGAAGACTTAATTTAATAATTTTGAAAGAACAAAAGGAAGATGCAGGAAGAAAATCTAGTGTAGAGGTAAATACATAGGGGTGGGGGGGGGGGGTGGGGTTTGTCCCTAAATCGGGTGTCTGTCTGTCTTGACTTAAGAGTGTGAGTAAGGGCAAGGAATGAACTTTAACATGGGGGGGTTGGGTGTGTGTGTGTGTGTGTGTGTGTGAGTGTGGTGTGGGTGTGTGTGTGTGTTGTGTGTGTGTGTTGGTGTGGTGTGTTGGGGTGTGTGTTTGGTGTGTGTGAGTGTGGGGTGTGTGTGTGTGTGTGTGGGGTGTGGGGGTGTGTGTGAGTGTGGGGTGTGGTGTGTGGTGGGGTGTGTGGGGTGTGTGTGTGTGTGTGTGTGTGTGTGGTGGTGAGTGTGGGTGTGTGTGTGTGTGTGGGTGTGTGGGTGTGGCGGTGTGGTGTTGTGTGGTGTGTTGTGTGTGTGGGTGTGTGGTGTGTGTTGTGTTGTGGGTGTGTGGGTGTGTGTGGTGTGTGTGGTGGTGTGTGTGTGTGTGTGTTTGTGTGTGGTGTGGGGTGTGTGTGTGTGTGTGTGTGTTGTGTGTGTGAGTGTGGGGTGTGTGTGTGTGTGTGGGGTGTGTGTGGTGTTGTGTGTGTGGGGTGGTGTGTGTGTGTGTGTGGGGTGTGTGTGGTGTGTGTGGTGGTGGGGTGTGTGTGTGTGTGTGTTTTGTGGGTGTGTGTTGTTGGTGTGGGTGTGTGTGTGTGTGTGTGGGGTGTGTGTGGTGTGTGTTGTGTGTGGGGTGGTGTGTGTGTGTGTGTGGTGGGGTGTGTGTGTGGTGTTGCTCTTACAACAATTTAACTGGATTTCTTTTCTTCTTTGACGCTCTTTCAGGGCGGGAGTTTATCTCTTATTGATCACAGTTAAACAGTTACCATTGAAAGACACTGCAAGTCAGCTTTCACCATCACAGTAAATATCCCTGGAGTCAATATTCTTTATGTTAGACTTTTCTGACATCATGAATGTTTGAGGTATTTAAGGTATTGATTTGACTTATTACAGCGATGATCGAAGAAAGAAAATCCTTCAAAAACCGGTGTTTTGAAAGAAGTTTAAGTACTAAATTGTGTGAAAATTTGAATTTAAAACATCCTGTCACTCTGATTAACATGGAAACGTAGTCATTGGTCAAGCTGGTCCATGTCTGTCTATTCCTAAATGTGACGATTCTTTAGAATAAGTGAAAGCTGAGGTGGAGGGGAGGGGGAGACAAGGATGCTGGAGGGTGTGTGTGTGTGTGTGTGTGTGTTTGTGTGTGTGTGTGTGTGTGTGTGTGTGTGTGGTGTGGGGTGGGGTGTGTGTGTGTGTGTGTTAGCTTTACAAGCAATTTAACTGGATTTCTTTTCTTCTTTGACGCTCTTTCAGGGCGGGAGTTTATCTCTTATTGATCACAGTTAAACAGTTACCATTGAAAGACACTGCAAGTCAGCTTTCACCATCACAGTAAATATCCCTGGAGTCAATATTCTTTATGTTAGACTTTTCTGACATCATGAATGTTTGAGGTATTTAAGGTATTGATTTGACTTATTACAGCGATGATCGAAGAAAGAAAATCCTTCAAAAACCGGTGTTTTGAAAGAAGTTTAAGTACTAAATTGTGTGAAAATTTGAATTTAAAACATCCTGTCACTCTGATTAACATGGAAACGTAGTCATTGGTCAAGCTGGTCCATGTCTGTCTATTCCTAAATGTGACGATTCTTTAGAATAAGTGAAGCTGAGGTGTAGGGAGGGGGAGACAGTGAGGCTGGAGGGGTGAGGCTGGAGGGGTGAGGCTGGAGGGTGAGGCTGGCTGAGGGGGTGAGGCTGGGGGGGTGAGGCTGGAGGGTAAGGCTGGCTGGGGGGTGAGGCTGGGGGGGTGAGGCTGGAGGGTGAGGCTGGAGGGTGAGGCTGGCTGGGGGGTGAGGCTGGAGGGTGAGGCTGGCTGAGGGGTGAGGAAGTATATTACACTGTTCCACTGGCTGAGTAAGGAGAAGTGCTTGAAATGAAGAATCCTCCATCGAATGACTCCATGATGTCACCTGTCGAATGACACAAGCACAAAGTTTATCGCCTTATACGTGTTAGTATCATTTATGATGAATAAACAATAACCTTTATATGACGAACATGAATGCCTTCATCTATAACTTGATATCATTTGAGGTATTGGGTGTAAGTTTGGGGGGGATAATGGTATTCGGTGAAATCACCGCTGTTACAATCTCCTACCAGCAGGGGGCAGACAACACTCGAAGGAGCTGAATCGCAACGAACGAGATGAAGTGAAGTGAAGTGACGTATTGTCAAGTATGGTCACCCATACTCGAAATTTTACCTCTGCATTTAACCCATCCAAGTGCACACACAGTAGTGAGTAGTGGGCAACCGCACACACACAGTGAACATACACCCGGAGCAGTGGGCAGCTATTGCTCCAGCGCCCGGGGATGACTAACAGGCTGAAGAATCTGAACTCAAATCCCCAAATTATTTTCATGTTTCCAAGTCGAGGAAAGAAAAATCTATTCAGACCGTGAACAGGTAGATAGGACACGTGAAGAGCTACTTTCCTTTATTTGAAAGAATACAGAGCTACCAAAGAGAGAAGATCTTGCAGCCTTATGTCTCTCCTGAGACAGGAGCTCATATCAAAAAAATGTATGAATCATGGGGCTGATTAGCACAACAATATAGTGACATATGTCCACCTGCAAGACCACTGTGCAACTATGCTGCTGTTACAAAACAGTAAAAACATCTCAGGCGGATTCTGAAATGGTTCTGTAAATGTTTATATATTTTAGGGGTGTCGAACTCAGGTCCTCGAGGGCCGCTGTCCTGAAGGTTTTCGATGTTTCCCTGCTCCAGCACACCTGATTCTAATGAAGGGTTGTTATCAGGCTTCCACAGAGCTTGATAACAACCCATATATTAGAATCAGGTGTGCTGGAGCAGGGAAACACCGAAAACCTTCGGGACAGCGGCCCTCGAGGACCTGAGTTTGACACCCCTGTTTTAGATTAAATCTCTCAGGAGAGAGGTGTATTGTAGACGCAGGTCGAAGAAAGAGGATCCAGGATCCCGTCTTTGCTCCTCCTGGTATGGTGAACAGCTCCACTGTGATTATCCCAACCAAACACTGCTGTATGCAGGTCAGTACTGGAGAAGGGTAAAGCGTTTGTGAAAATGAAGTGTGTGATAGTAGGTGTCTGCGTACCTGGTCCAGGTGGCGCGATGGTGATGGTCTGTGCTGCGGACTCCTGGTCGATATACAGGTACAGACAGTCTGTTTCCGAGGTAACCTAGGGCTTGAAAGGCGGGATCAACTGTGGAAGCAGGAAGGGACAGGAACTTATTGGCACATCTGGGCTGTCAATCACACCCTGCCAACAGTTTTGGCCACATGAAAACAGACCAGGTCTGGTGGTAGTGATGCAAACAGCTTCCAGCTGACAGGGGGGGTGTCCACGTAGAGCAGAAGGTAGGGTGAGGTGAAGGAGACGAAAGCAGAGAGCTGTGTTAAGGTGCTGTGTTGAGGTGCTGTGTTAAGGTTCTGTGTTAAGGTGCTGTGTTAAGGTGCTGTGTTGAAGTGCTGTGTTAAGGTGCTGTGTTAAGGTGCTGTGTTAAGGTGCTGTGTTAAGGTGCTGTGCTAAGGTCCTGTGTTGAAGTGCTGTGTTGAGGTGCTGTGTTGAAGTGCTGTGTTGAAGTGCTGTGTTGAAGTGCTGTGTACCTCTGTGTTGAGGTGCTGTGTCGAGGTGCTGTGTATCTCTGTGTTGAAGTGCTGTGTCGAGGTGCTGTGTACCTCTGTGTTGAAGTGCTGTGTTGAAGTGCTGTGTACCTCTGTGTTGAGGTGCTGTGTCGAGGTGCTGTGTACCTCTGTGTTGAAGTGCTGTGTTGAGGTGCTGTGTCTGTGAGGGTCCTTTCCTCAGCAGACCAGACAGCAGCCGTGGTCTCGCAGCGTTAGGGGCATCATCTCATACATGACCATGCCAAGACCCCACCAGTCCACCGCCTGGCCATAGTCGTTGTCCTCCAGCACCTGAGAAGAGGGGACAGGTTACCTCATCTCTCCCCTCAGGCAGGAGGCTAGGGACACAAGTCTTGACAGGACAGCAGACAGTGAAGGGTCTCCACATGGCCAGGGGCCCTCACAGCCAGGGGCCCCACACAGCCAGGGGCCCTCACAGCCAGAGCCCCTCACAGCCAGGGGCCCCACACAGCCAGGGCCCCTTACAGCCAGGGGCCCTCACATGGCCAGGGGCCCCACACAGCCAGGGCCCCTTACAGCCGGGGCCCCACACAGCCAGGGGCCTCACACAGCCAGGGCCCCCACATGGCCAGTGTCTGACGCTGTGCCTTCAATCGATGTGAGCGTCTGACTGTTGCGTCACACGGGAGGCCCTCCGTCCATCCCTGAAGCGATCAGGATGGCATCTGTCACGCCATCCTCCTCAGGGACCCTCGTTCTGCGCAGCTTTCATCGCCAGAGAATAAATAGAAACAGGGCGTTCGACAAACAGTTCCGCCCAAACGCGGCGCCACTTGCTTAGTTTAGAAAACAAGGTAATCAAACTGATCCTGGCATCCAGTATGGACACTCCCCCTCCTCCTAACTCCTCCTCCTCTGGGCTTTCCTGGCAGATCAGTCTCCACTGACTCATGTCTCACATTAGAGGGAGGGATAGTGTTTCCCTCTGAGCCCTGCATATTTAATCACCAGAGGTCTGCAGTATGCACACACTGGAGGAACGGAAGGCTGGGGTGGTCAGCAATGTAGACCACACACACACACACACGCGCACACACACACACACACACACACACACACACACACACACACACCCTCACGCACACATACACCCTTACACACACACACACACACCCTCACACACACACACACACACCCTCACACACACACACACATACCCTCACACACACACACACACACACACCCTCTCTCACATACACACACACCCTCACACACACAGTAAGGCAGTCCAACGCTCATGCCAGCATCAAACCACTGCTGGGGTTTCAGATCGACGAAGCAGCCATCAGCTTTCTGCTGACTGCCTGTCTCCTGACATTCAACAGGTCGAGAGTTGGTACATTGCCTCCTGGGAAATGTAGTTGCCTTGCCAGGAGGATGTTATAGGCAAAGTCTGGGCAAGCAGTACAGCATGTTCTGAAAAACAGGCAGGGTGATTTGAGGTGACAGTGACAGGGCCAGGAATAGCAGGACAGGTACAGCTCAGAGTGGGCACAGTCCTGGTGGTGCCCAGGCCCTACTGATGTGGAGACAAGACGTGCCCGTAAAAGGAACAAAACCAGTGTGTGAGTCAGTGTGTGTGTGTGTGTCTTTGAGTGTGTGTGTGTGTCTGCATGTGTGTGTCAGAGTGTGTGTGTGAGTCAGTGTGTGTGTGTGAGTCAGTGTGTGTGTGTGAGTCAGTGTGTGTGTGTGTGTATGAAAGTGTGTGTCTAAGTGTGTGTGTGTGTCAGAGTGTGTGTGTGTGTGTATGGAAGTGTGTGTCTACGTGTGTGTGTCTGAGTGTGTGTGTGTGTGTCTACGTGTGTGTGTGTCTGAGTGTGTGTGTGTGTCAGAGAGTGTGTGTGTGTGTCAGAGTGTGTGTGTGTGTGTGTCAGAGTGTGTGTGTGTCAGAGTGTGTGTGTGAGTGTGTGTGTGTGTGTGTCTGAGTGTGTGTGTGTCTGAGTGTGTGTGTGTGTGTCTACGTGTGTGTGTGTGTGTGTCTACGTGTGTGTGTGTGTGTGTCTACGTGTGTGTGCCGGCACCATGCCTGGTGCTACAGTGACTGTGGAGCGTTGAGGAGGAGGCAGGGTAACGTGAAGCGCTGGCGGTGCTAGGATTACTGGGTCGTCTCTATTTCCAGCGCTGCTGTCGTGTGATTCACACCAAGCGACAGCTGGGCCTGCAGCTGCCCCATACATGTAGCACACACAGCTGTGGCTCTGCCAGGACCACAGGAGCCAAGCTCATCCCTCACTCATGCAACCAGGACCACTGGCCTCTCTCTCCCTCTCTCCTTACCTACCTCCCTGCCTCCCTCCCGGCCTCGCTGTCCCTCCCTCTCTCTTTCTCCCTCAGTCCCTCCTAGTCTGGAAGTCATGACCAAACTGCTGCAAGGCTATAAAGGACAGAGGAGAGGGGAGGGGTCAGGAGAGGGCAGGTGAGGAGGGGTCAGGAGGTCAGGGGAGGGGTCAGGAGAGGGCAGGTGAGGAGAGGGGTAGGAGAGAGGCAGGAGAGGGGAAGGAGAGGGGCAGGAGAGGGGTAGGAGAGGGGAAGGAGAGGGGAAGGAGGGGGGCAGGAGAGGGAAAGGAGAGGGAAAGGAGGGGAACAGGAGAGGGGAAGGGGGCCGAGGTAGAATGCAGCGTCTGGTCTCCTCCGACATCATAATCCTGTTTCTTATCTCAGAGCCATATTTATCTTTCCTCTCCTCAAGCAAACAGCATTAAACAAACACGCCGCGCTTCACCAAGAAGTTCATCTCATTTAAAACACTCAACCGCTTCAATTTCCTCTTTACTGTCATGAGTTCCCTACAACAGACCCAGTAAACCCAGCTCCTGCATTATACTATTAAAACAAACATTCAATTGACTCATTTGAAAGTTTAAATTGTGCAAACAATTATTACTTGTTCTGCTCTGCTTATGTCAACTCTGGATAAAGACGGTGTCTCCCTCCCCCCATTCCCCTCCCTCTTCCTCCCCTCCTCTCTCTCTCTCTCTCTTCCCATCCCTCCTTCTTTTTTACCCTCTCTCTCCCCGTCCCTCCTTCTCTTTTACCCTCTCTCTCCCCCTTCCCCTCCATCCATCTCTCTCCCTCCTCCTTCTCTCCCTCTCTCTCCCCCTCCCTCTCCCTCCTGCCCTGTGGAATATTCCCAGACGGTACAGCATTCCTGTGCAGCACACAACAAGGTCATTGTTTACTGCGGAACAACCTGTAACACTGCCTGGCCCTCTCTCTCCATGGAGACGCTCGGCAACGGCCCCGTCACCACGGCAACGCCCCTTGATGCCTCCGCCGCTGCAGAAGCTGGAGTAATCACACACAGAGAGGGAGGGAGAGAGAGACAGGGGGAGGGACGGTGAGAGAGAGGGAGAGAGGGAGGGAGGGAGACAGAGAGGGAGGGAGAGAAGAAGTGGGAGAGAGGGAGAGAGGAGAGAGAGGGAGAGAGAGAATGAGTGAGAGAGAGAAAGAGAGGAAGAGAGAAAAAGAAAGAGAGGGAGAGAGAGAAGGAGAGAGAGAGAGAGAGGGAGAGGAAGAGAGAAAGAGAGAGAGAGGGAGAGAGAGAAGGAGAGAGAGAAAGAGCGAGAGAGGGAGAAAGAGAGAGAAGGAGAGAGAGAGGGAGAGACAGAGGGGGAGAGAGAAGGAGAGACAGAGAGGAAGCGAGAGAAGGAGAGAGAGGGAGAGAAAGAAGGAGAGACAGAGAGGGAGAGAGAGGGAGAGAGAAAGGGAGAGCGAGGGGGGATGTCTTCAGATCTTACTGGACCAGACAGCTTTCCTCTATAACATCTGATATGAATAGACGCCTTGCTTGCCATGTCCTACTGATCGTCCACTCAGCCGGACCACAACTGCTACAGCAGGAGTGTTTATAAGCACCACATAACTCACACACTGGCCAGTCTCTGGCTGACAGCGGTGGCCATGGTTACTGTACAGAGGGGAGGGGAACTCCTGTGGAGGGGAGGGGCTATCATGGATGATGGAGGCACAGTCCCAGTTATGAAGTCAGGGCCCAGAGGACCAGGCGCTGGCCCTGGTGACAGCAGGCTTCCTGGGCAGCAGGGGGGGCCACAGACCCCTGGGCCCCTGGTCCCCCAGCAGCTGTAGGCAGAGGGGCCTGTTGTTCAGGGCTGCCCCCCCTGGTAGATTCCTTACACAGGCTAAAAACAACAAGATGGCAACTGTGTCAACACTGCTCCCCTTCTCCCAGAGAAGCATGCCTTCAACAGGAGGCAGGAGGGCGCTCACACGCACACACACACACACACACACACGCTGACACACACACACACACACGCTCACACACACACACTCACTTACACACTCACACACACACTCACACACACACTCACACGCACGCTGACACACACACACTCACTTACACACTCACACACACACTCACACACACGCTCACACACGCTCACACACTCATACACACACACACACTCATGCTCACACACACACTCACACACACGCTCACACACGCTCAAACACACGCTCACACACACATGCTCACACACACTCATACACACGCTCACACACACACACACTCACACGCTCACACACACACACACTCACGCGCTCACACACGCTCAAACACACGCTCACACACACATGCTCACACACACTCACACACACGCTCACACACACACACTCACACGCTCACACACACACACACTCACACGCTCACACACGCTCAAACACACGCTCACACACACATGCTCACACACACACACAATGCCTTATCGGGTTACTTGCCCACTCAAACACATGTCATACCTGCACGCTATCAGACCCAGTCCTTCCCTCCAGGTCTGGACCTTACACTGGCATGTAGCAACAGCTGCACCAGCCCAGTCATCCACATAGCTGCCCCCACCCAGCCCCCAGGACGCAGACCCCAGGCTCCAGTCCTCAGCCCCCGGCCACCAGGACCCAGCCTCCAGCCTCCAGTCCTCAGCCCCCAGCAGAGACACCAGCCTCCAGCCTCCAGGCTCCAGCAGAGACACAGGGACCCAGTCTCCAATGAGTCAGTCTGTAGTGTCAGTCTGTAGTGTCAGTCTGTGGTGTCAGTCTGTAGTGTCAGTCTGTAGTGTCAGTCTGTAGTGTCAGTCTGTGGTGTCCGTCTGTAGTGTCAGTCTGTAGTGTCAGTCTGTGGTGTGACTCTACTGGTGTCAGTCTGTGTTGTCAGTCTGTGGTGTGACTCTACTGGTGTCAGTCTGTGGTGTCAGTCTGTGGTGTGACTCTACTGGTGTCAGTCTGTGTTGTCAGTCTGTGGTGTGACTCTACTGGTGTCAGTCTGTGTGGTCAGTCTGTGGTGTGACTCTACTGGTGTCAGTCTGTGGTGTTACTCTACTGGTGTCAGTCTGTGGTGTCAGTCTGTAGTGTCAGTCTGTAGTGTCAGTCTGTGGTGTCTGAGTGCTGTCCTGGCAGCTGGAGCTCACACACACGTGGCCCTTCAGAAAGGCCCCGTCAGCACATCCTGCTACCCTGCTGCCCTGGCACACTC
Organism: Plecoglossus altivelis; assembly: GCA_036571765.1. Lineage (NCBI taxonomy): Eukaryota > Metazoa > Chordata > Actinopteri > Osmeriformes > Plecoglossidae > Plecoglossus > Plecoglossus altivelis. The sequence goes on along the minus strand of BROE01000009.1, from coordinate 899,497 downwards.
AGCAGAACCTCCGCAGGCTTGGAGCTCGCCTCATAAACCCAGGGGGAGGAGGGAGAGACAGAGAGCAGAGGAAGGGAGAGCGAGGGGACAGGGAGGGAGAGAGAGAGAGAGAGACAGAGAGGGAGAGAAGGGAGAAGAGAGAGAGAAGGGAGAAGAGAGAGAGAAGGGAGGAGAGAGAGCAAAGGGAAGAGAGAGACGAGAAGAGAACGAGGGGGAGAGAGAGAGGAGAGAAGAGAGAGAGGATAGAAGAGAGAGCGAGGGGAGAAGAGAGAGTGAGGGGAAGATAGAGAGAGAAGGGAGAGGGGGGAGGGAGGGAGAGGAAGAGAGAGAGGCCAATGCTGACCAGGCTAGTATAGTTTTTCATCAGCTGGAGGGAACAGGCTACAGAACAGGCTCGCTCATCCCCACCCCTTCCTCCTCCCTCACCCCCACCACCTTCTCCCCCTCCTCCACCCCCACCCCCACCCCCATCCTCCTCCCCCACCCCCTCCTCCTCCCCCACTCCCTTCTCCTCATAGACATCGGGAAGGGAGGGGGGACAGAGGAGGAGAGAGGGAGAAGGGGGGGTGGGAGGGGGGCAGGTCGATCAATAAGGCCCTGGACTCTGCTGGCTTTGCTCTGGAAACACTATTTATAACCTACAGACTGAGAGAGGAGGTGCGTTCCCCCACCTTCACATGTCTGAACACCACGTTCCTCTCAGCATGGAGTTAGTCCAGCGGTGGAGAACAGCTTTGTGGTGGTATTGAGTAGAGATTGGTTAGATGTTAGAGTATGGGAGGTTGGTAAAGGTATAGAGAGATGATGAGTTATTGAGGTATAGTTGATTTGAGAATTTTGTAGAGATGATTGAGATGAGATGATGAGTATGGATGTTGTGTAGGATGAAGATGTTAGGAGGTGGTGTTGTGTGAGATGATGATGGTGTATGATGAGAGTTATGAAGAGAAAGAGAGAGAGAGAGAGGGGGAGAGAGGGAGGGAGTGAGAGATGCAGGTGTGAGAGAGAGAGAGAGAGGGACAGAGAGAGAGAGAGAGAGAGGGAGGGAGGGAGGGAGAGAGAGGGAGGAAGAGAGAGAGAGAGAGGAAGTGAGAGAGAGAGAGAGAGAGAGAGAGACGAGATGATTTGAGGAGGATGTGTGTAGTATGAGAGTAAGGGGTGGGGTGTGGAGTAGAGTGGATTGAGATGTATGAAATCAGAATGAGTTATGAGAGAGATTAGGTTGGGATGTAGTATTGGGAGATGTGGTATTGTGTGTTGATGAGATTGCAGTGTGTGGTAATGAGTAGAGAGTTAGATGGTTGACTATTTTGTATATGTAGATGATGAGAGAGAGTTGATGTTATGTTTAAGCAGGAAGAGGTCATGGTTAGAGTGACTGAGTTACTGACCTTTAACCCCTGTGGCCGTGTTGATGAGGAGCTACTGGGCAGTTACTCTTCACCACTTCCCTCTTTGCTCCTCCATGATGCCGTACAGCCGCACAGCCGGTCTGGAGTACTGCGAGCCCTGGGAGGGCCATTCATATAACCCACTGAAACGCTGTATATGCACAAGCACACAGACACATGGAAGCTATGCTTTCTAGGAAACAGCGTTCTAGAAAATGAAGCAGTCAAAAAAGCTACAATGGAACAAGGCAGAAGCCACATTTTCCAAAACTAAAGTTTGCATCATTGATTGAATACTTACTGAGGTCTGTTTTTTTTTTTTAAATAAAACTTTGTCATCTTTTTGTGGAGAAAAAAAAAATCTCTCCAAAAAAACATTTCTCACTCCAAAATAAAAATGTTAAGACCTGAAAACAAATTGTAAAAAAAGTTTGTGTAGAGAGGAGAGAGTAATGTGCATGGAGTGGAGAGAGAGGTGTGTGTGTCCGATGCGAGAGCGAGAGAGAGAGAGAGAGAGAGAGAGGTTTGTGTTGGAGAGAGGAGAGAGAGAGAGAGCGGTGTGTGTGGAGAGGAGAGAGAGAGAAGAGAGAAGAGAGGTGTGGTGTGGAGAGAGGAGAGAGAGAGAGGTGTGTGTGTGGAGAGAGAGAGAGAGAGAGAGAGAGAGAGAGAGAGAGAGAATGAGGTGTTTGTGGAGAGAGAGAGAGAGAGAGAGAGAGGTGTGTGTGGAGAGAGAGAGAGAGAGAAAGAGAGAGAGAGAGAAAGAGAGAAAGACAGAGAGGGTGAGAGAGAGAAAGAGAGAGAGAGAAAGATAGAGAGAGAGAGAGAGAGAAAGACAGAGAGAGAGAGAGAGAGAGAAAGAAAGAGAGAGAGAGAGAGAGAGAAAGAGAGAGAGAGAGAAAGAGAGAGACAGAGAGAGAGAAAGATAGAGAGAGAGAGAGAGAAAGACAGAGAGAGAGAAAGAAAGAGAGAGAGAGAGAAAGAGAGAGAGAGAAAGAGAGACAGAGAGAGAGAGGAAGAGAGAGAGAGAGAGAGAGAGAGAGGGGCCTCACCGTCAAGAATGGATGTTTGGAATTCTGGAGCAGTGGGTCTTCTGTGAGTGTGTGTGCCACTTCATCCTGAAACACAACCACAAAGACTGTTTGTGCACAGCCCACAATGGCCTCATGTACTTAGGTATTAGAGAACGCCTCCTCTCCTCTCTCTTTCTTTCTTTCCCTCCATCCACTTTCTTTCTCTTTCCTGCCCTCCCCACCTCCCTTCCTCCCCTCACTCACTCCCTCCCTCCCTCCTCCCCCCCTGGTTTACTTCCTCCCTCCCTCCCTGCCTGCCTGCCTCCCTCCCTCAATGCCCCCCTCTCTCTCCTTCCCTGCCTCCCCCCTCTCTTTCTCCCTGCCTCCATCCCTCCCTGCCCCCCTCCTTCCCTCCCTGCCCCCCTATCTCCCTCCCCCAATATAGGGTCAACACCGGCGATCGTCACTCACTTTCGCTCCAGTCATGTCCTTCTTGAGGATCTTCCTGGCGTAGCAGGGTCCTAAGGTCTCCTTCACCAGGACCTCCATCCTGGGCGTCCCCTTCCCCAGCAGCATCAAGTGCTTAAAGTCCTGTGTCGTCTGTGGCGACAGAGTGAAAGAGAGAGAGAGGTGTCGTCTTTCAAACAGAAGCATTAACCAAATCTCTTCTCTAACCGGTCAGACATCTAATCCCCATGACAAGAGCACGGAGGCATCTACGGTACTTTTTCACCCACGCCGCAGTTTCCCCTCATTTAGAGGTGGGATTACAGGCAGCCAGGGCTCCTGTGACCTTCGACCTGGGGCCTGCTGAGGACCCTAAGAGCGGTTACCATGGGGACAGCCTATCAGGTGACCCCCAGGCCTCAGTGACTTCAGAGCACACGCATGCAGGGTGATGACACCAGGAGACTCAAGGTATCTGGTGCTAAGCCATGTGGGGGGCGGATGTTAGGGGAGGGGGGTTAGGGCACATGGGAGGGGGTTAGGGCACATGGGAGTTTCGGGGTAGAGAGAGAGAGGGAGAGAGAGAGGGGGAGAGAGAGAGAGGGGAAGAGAAAGAGATAGAGAGAGAGGGGGGGAGAGTAGAGGGGTAAGAGAGAGAGAGAGAGAGAGAGAGGGTGAAGAGTAGAGGGGTAAGAGACAGAGAGAGGGGGAGAGAGAGAGAGAGTGAGAAGGAGAATGAGAGTAAGAGAGAGAGTGAGAAGGAGAGTGAGAGTAAGAGAGAGAGGGAGAGGGAGAGAGAGGGTGAATAGTAGAGGGGTAAGAGAGAGAGAGAGAGAGAGGATACACCTCATTACAACTCACAATCTGACATGATGTAATCCAGCAGCTCAACTATGTAATGGTTCTAAGATTGTCATCTTATCAACAGGAAGACAATTTGGACCGTGAAGTCCCATCAAACGGCACTTAGTGTGTGTGTGTCTGTGTGTGTGTGTGTGTGTCTGTGTGTGTGTCTGTGTGTGTGTGTGTGTCTGTGTGTGTGTGTGTGTCTGTGTGTCTGTGTGTGTGTCTGTGTGTGTGTGTCTGTGTGTGTGTGTGTGTGTGTGTCTGTGTGTGTGTGTCTGTGTGTGGGGGTGTCTGTGTGTCTGTGTGCGTGTCTGTGTCTGTGTGTGTCTGTGTGTGTGTCTGTGTGTGTGTGTGTGTCTGTGTGTATGTGTATGTGTCTGTGTGTGTGTCTCTGTGTCTGTGTGTCTGTGTGTGTGTCTGTCTGTGAGTGTGTCTCTGTGTGTGTGTCTCTGTGTGTGTGTCTGTGTGTGTGTCTGTGTGTGTGTCTGTGTTTCTTCTCGTGTTTATCTCTGTGGTCAACTTCATTGATAGCGACGACGACTAAAGTTTTTCCCAACCAGATGATCTATATGATGTTGTCTGATGTGTGTGCACCTGTGAACATGCTTGTCCATGTGCATGTGTGTTTGCGCTTGTAAGTGAGTATTTGTGTGTGTGTATAAGAGTGTGTGTGTGTAATAGATTATTGTGTGTATAAGAGTGTGTGTGTGTATTAGAGTATCGTGTGTATAAGAGTGTGTGTGTGTATGAGAGTGTGTGTGTATGTGTGTATTAGAGTATCATGTGTGTAAGATTGTGTGTATGTATAAGTGTGCGTGTATAAGTGTGCGTGTGTAAAAGTGTGCGTGTGTGTATAAGAGTGTGTGTGTGTATAAGTATGCGTGTATAAGAGTGTGTAGGTGTATAAGTGTGCGTGTGTATAAGTGTGCGTGTATAAGAGTGTGTGTATATTAGAGCACCGTGTGTATAAGCTTGTGTGTGTGTGTATATATTAAAGTATGTGTATGCATAAGAGTGTGTGAGTATAAGTGTTTGTATAAAAGTGTTTGTTTGTATAACAGTAAGTGTATGTGAGAGTGTATTTGTGTGTGTATGTATGAGAGTGCATGTGTGTGTATGTGTGTGTATGTGTGTGTGTGTGTGTATGTGTGTGTGTATGTGTGTGTGTGCGCGTGTATATATGTGTGTGTGTGTGTGTGTGTGTGTGCGTGTGTATATATGTGTATGTGTGTGGCTGTTTGTGCGATTGGTATATGGTAGTGTGTGTGTATGGTATTGTGTATGTATGGTAGTGTGTGTGGGTTCGGTGTGTATTAGTGTTCTATGTGTGTGTCGCTGTTGTAGTGTGTGTGTTTGCGCGTGCTTATATATGCGTATGTGGTGTGATGTGCTGTGTGGGTTGCGCCACTTTGCCTCTCCTCAGGGTCCTCCACTGTGAGTTCGCTCGATGTCCGTGGTCCACTGCAGACAGTGCATGATGAATGTGTTAAGTCTGGGTCTCTCCGTCTTCATCAGCTGACACTAGGACTCCAGGACGAGACGGGAGGAAGGAGAAGGACAGGAAGGAGCAGGGGGAGAGGGGCGGAGAGGGGGAGAGGGGCGGAGGGGGGAGGAGGAAGGAGAGGGAGAGCGAGGGAGGAGGAAGGGGAGAGGGCCGGCAGCAGTGGAGAGGGGGGAAGAGGGGAAGAGGAAGGAAGAGGGGAGAGGAAGGAGAGGAGAGGGGCGAGAGGGGGAGAGGGGGAGGCGGAGGGGAGAAAGAGGAAGGAGACCGCGGGAGAGGAGGAGGAGGGAGAGGGGGCAGCGGGGGGAGACAGAGGACGGGGGAAGAGGAAGGAGAGTGGTGAGAAGGAGAGAGGGAGAGGTGGAGAGGCGGAGTGAGCGGGAGGCAGAGGAGGAGGGGCGAAGAGGAAGGAGAGGGGGAGAGAGGGAGGAGGAGAGGGGGAGAGGGGAGAGGGAAGAGAGGGAGGGAGGGGAAAGAGGAAGCGACGAGCTGAGAGAGGGAGAGGAGGGGGGGGAGCAGGGGGGGCGAGAGGGGGAGAGGAAGAGGGGAGAGAGAGAAAGGAGAGCAGGGGAGGGAGAGGACGAGAGGAGAGACAGGAGAAGAGGGGAGAGGACGAGAAGAAGGAGAGGAGGGGAGGAAGAGTAGGGAGGTGGGGAGAGGGGGAAGAGGGGGAGAGAGAGGATGGAGAGGAGGGGAGGGAAAGGAGAGGAGAGAGAAGGGAGAGGAGGAGGATGGAGAGGAGGGGAGGGAGAGGAGGAGGGAGAGGAGGAGAAAAGAGGGGTGGAGGGAGAGGACACGAGGAGGAGAGAGACCCACTGTTACAGCCATTTATCTTTATCTCCATCCTAACAGACAGTGCTGTGCTGCTGGGTAGCAACAGCGCAGGTGTGCTGGGTGTTCAGACAGAAGCTTCCAAATCTGTCGCTCCACAACTAGGAAACCTTCCAGGTTCTGGCCTTAGTGGTCAATAACAAAAAGACTGAATTTGAGATAAATCAAAGTGTGCGTTGACATTGTCAGCTAAGATTCTCTGACTGAACTGGAGGCAAGTTCTCCCACGAAGACTAAAACACAACAGGGCTTCGAAATACAGAAACGGCAACAAAAAACTAAACTGTTTTTTAACATCTGTTCTGCTATGACTGATGTTCCAGGACGCGGCATTTCATCATTGACACAAAATGGCGAGCGCGTGGCAGATGGAGGAGATGTGAGTGGACCACCACTGAGCCCCAACATGGCTCCGTCAGGGTTGACAGTCGCTCCCTCCCCCTCGCTGTTCCTTACTCCTCTGCCTGGGTTCAGTGACTCAACACAAACCGTGCAGACGGAGATGGATACAGCACAGTGCCACAGATAAATTATTGATATCAGCCGCTTAATAACCACTATAACTCAAGAATGTCAGGAGGAAACATATTGTTTAACAAACAGTATGTTGTCTAATTACTCTTTTCAATCATCACAGGCAGAGCTGGGATGAGCACGCTGGCCAGTGAGACCACTGTGCTTGGTGAGGTAGCGTTTCTGAAGGCTCCCGTAGCGACAACAACGTCTGGTCGTGTGAGCCTAATTAGGGGTGAAATCAATGACTGGGCAGTTTTTTGGCGTTGCTGGTTTAAGTGTCTACTAATACCTATTTTTCTTAGTCACCGGTCACGTCACATGATTGTGTCACATGATTCTATATCAGTGGTTCTTAACCTGGGTTCGATCGAACCCCAGGGGTTCGCTGAGTCAGTCTCAGGGGTTCGGTGGAGGTCAAGACACACACCTGTCTCATATGATTATATGACTTTGAAACAATCGTATTTCCGTTTTTCAATTAAGAAGGGTTCGCTGAATGCGCATATAAAACTGGTGGGGTTCAGTACCTAGAACAAGGTTAAGAAGCTCTGTTCTAGAAGGTGAGGTGAGGCTGGAGATGGTGGAGGAGGAGTGGAGAGGGTGGAGATTAGGAAACAGGGAGTAGGAGGAGATACTCACCTGCAACGGAGAAGTTGTTTAAAGTGGTTTCTAAGGCAACCACGTCGTGCGTCCGCTCCTTCTAGTCTCTGAACGTCCAATCAGTCTTCAGCAGGAAGTAGCTCGACCTTCACGTCTCGACGTACTCGCCTAAGGGGTAGAAGTTAAGATAGATCACTTACAAAGACAACTGCGATGTCATTCAATAATCCGTTTCTTAGGTCAAAATCACATACGGAGACAAACTAAAGTCGCTAGTTTTGTCGCTAGTAGAAAAACAACACGAAAAAACAGCAACCGGCTAAATTGTCAACATTGCTCAGCATTCCTTGTTATGAAGGTACCAGTTGCGTGATGTTTGAGAGTGGTTAGCTAGTTAGCTACCGTTAGCAGTACCTTTCAATCGAATCGTCGCACATTTTTTACACCATTTTTTGAGGGACGAGTTGGATGTCTATAATAAAAATGCAATTGTAAAATAAGTCTCAAAATGTTTATTTTTTACGGACCCTCTCTCCTCTGCCTCATGAGAAGCTACTACTGCCAGGGTGTGTCCAGCCTTCTGTCTCTCACTCTCAAATCAATTTATTCCAGCTCCCGTTCAAGATATGTTGAGCCAGATGTTTCAGGACGTGGAAATCGCAAACAGCTTACACGACACAAAGACGCAGAGAGAGGCCTGAATATTTATACAGGAAAAGTGTAATTTATTTTTAATTACGGGAGTTGAGTATTAACCCCATGCAGTGTCTGAGCAAGCTGTCCTTAATTGCCCCATTTCCTCTGACACAGAAGTGTGTGTGTGTGTGTGTGTGTGTGTGTGTGTGTGTGTGTGAGGTGGATCAGTTAATGCTGATGCACACAGACACAGACGGTGTCTCAGACAGTCTCTTGTTGGAGGACAGTTCAGGGACCTTCAGATCAGACTGATCATCATCAAACGAACGGGAAGACTTCTGGACATTCCAGACAGGATGTTCAAAACATCCCTTCCTCCGCATCTCACTTCCCTGTTCGCCTGTTCGCCTGTCAGCCTGCCAACAGACCCAGGGGGGACGACGGGGGGGGGGGGGGGGGGGGGGGGGGGGGGGGGGGGGTGGGGGACGGTGGACGGTGGACGGGGGCACTGTGGAAAAAGAGCCCAGACCTGGTCAGGAAGTAGGAGGGTGAGCGACCACAGACGATGAGGTCTCCCCCATTCTGCACAGCAGGGCAGAAACACCAGCCTAGAACACCTGCCTTCCAGCAGGCTAAGCTGCCAATCACCGCAGGAGAGCGAACATCTGTGCTCCAGAGCTGGAACTTCAGGTTTCCAAACAGTAGCAGATGTCCAATATGTTCTTACGGCTGTCGCCATCTTTCATCACTGGTGAACCAGTAGATTTACATCTCCTGAGTTATGGAGAGGTTTTTAATACCAAATGCATCTTGTTTAGAAATGAAACAAGTTTGGTTATGTCATCGTTTGCAGCGTCATGTGACCTGCTGTGTTGGTCTGAAGTCTCAACTTTTGGTCTATTCAATTAGCTGCAATTCCAGTGATGAGTCATCAGTCTGTTTAACAACGCTGAGCTGGCAAATCACTGCACACATCATTCATCCTCTCTTAAAGATGCCAGGGAAATCTACGATCATGTTCGATGCCGAGTAGTTGGTTAAAAGCACCATTGAATATCACTCACTCTCCAAACATCCACTCTCCCCAGCCCTGCCCTCTCCCCAGCCCAGCCCTCTCCCCAGCCCAGCCCTCACCCCAGCCCTCTCCCCAGCCCTCTCCCCAGCCCTCTCCCCTGTCCTCTCCCCAGCCCTCTCCCCTGCCCTCTCCCCAGCCCTCTCCCCTGTCCTCTCCCCAGCCCTCTCCCCTGCCCTCTCCCCAGCCCTCTCCCCTGTCCTCTCCCCTGCCCTCTCCCCAGCCCTCTCCCCTGTCCTCTCCCCTGCCCAGCCAGGCCCAGAGGGGACAGCCTGTGAGCATGTTGAGCATGTGTCATCCCATCTCCCACACAGAATAGTTAGACGGTTGTGAAAATTCCTTACCTACAATAAGACAACAAATGCTTCAATAAACATCGTTTAGTAAAACTAAATACTGACAAGTGTCAAACAGAGCAGTCTGACTAAATAAAGCCAGAAGTGTGTGTGTGTGTATGTGTGTGAGTGTGTGTGTGTGTGTGAGTGTGTTTTTGAGTGTGTGTGTGTGAGTGTGTTTTTGAGTGTGTGTGTGTTTTTGAGTGTGTTGTGTGTGGTGTGTTTTTGAGTGTTTTGAGCTGGGTTGTGTCAGTGTCAATGTGTGTGTCTTTGTTGTATGTGTGTGTGTGTGTGGTGTGTGGTGTTTGTGGTGTGATAGTTGTGAAGTGTGTTTTGTGTGTTTTCAGTGTGTGTCGTGTGTGTGTGAGTGTGTTGTGTATGTGTGTGTGTGTGGTGTGTGTGTGTGAGTGTGTTTTTTGTTTTTGAGTGTGTGTGTGTGTGTGTTGTGTTTTGTGTGTGTGAGTGTGTGTGTGTGTGTGAGTGTGTTTTTGAGTGTGTGTGTGTGAGTGTGTTTTTGAGTGTGTGTGTGTCAGTGTGTGTGTGTGTGTTTGAGTGTGCGTGTGTGTGTCAGTGTGTGTGTGTGTGTGTGTGCAGTGACGCGTATACTTCTGTACAAGTAGGCATACATGCATCGACAACAAGAACGCCAACATCGAGCCAGGAGCTTTCTGGCTAGTGTCTCTGACGCACACAGGCAAAAAGCCTTTCCCAGCCCCCCTCAGCACCCACCCCTGCCCCCCCACCCCCCTTGCCCCCCTCAGCACCCACCCCTGCCCCCCACCCCTGTGCCCCCCCCTCAGCACCCACCCCTGCCCCCCCCCCCCCTGTGCCCCCCTCAGCACCCCCCCCCTCCCCCCCCCTGTGCCCCCTCAGCACCCACCCCCTGCCCCTCCAGGTTGGCATGAGTTGGTGCCCCCCGGGTCCATGATGACGCAATCCAGCATGCCGGTGTCTGCGGACGGTGACATTCTTCCACTAGAAGGCAGGATCACATGCTGAGGTGACAGTGACCCTGTCACAGAGCCACAACTCTGCTTCCCGTGACGAAGCAGACCAGCGTGTCGGGACAGGACAGCTTGAATGGAGCCTCTCTCTCTCTCCCTTCATCTTTCCCTTCATCTTTTCCTCCCTCTGTCTTTCTCTCCCTCTCTCTGTCTGTTTGTCTCTCCCTCCCTCTCTCTCTCCCGCCCTCTGTCTCTCTCCCTCCCTCTCCCTCTATCTCTCTCCCTCCCTCTCCCTTTGTCTCTCCCTCTCCCTTTGTCTCTCCCTCTCTCTCCCTCTCCCTCCCTCCCTCCCTCTCCCTCCGTCTCTCTCTCCCTCTCCCTCCCTCTCACTCTCTCTCCCTCTCTCTCCCTCCGTCTCTCTCTCCCTCTCTCTCCCTCTGTCTCTCCCTCCCTCCATCTCTCTACTGTCCCAGGGACTCGGTCTTTAGGAAATGAGGTGAGTTCAGTGACCCAGCTCATCATAGTGGAATTTAACACATAGGTTACTCCACCCCCCAACACAAATCCCACACATACACTAACACACACACGCCCCAGGCCTGCACACACAAACACGCATTCACACTCACACACTCTCTCTCTCCACAGAATGTGAATCACACCCTTGTTTGTGTGGGGCTTTTGCTGTCATGCACATCTTAGCCTTGTGGACAAACACCCTACTGTTCCCAGTAGCTGCAGCCAGGAGAGAGGAGATAGAGAGAGGAGATGGAGAGAAGAGAGATGGAGAGGAGATGGAGAGGAGATGGAGAGAGAGGAGATGGAGAGAGAGGAGATGGAGAGAGAGGAGATGGAGAGGAGATGGAGAGAAGAGAGATGGACAGAGAGGAGATGGAGAGAGGAGATGGAGAGGAAATGGAGAGACGAGAGATGGAGAGAGAGGAGATGGAGAGAGGAGATGGAGAGAAGAGAGATGGAGAGAAGAGAGATGGAGAGAGAGGAGATGGAGAGAGAGGAGATGGAGAGAGAGGAGATGGAGAGAGGAGATGGAGAGAGAGGAGATGGAGAGAGGAGAGAAGAGAGATGGAGAGAGAGGAGATGGAGAGGAGAGAGGAGGTGGGGAGGAGATGGAGAGAGGAGAGATGGAGAGAGGAGATGGAGAGAGGAGAGATGGAGATAGAGGAGATGGAGAGAGGAGAGATGGAGAGAAGAGATGGAAAGAGAGGGACGGAGTCTGTCTGTGTGTGTCTGTCATTTGGCCTGCCTGCCTGCCTGCCTGCCTGCCTGCCTGCCTGCCTGCCTAGTCTGGTCTGTATTTCAGTTGAACTCTGTTCATTTCCTAACAACCCCTCTTCCTCTTTCTATCCCCAGAACTTCTTCTTTTATCACTATCTTTTATTAGTGGCTTGAAAGTGACCTCCTGGTATGACTCACAGACTGGCCTGACCTGCCATGGCTGAGACAAAAGGCTCAAACTAGAGAGATGACAGAAGGCACTGGAGAGAGGAGGAGAGAGGGAGAGGAGAGAGGGAGAGCGAGGGAGAGGAGAGAGTGGGAGAGGAGAGAGGGAGAGCAGGGGAGAGGAGAGAGGGAGAGGAGAGAGGGAGAGCGAGGGAGAGGAGAGCGAGGGAGAGGAGAGAGGGAGAGCAGGGGAGAGGAGAGAGGGAAAGCGAGGGAGAGGAGAGAGGGAGAGGAGAGAGGGAGAGGAGAGAGGAAGAGGAGAGAGCAGGAGAGAGGGAGAGGAGAGAGCAGGAGGGAGAGAGGAGGAGAGAGGGAGAGGAGAGAGGGAGAGGAGAGAGGGAGAGCAAGGGAGTGGAGAGAGGAAGAGCGAGAGAGGAAGAACAAGGGGGAGACGGGGTGGAGGAGGAGAGGATGAGAGGAGGAAAGGAGGAGAGGAGAGGAGGAGAGAGGCGGACAGGCAGACAGAAGTGTGTGTCCAGGATGTAGAGAGAGACAGATCACTACATATGTTCACTACATATGTACACCATGCCTGCGTAGGCAAAGTGTGTATGTACTGCTGCGTGTGCTTGTATGTGTGTGTGTATATGTGTGTACTGCTGTGGGTGTGTGTACTGCTGTGTGTGTGTGTGTGTGTTGGGGGATATGCATTGTCCTGTCAGACTCTGACAGAGTATCTTTACATGACAAGCAGCTGGTGAGGTCTGGCTGCTCGCTGGGCAAAGTGGAAAATAATGAACTGGGAGGCTCTGCCAAACACATGAGGATTCATCTTGATTTGCCAACTGCTGCATGGCCTGTATGTAGACAGCACCAATGTGTCAGTGCCACGCCCTTCTCCACACACACACACACGCACACACACACACACACACACTACACACCCACGCACGCACACGCTACACACACAACACACACGCGCACGCACACAGGAAGACTTTAAGAGCTCACTCACAAATACATAATTTGTTGTGAAACCGATTTTTCTGACTTTCCGAGCAATCTTCTGTGATTGAATCAGCGTGGCAGTAGCATTGAGGCTGACATATGCTTTGATGCACAGAGCACAGCAGCAGCTTCAAGTTATGAATTCCTCATCTTTACAAAGCTGGCAGTGGCACTAAAGGTGAACATGAGAATAAAGAACCAAGGTGATCCATAAGAAACCAGATGCTGACGATTCTCAAAGGACCCAGAGAACCTGGACGTCTGGATCCAGGCAGGCGCACACACACACACACACATGCACACGCACACACACACAGTCACACACACACTCACACACACTCACACACTCACACTCACACACACTCACACACACACTCACACACACACTCACACGCGCACGCGCACACGCGCACACGCGCACGCGCACACGCACACACACACACACACATACACGTGTACTGTATGTACACACACACACACGCACACGCACATACACACACATACACGTGTACTGTATGTACACACACACACACACACACACACATACGAGCACACACACACACATGTACTGTATGTACACACACACATACGCACACACACACACACACATGTACTGTACGTATACACACACACTCACACACACACTCACACACGCACACACACATGTACTGTACGTGCGCACACGCATGCGCGCACGCACATGTACTGTACGTGCGCACACGCATGCGCGCGCACACACACAAGGGCACACACACAAACACACACGCATGCGCGCACACACACGCACACACACACACGGCAGGGCCAAGTTATCATTCCCAAGGTCAGCTGTGAAAAGAAAAGGGTCCAGTATTCACATCTCCACAAACGCTTCATTTGAACACCAAGGCCATTTGCAAGTCTGCTTAAGAAGCGCGTGCAGAAACACTCCTGAAAAGAAGATTGGAAGCGGACAGTGCTGGAGACAAGGAGGATGACAGGGAGGATGACAGGGAGGATGACAGAGGTCAGCGCTCTCAGCCCAACAAACGCCTGCGTCGCTTGGCGCTACGTGACGGCAGAAATGCGAGGCCCCAGCTGCCATTGCTAGCTAGCTCTTTAATAAACACATCATGCTACATTCATCACAGCACACAGAGAGAGGCCAGCCCTGTGATCTGGCATCACACACACACACACACTCATACACACACACACACATACACACACACACACACACACACATACACACACACACTCATATACACACACACACATACACATACACACACACATACACACACATACACATCGCAGGTTGACCACCAGGAAAACAGGAGGACCCACACACACGTTCCCCTTCCTGTCCTACTGGTCCAGCAACTGGCAGGACATTCATGGTTAGAGGACGGGAGGCAGGGGTGTGTGTGTGTGTGTGTGTGTGTGTGTGTGTGTGTGTGTGTGTGTGTGTGTGTGTGTAAGAGACTCCCAGGAAAAGGAGGTTGAGGATTAGGGAATTAAACCCAAACCAACAAGAGGAGGGGGCAGGTCTTGTTGTTCTTGGGCGCGGCCTCTGGCTCTGTGCAGAGCTGCGCCCTGGATGCTGCTCTGCATTTAATGAGCTCCCCAGCCCCATCCAGCCCCCCATGCCCAGCCCTCAAACACATCCCCCATCCAGCCCCCACCAGCCCCACGCCCGTCCAGAGGCAAGTTGCTGGCCCCAGCCCCCATCCCGCCCCCATCCAGGCCCCCATCCAGGCCCCCATCCAGGCCCCCATCCAGGCCCCCATCCAGGCCCCCATCCAGGCCCCCATCCAGGCCCCCATCCAGGCCCTCTCAACACAGCCCCCATCCCAGCCCCCATCCCAGCCCCTCAACACAGCCAACCCACCTCATCAGCCCAGCCTGGTCCACATGCTGACCCTCCCAGGTGTATTCCATCTTCCTACATCTTTCTTTCTTTCCTTCACTTCTGTCCTTGTTCCTGCTGTCTCCTCAGTCGCCTGTCTGTCTGTCTCCTCTGTCAGCCTGTCTGTCTCCTCAGAGTCAGGCTGTCTGTCTCTCTGTCAGCCTGTGTCTCCTCTGTCAGCCTGTCTGTCTCCTCTGTCAGCTGTGTGTCTCCTCTGTCAGCTGTCTGTCTTCTGTAAGCCTGTCTGTCTCCTCAGTCAGCCTGTCTGTCTCCTCAGTCAGCCTGTCTGTCTCCTCAGTCAGCCTGTCTGTCTTCTCTGTCAGCCTGTCTGTCTCCTCAGTCAGCCTGTCTGTCTTCTCTGTCAGCCTGTCTGTCTCCTCAGTCAGCCTGTCTGTCTGTCTTCTCTTGTAGCCCTGTTCTGTCCTCCTCAGTCAGCCTGTCTGTCTCCTCAGTCAGCCTGTCTGTCTCCTCAGTCAGCCTGTCTGTCTCCTCAGTCAGCCTGTCTGTCTTCATGCAGCTGGATGGAGCGTCTGGCAGAAGCTTCAACAGGTCTCAGGCTTCCTCTCCCTCCCTCCCTCCCTCCCTCCCTCCCTCCTCCTCTCTCCCTCCTCCCTCCCTCCTCCTCCCCTCCCTCCCTCCCTCCCTCCCTCCCTCCCTCCCTCCCTCCCTCCCCCTTCTCTACCACTGCAGCTACTACTGCAACAGGAAAAAAGGAGAAGGGGGAGGCTGGGGAGGAGGGGAAGGAGGGGGAGAAAGGAGGGGGAGGGAAGGAGGGAGGAGGGGGAGGAAGGGAGAAGGAGGGTTGGAGGAGGAGGATTGAGGGGGAAGAAGGGGGAGGAGGGGTGAGGAGGGAGAGAGGAGGGGAGGGGGAAAGGAGGGGGAGGAGGGGGAGAGGGGGAGAGGGGGAGAGGGAAGGGAGGGGGAGGAGGAGATCTGTCTGCTTCTCTTTCTCACGCTGGTAAGAAAGCCTTCACTTCTTCTCTCCTCTGCAGTGGGAGACACCTGCTGATTACCATAGAGACACTGTGGGAAGTTCTCCCCTGCCTGTGTGTGTGTGTGTGTGTGTGTGTGTGTGTGTGTGTGTGTGTGTGTGTGGTGTGTGTAATGTGCCCCCTATCCCTGGGCAAACAATCTAGACCGTGGATTAGTTAACTGGGTTACTGCATGGCAAACAAATAAACACACATTATTTAGTTCAAATTAGTGCCAATTAACTCCCAGTGACCAGGGAACAGGCTGAGTCTCGTCACAGCAGCCCAGCTGAGGATGAGACACACAGGAGACACATCAACTGTCTTACTGCTGCTGACCACACACAGCAACACGTCTGTACATCACAGCCCTGCTACCTGAGCACATAGGAGACACATGCTGAGGACAGTCCAGGAGAGGAGAGGGAGAGGGGAGGAGAGGGGAGGAGAAGAGAGAGGAGGGGAGAAGGAAGAGGAGAGAGAAGGAGTCGGGAGGGAGGAGAGAGGAGAGAGGAGGTGAGGGAGGAGCGGGTGAGGAGAAGAGGAGGAGAGGAGAGAGAGAGAGAGGGAAGAGACAGAGAGAGAGGGAAGAGACAGAGAGAGAGAGAGAGAGAGAGAGAGAGAGAGGGAAGAGACAGAGAGAGAGAGAGACAGAGAGAGAGAGGGAAGAGACAGAGAGAGAGGGAGAGAAAGAGAGAGAGAGAGAGAGAGAGAGGGAAGAGACAGAGAGAGAGAGACAGAGAGAGAGGGAAGAGACAGAGAGTAAGGGAGAGAGAGAGAGAGAGAGAGAGAGAGAGGGAAGAGAGAAGGAACAAAGACAAGAGGAGGGAGGAAGCGAAGAGAGGAAAACAGACAGGCAGACAGACAGACAGACAGACAGACAGGCAGGCAGGCAGACAGACAGACAGACAGGCAGTGCATGGCCGAGCACCACAGTCTTAGCGAGCAGGAGGACTCTGCACAGCAAAGTAAGCACACAGCAGGACTGGTCGCTAGCGTTGGACGAGCTAGGGAGGTTCTCTCCATGCGCTCTGGTCCCTCAGAACCCTGCCTGCCTGCCGACAGCTGCAGCACAGCTATTTACTTCTCTCCACCACATTTAGCAGGAAGCCTGATACTCATTACCCGGAGCAGGGGGCCCACACTGACGGCCAGATGCCCAGCCCGGGAGCCTGCTTCCTGGGGAGCCTCTGCTGCTCCCCTGCCTGGGGCTGGAGCTGGCTGTGGATGTTTGGCTGCTGGTCCTGTTGGAACTGGACACAGTGACAGCCAGACTGGCTCTGCTTCTGCAGTGCTGAGAAGTGTGTGTGTGTGTGTGTGTGTGTGTGTGTGTGTGTGTGTGTGTGTGTGTGTGGGCCACAGTGGACTGGCTGTGTGAAGTGTGTGTAGCTGAGAAGTGTGACTGTGTATGTGTGTGTGTGTGTGTGTCCGGGCCATGATGGACTGGCTGTGTGACGTGTGTGTAGTAGTATGGTGAAGATGCTGATGGTTCTGGGATGATTACTCACACCCCTACCCACACCCCTACCACACCCTACCCACACCCCTACCCACACCCTACCCACACCCCTACCACACCCCTACCACACCCCTACCCACACCCCTATCACACCCTACCAACTCACCTACCACACCCCTACCACACCCCTACCCACACCCCTATCACACCCTACCAACTCACCTACCCACACCCTACTACACCGCGAACACACACGCACACACACATGCACACACACACGCACACACACGCACACACATGCACACACACATGCACACACCCACATGCACGTGCACACACAAACATGCACACACCCACATGCACGTGCACACACAAACATGCACACACGCACACGTGCACACACATGCACACACACATGCACACACCCACATGCACGTGCACACACAAACATGCACACACGCACACGTGCACACACACTGGCAGCTCTTCTGCAGTCCCATGAGCAAGCCACCAGCATCTGAGACAGAACATCTCTCCCTGGACGGGTCACTGAACAATATTCTGGGAACAGAGAAACTAGCTCAAAGTTTTCTACCTCCCCACTCATCCCCCTCCATCAGTTGATCCCTCCCTCTATTCCTCCCCGTTTCCCTCCCCCTTTCCCTCCCTCTATCCTCCCTCCCTGTATCCTTCCCTCTATCCTTCCTCCCTCCCTCCCTCCCTCCCTGTATCCTTCCCTCTATCCTTCCTCCCTCTCTCCTTCTATCCTTCCCTCTATCCTTCCTCCCTCTCTCTATCCTTCCTTCCTCCCTCCCCCCTGTATCCTTCCCTCTATCCTTCCCTCCCTCCCTCTCTACCCCTCCCGCCCCCCCACTCCCTCAGTCCCGGAGCCAGCTGAGCATGCTTCCCGAATCCACAGTTGTTGTGGCCTTCGTTAGGCTAACGAGGGGGCCGACTCTGCTAGTGTCAGGAAGTAAATGAGTCAAACAAACAAGAGCTGGGAAATGAGGGAGGGATGGAGGGAAGGAGAGGGAGGGAGGGAGGGAAGGAAAGGGAGGGAGGGAAGGAGCGACAGAGAGGGAGAGAGAAGGAGAGGGAGGGATGGAAGGAAGGAAAGAGAGGGAGGGAGAGACAGAGAGGGAGGGAGGGAGGGAGGGAGGGAGGGAGGGAGAGGATGGAGAATAAGGGAGGGAGGGGGAGGAGGATGGGTTCTGATGCACATCACTGGGTTATTGGCCAAGCCAGGAATGCCGTGGAATCTGAATAACCACAATCTGCCACTTTGAAGTTGGATGATGCTACGACTTTGATGGAAACTTCAGACAGTAAATTTCTCCAAACTTCTGCTTGGTGCCCAGAACACACTACAGGCTGTAAACATGTGTGTGTGTGTGTGTGTGTGTGTGTTTGTGTGTGTGTGTGTGTGTGTGTGTGTGTGTGTGTGTGTGTGTGAGAGAGAGAGAGAGAGGTGGGGGGAGAGATGGACATCCCATAGGTGAAAAACTGTTGCTGGAGCTGAACACATCTATAACTGCTGTCCAGATACACACCAAGAACATTCTAGAGTCTATGCTTCTGTACGGTACTGCCTGTCTTAGGATGTGTGAAGCAAAACTAGACCATGGGGATGGGTACAGCTCAGTGGTAGAACATGGGGATGGGTACAGCTCAGTGGTAGAACATGGGGATGGGTACAGCTCAGTGGTAGAACATGGGGATGGGTACAGCTGAATGTTAGAACATGGTGATGGGTACAGCTCAGTGGTAGAACATGGGTATGGGTACAGCTGAATGGTAGAACATGGGGATGGGTACAGCTCAGTGGTAGAACATGAGGATGGGTACAGCTGAATGGTAGAACATGAGGATGGGTACAGCTCAGTGGTAGAACATGAGGATGGGTACAGCTCGGTGGTAGAACATGAGGATGGGTGTATCTCCAGTGTAGACAGACAACACCAGCCTGTGCTGCCCTGTGAGATCTGTTCCAGGTGTCCGTCCCTGCCTGAGATCACCAGACCAGGCTGAGCCTGTCTGAGACTGGAAACACCAGGCGGAAGAGTGGGAGCTTCCTCAGGCTTAGCCTCAGAACCCTACTGCTGTTGGAGAGAGGGAGACAGAGATGGCGGGAGAGAGAGAGATGGTGGGGAAGAGAGAGATGGCGGGAGAGAGAGAGAGAGCTGGAGGGAGACAGAGATGGATGGAGGGACAGAGAGAGATGGAGGGACAGAGAGATGGAGACAGAGATGGAGGGTGAGAGAGAGATGGAGGGAGAGAGAGAGAGATGGAGGGACAGAGAGATGGAGAGATGGAGGGACAGAGAGATGGAGAGATGGAGGGACAGAGAGATGGAGAGAGGGAAAGAGAGAGATGGAGAGAGAAAGATGGAGGGAGAGAGAGATGTAGGAAGACAGAGATAGAGGGAGAGAGAGATGGAGGGACAGAGAGATGGAGAGAGGGAGGGAGAGATGGAGGGAGAGAGAGAACGATGAAGGGAGGGACAGAGAGAGATGGAGAGAGAAAGATGGAGGGACAGAGAGCTGGAGGGAGAGATGGAGAGAGGGAAAGAGAGAGAGAGCAAGATTTTTCATGCTGGTGTCTGGCCCACAGCTTCCAGCCATGACATCACCTCATCAGAGGGTTACTGGGGTACTAGACGGGCTGGTGGGCCACATCACCACTAAGCCCTCCCTGGCCTGGCCTGTATGAAGATAGGCTGGCTCACGTGCCTCACACACAGGAAAGAACAGCTACACTGAGCCTCTTTGTTCTAGGCTGTTACATAGGGGGCAGTTCTGATTGGCTGTTACATAGGGGCAGTTCTGTTAGGCTGTTACATAGGGGCAGTTCTGTTAGGCTGTTACATAGGGGCAGTTCTGTTAGGCTGTTACATAGGGGGCAATTCTGATTGGCTGTTACATAGGGGGCAGTTCTGATTGGCTGTTACATAGGGGCAGTTCTGTTAGGCTGTTACATAGGGGCAGTTCTGATTGGCTGTCATATAGGGGCAGTTCTGTTAGGCTGTTACATAGGGGCAGTTCTGTTAGGCTGTTACATAGGGGCAGTTCTGATTAGCTGTTACATAGGGGGCAGTTCTGTTAGGCTGTTACATAGGGGCAGTTCTGTTAGGGGTAGTAGGGGCGATTAGATAGGGGGTAGTGCTGTTCATCTACAGGTGAATCTCAGAGGTAGCAGGACAGCAGCACCTGTGGTGAGCTGGAAAGACAGGCATCTGAAAGCTCACCTTCAGTGTCTTGGGGAGGGGGAGGAGGGGGAGGAGGGTGACAGTGACGCGACATTAAACCCCTTCCTGTCAGAGATGCTGGGCGGACGCCCTCCAATCACAGACAAGCGTCTCCCGGTGACATTTCGCAGACCACAGCTGCCGGGGTGAGACAGCATGCCAACTCACTACTCCTCAAGGGCTGTTTGTTTAGTGAGAAGAGTGTGTGTGTGTTGGTGTGGACAGGGTGTGAGTTTGGGTGACAGGGAGGGACGCCTGTACAGGCTAGTGTGTGTGTGAGGGTGTGTGTGTGTGTGTGTGTGTGTGTGCGTATGTATTTATGTTTGTGTTCTGCTAGTTCAAGGTGATGACCCTGGCTGAAGACGTATGATTAGCCGGTCTCTCCAGCGTGAGCCAGGAACATGGCAGAGTGCCAAGTGTGCCAGGACACGCCAGTGTGTGCAGGACACGCCAGTGTGTGCAGGACACGCCAGACACAGCGCACACGTCAAACATCACATGGCTGAATAACTTGTTTCTCAACAAGAACAAGACACACCAGATTTCCTAATAAAGTCCAGGAGCTTGGTATCTCATCTCTTCACGCTAACACAATCCCCCGTCCTCTGTCCCCAGTCCTCCTTGATTTTACTAGCCAGCCATCCAGCCACCCACCCAGCCAGCCATCCAGCCACCCACCCAGCCAGCCAGCCACCCAGCCAGCCAGCCAGCCACCCAGCCATCCAGCCAGCCAGCCAGCCACCCAGCCATCCATCCATCCATCCAGCCAGCCAGCCAGCCAGCCACCCAGCCAGCCAGCCAGCCACCCAGCCAGCCACCCAGCCAGCCAGCCAGCAAGCCAGCCAGTCAGTCAGCTAGCCGGCCAGACTGGCTGCTCTGGCAGAGCTATGAGCAGGCAGCTCTGAGTCCTCTGCTCACAATCTGCTGGTATGTGAGAAATGCCTGGACATCCAATCACAACCAGAGACAGGCTTACCACTGACCAGCCTCCACCCTCCCAGACCAGCCTCCAGCCTCCCAGACCAGCCTCCACCCTCCCAGACCAGCCTCTAGTCTCCACCCTCCCAGCCAGCCTCTAGCCTCCCAGACCAGCCTCCACCCTCCCAGACCAGCCTCCACCCTCCCAGACCTCTAGTCTCCCAGACCAGCCTCTAGCCTCCCAGACCAGCCTCCACCCTCCCAGACCAGCCTCTAGCCTCCCAGACCAGCCTCCACCCTCCCAGACCAGCCTCTAGCCTCCAGCCTCCAGCTGGCCTGATGGACACCGGAGAATCCCACTAACAATTAGTTATTGTGAATTCCCCAATTCAGGATGGAAATCATCAGTTGGCATAACTATCCCTGGGCCATAACAGTGTAAACATAGCACAGGGTAGGACACAGATAAAGCAGTATGAACAGAGGCCAGGGTAGGACACAGGCTTCTTTCTTCTGGGTCAAACTAATCAGGAACGTAAAACAACCCACTCACCTGTATAGTAAATAAAGCCATCCCTCCTTCAGGATCTCTACATCAGCCATGCTGGAGGATGCTGCAGGGTCTCCAGAGCTCTGACCGGGACACACTCAGACCTGTGCCCCAGCTTGCCTCTCCCTGTCTGGGCAGGAGTCTGGAAGCCTGCCCCTGGAGTGTGGAGGTGCCTTCCTATCAGGAACCTGTCAGCACCAGGGGAAGAGGACAATCATTCAATCATACTATTGTGAGCTAAAAGACTTTGTGAATGTTCACCCCTGGTAACAGCGTTGAAATGCACATTGATCCAAGTGTTTGCAGGTTCCCAAACCTGAGAGGAACATAAAGACCTACAGGAGGTCTTCCTATGATGGGGGAGACATGGTTGGACACAGAAGGACGTTTAGAAGTCCTCAAGCTGTCCAATCTGTTCCCTGTCATCATACAGTAGATACGATGCTTGGCCGTGATGGAAAACCATCAAAGGACTTGACATTTTCAAGCCTTCACCTTAAAAGACCTTCCTAAATCCGACATATGCAGAACACGATCGATTCCAGAGCTTTTAATGAAAATGTCAAATGAATGCTTGTTGTTAACAAGGGAATCCAAATCCGTCTACTGGAATCAATCATTCCTCCCGGGTCCTGTCACAGTCAGACTGCCACGGCAGAACAGGCACCTCATTGGTCGACTGATGAGCACAACAACAGGAAGTAGTTGTGATATCGACAGAGTAGCAGAGTCTGAGGTTATGAACCTTCCCTCACCGGGAAACTTTAACATCATTTGTGTTTGTTGCAAATCGTTAAGTCGGAATATCTGTTGTTGAAATAGAAGACGCCTTCATTTTTACTTTCTTTTTTTTGTGGATATTCTTAGAAATGTTTTGTTGAACTGGCTGGCCTTCTGAGAGAAGTAACGTCAGCTCTAAGAGGATGTGTGATCAGGCCATCAGAACATCTCTATTCTCTGCTCTGAAGCACCAACATCATTACCATCACCACAGGACACACACACACACACTCTAGGATACTGTACATCCCAATGTACACACACATAAACACACAGCTCCAGCTCTGAAGCACCAACAGAACTCTGCTGTTTCATGTGAGCAGGCTGCTGCTCCAGCCCTGTCAGGATGGCTGCACCCAATACTCTGACAGCAGTACTCTGACAGCAATACTCTGACAGCAGTACTCTGACAGCAATACTCTGACTCTGACAGCAATACTCTGACAGCAGTACTCTGACAGCAATACTCTGACAGCAGTACTCTGACAGCAATACTCTGACTCTGACAGCAGTACTCTGACTCTGACAGCAGTACTCTGACTCTGACAGCAATACTCTGACAGCAGTACTCTGACAGCAGTACTCTGACTCTGACAGCAATACTCTGACAGCAGTACTATGACTCTGACAGCAATACTCTGACTCTGACAGCAATACTCTGACAGCAGTACTCTGACTCTGACAGCAGGTCACATGGTTCAAGGCCTCAGCACACCACATCACTGCCTCCATCCCTCCCCTCCTCCCTCCCTCCCCTCCTCCCTCCCTGGCTCCATCTTTGCCTTCCTCTCTCATTTCCTGCTTCCCTCCCTCTATGCCTGATCCACTCACTACCCCTCTCCCTCCCTCCCTCCCTTCCTCCTTACCTGTCTCTCCTACCCTCTCTGCTTTTCAATCATTCATCCTTCTAGCTTTCACTCCAGGGGCCGTCCCATTCAATGCAGATCAGTGTCATGGAACCTGGCAGCCCCACACGGAGCCAGCGACCAGGCCAAGAGGACAGCATGGCCGAGCGTGTGTGTGTGTGTGTGTGCGTGTGTGTTTGTGTGTGTATGTGTGTGTGAGTGTGTGTGTTTGTGTGTGTGTGTACGTGTGTGTGTTTGTGTGTGTGAGGTTAACATCCTGTCATGTTCCTGTTCTGGGTCTTCAGACATGAAGCCCTCTCTATAGCCTCCCAGTGGGGACTAGAACCCTGCTGCTCTGATACTAGAACCCTGCTGCTCTGATACTAGAACCCTGCTGCTCTGATGTTAGAACCCTGTTGCTCTGATACTAGAACCCTGCTGCTCTGATGTTAGAACCCTGCTGCTTCGATACTAGAACCCTGCTGCTCTGAGACTAGAACCCTGCTGCTCTGATGTTAGAACCCTGCTGCTCTGAGACTAGAACCCTGCTGCTCTGAGACTAGAACCCTGCTGCTCTTATACTAGAACCCTGCTGCTCTGATACTAGAACCCTGCTGCTCTGATGTTAGAACCCTGCTGCTCTGATGTTAGAACCCTGCTGCTCTTATACTAGAACCCTGTTGCTCTGATGTTAGAACCCTACTGCTCTGAGACTAGAACCCTGCTGCTCTGATATTAGAACCCTGCTGCTCTGAGACTAGAACCCTACTGCTCTGAGACTAGAACCCTGCTGCTCTGAGACTAGAACCCTGCTGAGGGAGGGACAGCAGTAGTGACAGTTATTGGAATAGCTAACCAAGCAGTGGACAGTCTCATTAAGAGTGAAACATGTCTTCAGATGAGCCAGAACACCTTGCACCTAACACATGGTTGGTTTCTACCATAGAAAGGACTGCAATAGAATATAAAACATGTTATCGTGAAGGCCTTCGTGAAAGTTTCACACGTGTATTTTGCATAGATATCGGATTAGGGATGATAAGGATTAGCTGTGAAGGAATGGAATCACCTTGAAGAACCTGATAGCATATTCAGGTGCAGGTGGGAGGCACTGTTTGGAGACAGACAGACAGCCAGACAGCCAGACAGACAGACAGACAGACAGACAGACAGACAGACAGACAGACAGACAGACAGTGTTGCATCAAGTCCCAACGTGGCTGCACTTCTGAAAGCTATGAGCACGGGCTACATGTCATGGAGGCAGGGCAGAGCGTGGCACTGACGACTGATAAGAAACAGCAATTCACTGCTACTGTCAACGTTACGTCAAAGGACACTTTGAAAAGTTGCGCTCTTGAGCTCAAGTTTTTTCCCTTCTCGCAATTGTTGTCATCTTCGGTTATTCGGACGAGTGATTCACCCACTCAGAGAAACACTGAAATATAATTCCCGATCTCTCCTGCATGTTTATAATTCTCTTCTATGCAGACAGCAACTCCATTAATAAACACATCTTACAAGTTATTGTCGATTGCGTCAAAAGTTTCCTTACATTTACTATCACCTTCAGTTTGTACCTGGAAGTCTATAAAAGCCAAGAACGCACTTAATTCTGTCTTGCATTTAGCGATTTATACAAGGCACGAGGCCTAGACAGCTTGGTTGAAAATAACCGCATCGTTTGTAATACAATGGGACGTAACCCTCTGCTGTGGGCTCGCTCACTCACAGACACAGCACGAGACTGAAAACACAAGCATTTACCTGAACAGGTTTGCAACAGTGTGTCCGTTCTATTTTAAGGTGGTCTGTCGGTGATTTGTTTTGATGATAAGTCCGTTAATAACCTGGTAAAAGAGTTGGCATCCGCTGCGTCTGTGTTGCTGTTATTCCACTACACCTCTTAGAGTGTCTGCGAGGCTACCGTGGCACACTCCGCTGCATGGTCCTAGCGCCGTAAGATATCTGCATAAACACAGGAGGGCCAGTTGTGGTCTAATTCACCCTAGTTGAAAGAGAAAGTAAAATCGATCGGTTTTTTGTGTCGCTCCTTCGACACACATTCGGTTGTTATTATGAAAAGGAAGTCATGAAATGTAGTCATTGTGAAAGTCTCGTGGAGCATAAAGTAATAACAAGGGACTTTGGACTTTGGTGTCCACGTTTCTATAGTTGAGGATTTGTTTGAACATGCCATTAATGTACTTTTGTTTTAAAAATGTAACTGTGCAGAAATAATACAATGATAATACAAGGACTACCAGTATCTATTGCACGTTGAAGCCTACAAGCAATGTATTGAGTTGGTATTTTAAGTCACAATTTAGTCTCCCTCATGGTATATACTCACTAATTCAATATCCATCCCTCTAGAACTCAATACGTTTAATACAGAGGCTAACCTCTTATATCGCTTGCCTATGATTCTGTCTTCAAGCGGCACTGCCTCAACGTTATCCTGGGCAGTTTTGTAATGAGTTGGCTAATTATCGAGTAATAAGAGTTGAAGATGGAGGATGATGTTCATGCCAAAGCCTGCTCTGTCTGGCCTTCTCTTGCTGTCCCGGTGTGTTTCTCAGCCACATCCTGCCATTGTAATTCTTCCAGTAAATCAGCTTCTCTTCAGGAGCGCAGTTCCTGTTCCTCAAACAGAGCCGCCACTGCTCGCTCCGTCTGACGTGCCCTCCTAGCGACTAACCCACCACCCGCTGTGTTGCTGCGGACAGCGTTTCACTAACCTCTGGACAAAACAACCCAATCACGCCGTTAGAACAACCCGTCACATCTCTACTATAGGGTTTTCATTATTTCATTTAGAAGTGCTACGATAACGGAAATAATTGAGACTTAGGATTCATTGTCACTTTAGCTTTGTGGGTACAAGGCCAGCAGCAAAACAACAATTCACTAATACAGCGAAATAACAGTGACGCACAAGACAGAAAAGACGAACGTAAACATGTTGTTCTTTCCCACTTTAAGGCTTCTTTTGAAACCCACAGAAACACGCTGGCCAGTGTTGAGCTGTCTCCAGGGATCTCATTGGTCCAGGGGCCTGAAAGATGTGGATCTCTGGCTGTCTGGCCTGCAGAACCATCAGGCTGTAGAGGAATTCAGAGCCCTTTTGTCAGAGAGGAGAGGAGAGGGGGGGAGGAGAGGGAGAGGGGGGGAGGAGAGGGGGAGAGGAGAGGGAGAGAGGGGGGAAAATGCCATTGATGATTGCAGAGAGAGGAAGAATGAACCTCCAGGAAGTGTTCTCTCACCCAACCCCCTTTCTCTCCCTCGCTCTCCCCCCCTTTCTCTCTCCATCTCTCTCTCCCTCTCTCTCCCTCACCCTCTCCCTCTGCAATATACAAGCAAACTTCTGGGGGGTTTTTTTAGTAAAAAAAAGACAAAAAGAGAAAAATGGCCAGTTTTGTTCGGATTTTTGTTTAGGCATGAGTGCAGTCCATGTTAGCTTCTTCTCTTGTCATTACTGCTTCTCTCTAACTGGTGCATCGATCAATTCACCCCCATAAAGACGGTTTAAGAAAAAAAAAAAAAAAACCAAAACAACAAATAAAATGTTCGTTCCCTCTACACAAAGACTATTTGGTTTATAATATAGGCTCTCTCCTCTATGTAGTCGGATGCATTCGCTCTATCTACAGTTTTTCATCTCTCTCTCTCTCACCCCACTACCTCATTCTCTCTCCCTCTCTCTCACCACTAAATCACTTACTAAAAACCGAAAATCACCTTACGGGTTTGTAAACAAACTCCCCTCACTGTTTTGGAAACAAAATCACCTCACTTCCCTCAATTCTCCCTTACTCGTTCTCCCTCTCTCCCTCTCTCTCACCCCACCCCCCACCCACCTTGCTCTCCCTCCCTCTCTTTTTCCCTCTTTCTCTTTCTCCCTCTCTCTTTCTCTCCCCTCTTCTTCTGCTCTCCTCCACCTCTCTTGCTTCTGTCCTCCACCTCTCCTCCCCTGCCCCTCTATCCTTCTCCCCACCCCTCTCTCTCTCTCTCTCTGTGTGTGTGAGAAACTTCACCATGCTGTTTAGAGGCACAAGCACTGCTTTGTCTGGTCCCTGAAAACGCCCAGCTTTGCTCCCCTGGGCAGCCAGGCTCCCAGGCAGGACACACAGGGCTCAGTGGTCCTGCTGTCATCCACAGAGCTGGGCCCTGCATGGACCCTGCTTGCTAAACACACATTATCTTTATGGCAACATTCTGAATCGTCATTGTCATCGTATCACCTAACATGACATCATCGCTGTGGCCGTGTATCCGGGGTTTCGTCCATCGTAACGTCACCTGTCACAGTTGTTCATTTAACTTGCAACGTAGATCTTATTTCGACTATAATCCAAATCCAAGATATCTGTTAACACGTATAAACAAAAAGCTCCCCGCAGCGTGAGGAAGCAGAGATGACTGGGGGGGGCTGCCTTAGCGATGGAGGATCAGCAGACTAAAAACAGAATGAAGTATCCAGCCAGTGTTCCCCCCCTGCCACCCCCCCTGCCAGTGCTCTCCCCCCTGTGTCAGGGGGCAGAGAGAAGCCGCAAATGGCCCTTTCAAAACACACGACAGCTGGAACACAGGCCAAAGGTGACCCAGGCAGTTGGGGTGGTGTGGAGGGAGGAGGAGGAGGAGGAGGAGGGGGAGGACAGGGGGAGGAGAGGGGGAGGAGAGGGGGAGGAGAGGGGGAGGAGAGGGGGAGGAGACAGGCAGCTGCAGTTTCCTAGCTTCTGTCTCCATGCTCTCTCACAGCTAGAACACAAACACAAACACTCCTTTCCAATATTAAAAAGTGATTCCACGTTTATCAAAACAATCCTGACACACTGACTGCCTCATATGATTACATCCATCGGCTGTTACAATAGTTTACCTGACAGTTTAGCTAATAGTTTCGGTCGTAGTTTAACCTTTATTTCGTATTTTCTTGTGTTTTCTTGTGAAGTTACCAACTGACCCCCCTGGTTCCCAGAGACTGTATCATTCCACAGAGACAGTTGAAAGTGTCTACACACAGCCAGAGGGTGTTCAGAGAAAACAATAGGACTGAATGGTGCTCTGCCAGGGAATTCCACTGTAGAGCAGGATTAGAGAACACAGTCCTTTATAAGTTCTCTATCCCACACACACACACACACACACACACACACACACACACACACACACACACACACCACCCCCTACACACTGGTGTACCCACATTCCTTTTCCTGTTTATACAAATAATTCATTACATCCGATCAGTTGTGCTTTGCCCCTGCCAAGACGTAGTTAATAATGGATGTACTTTTCTCATAGTATTAAAGACTTGTAATATTGGAGAAAACAAAATGTTTGGAAATGTCAAGAAGGCCCTTTTTGTCCTGAGTGAAACATCAAACGTGAATCAAAAGGCAGGGAGTGTTAAACTTAGGCGCCTGCTGTGTAGTGTTTACCTAATAACAAACACATATTTGAGTTTACTAATCGCTTTCCGATTGTGTATTAACGGCGAAAAATGCTAATCGATGTTGTAGAGGAACTCCGCAACTTGCTGCCACTGTGTGAGTTCATGCAGTAATACAGAACTTATTGTGGTCGGCGCTATCGCGAGACTGCTCCATTATCAACCTGCTTGACACACAGCGCGGAGAGCGGCTCTCATGCCAGGGTCGAAGTGAAGCCTAAGAAACGACAGGAGAAGCGAACATCTGGCCGCACATCATGAAAGGACGTGGAAACACTTAGGAATTACAACGACGGTGTGCATTTATCTGTGAGTATAGTGTTCTCGGATGAGAAATGTTGAAACCGAAAGTTATGCCCTATAGCGCTTCCTTCGTTTACCGTAGTTGGCTTGGTCAGCGACAGTTGCCGAGTTCCTCTGCTGTTAAAAGACTCACAGCAATGCATTTGCTCACGGACATGAAGCTCCCAGACTGCGTCTTACTCTGCGTAGCCTGACGATCATAGTTTTTCCTTTCGATTAAAACGGAACACAAGTGCGCGTGATTCAGATACAGGCTATGGTTACAGGGGTTGTACAGTGAGGAAAGTTATTGAGGGCATCCTGGTTAGATTTTTTTATGTGACAGTATACTATTTTAGTCACTTATAATATTTACAACAAAACTCGTAATCCGGGACCGTATGTGAACCGTGCGTAAATAAGGCCACGACGATTGAAAAAAAAAAGAGTTCTTCTCGCCTGATGTTGAGCTTCTGGTTTAGTCTGAGTAAAATAACCCCAAAAGTTTGCACAGTGGTTCACGTGCCTGTTTGGTAGATTTTAGTGTATATCTGAAATAAGTTGGGACTCTTTTGTACGTATCTAGATTCAGAGTAACATATGGCGTAAAGAGGAGCACAGCTGGAGGTAGCGTTTCCATTGCGGTGATGTCAGAGCAGCTGACTCCACAGCTTGCAGTGTAATTAGCAAACAGGGCACCGGTTTACTCTCTCCCTTGGCTTCTTTCTTAACCTTGCCCGGTGGGCGACTACAACTATCCAAATGCCTGCGTTTTGCCCTTCTCTGTGTTTGCGTGCTCCATATCAAATGATTGTTCAGTAAACACGAACAACTGCCGAAGAGCAATCGGGTTTTTTGTGTTCGTGGAAACGTGCGTACGACTGTTAGTACTCTGCCCGTCGGCTTCACGTTCCGGTGGGACGCGCAAAAAAAGTAATGCTCAATTAAGAAGACTTTTTGATAGCTGAAGCGCAAGGTATTGTATTACGCTATAATACGGGCGCAGCTATTTTCGACAATATAGATGATTAGAAAAACAAAAACGACGTTGTGAAAATGTAAGCTACTTTTGTGATGTTACCTTTACATTAACATGGTTTAATCTTGTAGAACATCAAATGTATTTTGCGGCGAACGCTCACACGCGTTCTATTATGTGCATTTGTATTGATTTTATTGGTTTTAAATTATTACCCCACTTAAGTCTGCTTGTGTAAATAGTATTTATAATTTCTGCTCTCCTTTCAGTGGGTTGAGTTGCTTTTGTTTGTAGTTGACTCGAACGCCATACGCGTTGCCAACTCTTGAGCCGCCTTCTAAATGGGCGCATTTCGTTTATTCACCATCCAGTTTTTCCTGTTTTTCATCAGGTTATGAAGGAAGAATGGAGTTCCCAGACCATAGCCGCCAGTTACTGCTGTGCCTGAGTCAGCAGCGTCACCAAGGTTTCCTGTGTGACTGCACTGTTCTTGTTGGAGAGACGCGATTCAAAGCGCACAGGGCCGTGTTGGCCTCATGTAGCATGTACTTCCACCTCTTCTACAGGGACCAGCTGGACAAAAGGGACGTTGTGCATCTGAACAGTGACATAGTGACAGCTCCAGCATTCAGTCTGCTCCTTGAGTTTATGTACGAGGGGAAGCTGGACTTCAGTACCCTGCCAGCGGAGGATATCCTGGCAGCCGCCAGCTACCTCCACATGTACGACATAGTGAAAGTGTGTAAAGGGAAGCTAAAAGATAAGGAAGTGTGCTGCCTGGAGAACAAGGCAGACGAGGGGGCAGAGATCAGCTGCCTGGACAGGGAGAATTCCTCAGACGATGAGCTGCACAGCAAGCTGGTGGCCCCCCAGCAGGCCAGGGTCCCCCGGAGGGCCCCACCGGCAGAGGAGCTTGACATGGACAACAGCGACGTCAGGCTGGCTGTCACAGACTGTGACAGGGCTGTGCAGAGCAGGCAGAAGGCAAACGGTCACCCTGGCAGGTCCCCGGACCTTGTAGGTGTCAATTATGTGTCAGCAGAGGGCGAGGCCTGTGTCCAAACAGCTGGAAAAACAAAAGCTGATGTCAGTAGTTCCACGGTATCGCTGTCCCTGAGGTCCAGGGCTTCAGATGACATGGACTGTGTACTGGATTTGTCTTTCAAGCCTCTGTGTAGCAGAGATGCCTTCCACCCCTCCTGCGTCTCGGGACAGCTGGCCCTCGACAACCAGCAGCAGGGCACGGAGCCACTTGTTAAAGACGAACACGACTTGCTGTCAGAGCAGGAGGACAGTGAGCCGGTGAGCCCAGAGAGCTTGCGCTTTGGGAATATCGCCAGGAGCTCAACGGTGACAGGGTTCGCTGCCCTCTTCCCCGGCAACACCGGCTCTGCGACCGCTCTGCTCTCCCGGGAGGAGGACCTGATGGGGGACGAGGGGGAGGGGTGCGGGGGGAGGGAGGCCGGCAGGGAGGTGGAGGAGAGGAGGGGCCGGCTGCTTGGCGACAGCGAAGAGGAGGAGGAAGACGACCTGGCTTCCTCAGACATCTCCACGTCCAGCGGGGTTCTCCTACCCCCGGGCCAACAGGTGTGCGTGTGCCCCCTCTGCAGCAAAGTGTTCCCCAGCCCCCACGTGTTGCAGCTCCACCTCAGCTCGCACTTCCGTGAGAAGGATGGCGCTCGCTCCAAGCTGTCACCGGACGGCTCCGTGCCGACCTGCTCCCAGTGTGGGAAGACCTTCTCCTGCATGTACACGCTGAAGCGTCACGAGCGTACGCACTCTGGCGAGAAGCCCTACACCTGCGGCCAGTGCGGAAAGAGCTTCCAGTACTCCCACAACCTGAGCCGTCACGCTGTGGTGCACACGCGAGAGAAGCCGCACGCCTGTAAGTGGTGCGAGAGACGCTTCACTCAGTCTGGAGATCTGTACCGCCACATCCGCAAATTCCACTGTGGGCTGGTCAAGACGCTTGCCATAGGATAAACACCTGCATCTCTCTGGGGGACAGATAGGAAACCCTCTGTCCATCACTACACAGGCTCTTAACTGGACACACACATTTACAAACACTACAACACATATCATCCTGTAAAGTCTACCCTATGTGGCGTTTCTGAAATTTAGAATTAGACAGCAACCTGGATAGTTCGCAACATGATTTCCAGTTGCGTTTGATCTGAGCTGGACCCTGTTTGGAGAAGCTGAGAGACTTGAGTGCTTTTCTACTTTTGTTGGATAAACAGAGAAGGAGGATGAATCTGATGCACTTGTTCATTTCTGTCTAAGGTAGCAGACGTGTGTTTAGGTCGATGTAGGAAACACTCCACTGGTGATGCAACGTTTTAGATATGGAGGCTGAGTGAACGACAGCTAAAAAGACAGTAGAGGACTGTTACAGACGAGACACTGGGAGTACAAAACCGTCCAAGAAAAGCTCTATTTTATTTGAAACAGAAACATTACCTATTTATTAGCTGATGATTGATTGGTTATGATAACAACCTAAATATCCCCAGGCAGCAAAATACAGGAAGTTTAACAACTGGAGTTTTTGTCTGTAGACTTTTCTCTCTTTTTTTTTGGAAACAGAGCCACAGTTTTCTGTTCTTTAGATAAGATGGCTTCTTTACTGGTCATTTCATCCTCAGTTTGATTTTTATATGTTTTTTTTTTTTTACGCTACTTGGCTACGATGGCACTCCAACATTTATAACAACCTCTATCAAGCTGGGTGAGCACCTGTAGTGTACGGTCCTCACGACCTAGATCTGACGAAAAGGAGAATGTTGAAAGAATGCAGCTAATTCCTGTAACACTTGTGCCTACCTCGACAGTTTCATACTCTGGAACCACCAGGACAAGCGCAGGGCCCCACACCTTCTCTGCTACTGGTCAGGAGCTGAAAAGAATCTCACTTTCTTTTGACTGTGCACAAATACCAGGAAATGATTTGGTAGCTCTGGTCTTGATGGTATCTGTTAGATGTAGAATACCAAGTAATTCAAGAATGTAATAAGTGTAATATCTGTATTTATGTCCAAGTTTTGCTGGGTGGTTGGTTGTCCTCCTGTTTGAGAGAAGAGTTATCTGAGCACTTCTGGTACGATGGTACTAGAAAGGAAAGATGTAAATTGGGGAAAGTTGTACAAAAGGAAAGAGAGGTGGAAGAGTGAAGGGTGGCTTGAGACGGGAGACAGCTGACTGCTGTTTCGCTCATCAGAAATCTTCTTCCTAAAATGCAACATTTGCTCCTATTGCTTTGGATGTGCGCGTCAGGTGTGTTCTCATATATTTTGTTTTTGTGTCAAGATACTACTGAAGTTTGCAGTGAAGCCTTTGATAGAACGTATGTAAACGGAATCTGTGGGTAAACACACATTTTAGCCTCCACTTGTTTTAGAACAGTAAAATACTTATGTGGATGCTTGGTTGACTTTTGATGCTAAATGGATTCTTACAATGGGACTAGCACTAACAGTCTAAGATATTCACTGAATCTGTCCTGAGATGACTTGATCTGAATTATTTATTAGTTTTACTTGGTTCAGGGTTTACTTTAGGTGTGATCAGTCAAGTTGAGCTCATGTCTATAAGCTTGAAGTCTTGGCCTTTCCTGTTGGTACTCGTTCACTGGTTTTGGGTCTGTCTCTTTCCTGTTTCTGATCCAGTTACTGTAACAGATCAGACCTTTACTGTATATTACACAAAACTCTTAAATTGAGTATTCAAGGTTCGTCTCATACAACATAGAAAAGCACTTGTTTTAAGCATTTAGTTTCATCACTGACATTGTCTAGGCTGCTATTTCTTACGATTTGTATATTTAATGTAAATATATATTCTATTTATCAAACTGTTGTTTGGCTGTAGTTGAAGAACAAGTAGAGTTGACAAAGCTAGGTGTCTTACTGAGGCGTCAGTATCTTGGGCCAGAGATGTCTTCCATGGGTTCCCTGTCCTCGTTTGAGTCCCGCTGGTTCCTGTATCCAAGCGCATCGCCATGACTACCGTGGGTCCGAGCACTGTTCCAGCAGCAGAGCAGCCGTTTGTTCTGAAGCACAAGCACACTGGTCAGGTATAGCGTACCTATACGAGCCCCACAATCCCTGCATTGTTCCCAGGTAGCAGGTAGTCCTTAAATGATCATTGTGCGTCCCTGTTTCTGGCCCAGGATGGAACCTGTTTCTGCAAGGCTCTTTTGCACTTCCTGTATTGAATGGACCCGTTGGAATGCAAGAAATGTATTTAGCAAATAGGAAACCTGGGAGGCCGTAAAAAGGTGCTGGAGATGGTAGAGGACGTCTCTCCACGTGTAGACGATGGGCTTTTACTGGCCTGGGTACCGGCCTGCGTACCGGGCCTGCATACCGGGCCTGCATACCGGGCCAGGGTACTGGACCAGCGCCATGGGAATCTCATTGCACATTTATCAAAATAATCTCTTATTGTTAGTTTATTGCCTCAATTGTCAGATCTTCTTGCCAGATTTCAAAAACGCGTTTTATAAACTGTATAAAAAAGGGGGATGCCTGGTTTGCCCACACAACTCTTAGTGAACGTAGAACTCAATCATCTTCTCTATACCATTAAATAGTGACAGTATTTCATAATGATTGTGTATGTTTTCCCCATATATAGGTGTTGTGTAGTGTTGATGTGTGATATTTCAATCAGTACACACAGGAATGTAGGGCATGTGTTGTAGTGGCTCACTTTTAAGAGGAGGTTACTTACACAATGCAGTTTATTGATCGTTGAATTACTGACGTACACTTGCAGCTGTACAGGTGTGTAAAACTTGATTTAAGATTCGAAGAGTCTTCGTTTTTCGTCCATACCTCCACGGTCCTCACCAAGTGCCTTGTAGACGCGACAGGAACACCTGGAGAGGCTCATTTACACCTTCAGTTAGTCAGAGGTTGATGTTGGGTCCATTCAAACAGTAACCCAGTGATAAGATGGAGGAAACCTTATATTTACTGTTTTTTTCTATTCGATGAAAATGCAATCTTCAAACGTGAATAAACAAACATGGTAAAGTCCATTAAGTTCTGCTGCTGATCATCACGATTAGGATCCAGTTTAGCTACCGATGAATGAATTTGAAGCCGTTTATTTGAGTGTGTTCAGTCCATGTTGAACTCATGCCCATGGTATTGTTCTTCTGTGCAGTCCATTTGTAGGAATTCAAGTATGTTTCATAGATTATGTCAAGTTGAATGTGAAATGCTGAGATTTTAATCATGAAATGTATGACAATTGTTGGGTTATGTTTTCCGAATTGCTGTAGGATTGTAAAGTCTCAAACTGAATATAAGGTTACATTAATACTGGAATTTTGTCCTTTGCAGGTTAAGACTGTGAAATTGTGTATAATCATGAGAAATATTTATTGAACTGTTTCTTGTGCAACATTTGACTGTCTCACAATTTTGATTTGTAAAAAAAAAAGAAAAAAAAGATGCTACTAAATGTAATTGGAAATCTTTTTAATAGAATTTGTAGAAGTGCCATTAGAATTTAATATAATTTTTTAATAAGAAAGGTATATTTTATAGTAATCGATTGCTTCAGTGTTAGTGGTTTATAGAATAGGGGACAATCTCATGCAGAACTGACATTGCTTAGATCTTGAGGCAACATACTTTTGATCCGTAATGGTTTGTGCTTTTTTTGTTTGTTTGCGCTTTCAGAGTGTGCTTGTGTGTGATGTGAAGATGTGACAATCTTGGTTTAGGTTTATAAAGATTACGCTTAGATTAAACGGAACACTTTTCTGCAGCAGTGTGGGGTTTTTTTTCACTTCACGGTCTCTCATGTTACTTTCTTAACAATACAGCTGCTTCTTCGTTCAACATCGTGTTTAGTCCAGGAAAAATAAATCCTGAATTGAATAGCGACAAGGTTTGACATGA
The DNA here is from genome assembly GCA_036571765.1 of Plecoglossus altivelis. Taxonomy (NCBI): domain Eukaryota; kingdom Metazoa; phylum Chordata; class Actinopteri; order Osmeriformes; family Plecoglossidae; genus Plecoglossus; species Plecoglossus altivelis. The sequence continues at coordinate 863,673 of BROE01000009.1, read as the reverse complement.
CTTTGTTGAAAACACAAAGACTGAAAACTCTTGATTCCCATCTCTGTAGTGATGACCTTTCAGAGTGTTCAAGGAGAAGATATTGTTGTTTGAGATCTCGCTTCAGTCCGCCTGTGTGTGGGGGTTTAACAAGTGTATACACACAACAGCATGTGGAAACACTAAGGTTCGAAGTCATCCTACTGCCTGTGAAGTTGGCCCAAGGACATGAACATGTAGGGGTGACTTGTATTGACAAGCCAGCGCAGAAAAGCGCCGGACATAAGATGAATATTTTGTTGGTTTTGTTTGGCATCTTAAATTGAAATCGTATTCCTAAATTCTTATTAATCTACACAGGCAGTGAAGAAGCGAAACTAAAGAATGCGTGTCTAATTCAGACACTCCAACGCAATTCAGTGATTCCTGTCTTTGGAGAGAGAAAGGTTCCCCTGTAGCACATCTAAGGACATCCAGCTGATGTGTTCTGCAGTCCCACCCGGGCCACGCTGACGGTTCCCACCACCCTCCCCCATCGCAGCATGGCCTTCTGGGAACCACACACACAGGCCCACTGCACCTCCCTGCTCCCTGCCGCCTCATCCTGCCCCTCTATTGTGTGTGTGAGGACCAGCTCAGCTCTATTGTCTATCCCCCCGACTCCCCAGCATTTACTTTCAGCACAAACACACGACACAGCGACGCGGTGCATCCAGGCGCAGCACAAAGACAACAATGCCCTCCAAGATGGTTCCCAAACAGGCTGGACTGGCCTGACCAGCTCCCTGTAAATACGGGTCTGGTCCTCCGGGCCTGACCGTCCTCTGCTTCAGCCTCCAGGGCAGCCAGGTACCATGTCACATCTGCATGCTGGGTTCATCATGTGGGGGGTTCTTGTAGGCAGGGACCAGCAGGTGCTCTGGAGGGACCATGTGACTGAGCTTAGGGGAGGAGGGGGAAGGATGGAGCAACCAACACATTCCTTTCTCCAGGATCTTAAGTCTTGATCGTTCGCGCTCCTTTTCTGAATGTGTTCATCCCCCAGATTGGAGAGCAACTTGTGGGGCAATGAGGGGGATGTGGAGGGGGAGGGGGACGTGGAGGGGGAGGTTGGAGGAGATGTTGAAGGGGAGGGAGACTTTGAGGGAGACATGGAGGGAGACGTGGAGGGGGAGATGGAGGGGGAAGGAGACGTGGAGGGGGAGGGGGAAGGAGACATGGAGGGGGAGGTGGAGGGAGGCGTTGGAGGAGGCGTTAAGGGAGGCGTAGAGGGAGACGTAGAGGGGGAGGTTGGAGGAGACGTTGAGGGGGGCATTGAGTCGAGCTCTCAGGACCAGTGGTGGGAGACCTTGACCTCTGAAAGGACAGGCAGTCGGGGACAGCTGGCGTGGCCTGTGTTTATTTATTTATTTCTTTAACAAAAGACAGGTGGTCACACTTGAAAAGGGCACACAAACGCACACATTTACACTCTCTCTCTCTCTCTTTTACACTCACACCACGGAGATTGTTTGGCACAACAACCACAGTCTTTTCTAAACACTAATCTTGTAGGACACACATCTTTCCCCTCCCAGAAGGTCAGTCATATTTCAGAGAAACGGGGACGAACCAGCTGTATTTGATTACAAATGGGTGATTTGACTTCTCAGTGTGCAAAACTGGGTAAATGAACAATGAATGAGAACAAAGAACTTTTCTAGATAGCACTGCTGCCTCTTACTGTACGATGTGACAGAAGTCTAGAGCTTCGAACATTTATACCCTATGTGAAGACCTGTGTGAAGGCCAGAGTCCAATCTGCATGAATCTCTCAACGTGAATCAAATCTCCATGAATCTCTCAACGTGAATTCAATCTGCATGAATCTCGTAACGTGAATCAAATCTGCATGAATCTGTCAAGGTGAATCAAATCTGCATGAATCTGTCAAGGTGAATCAAATCTGCATGAATCTCTCAACGTGAATCAAACCTTCCTGAATCTCTCCCTGTGTGTCCATGCTAGAGCAGCCATGTATGGAGTGAGCTGTCACAGGGGGCAGGGCTGTGTGCCCTTGGTCCACTGCACAGCTGCCATTCACTGCCTGACACATATTTATAGCAGTGGCATCACTGGGCTTGGTACGCCGGCCACAGCTGGTCTCCATAAGAATGAGTGAAGACAAAGCCACTCAACCCCCCCCGCCTGCTGCTGTGGTCTGGTCTGGAAGCAGCTCCGCACCTCATGCGGACTCTACCATGTCCTGAGAGGAGGGGGTGAGGAGGAGGATCAGCCCATGAAGGCAGACTGTGACCTTTCTCCTAACACAGAGGAGGAGGGGGGGGATGTGTTAGAGACAGCTGCAGGCCCTCATTTTAAGAATGTGTTAGCATATCAGCAGGGAGGGAGGGCACACCTCCCCCCCACCCCCTGCCCGTGCCACTCCCCCCTGTAACAAGTTAACAATGAATATTTCAAGTAAATGTTTCAGCTGACAGACAGGCCAGCAGTACCTCATGCTCGCGCTAATGTGTTTCAGAGCCATGGCAGGGAGATGACAACTGTCTAAACTAGCAGAGCGCTCCAAGCTCCTACAAACAGGACGTCAAGTGTTTACAGTTCCATGCAGTCGCTGAGATCTTCCCATTACCCAGCATGCTCAGCCTTCCAGGCACCCTACAGCTGTCTATTCACCCAGCCAGGGCTCCTGTGTTAACCTCAAACACCAATAGCAAAGGTCCCTGCAGAGCAACAGCCAACCAGAGGGTTCCTTCCAACCGATTCTGGGAAACAAGTCAACCAAGTGAGTATTGCCAAGAGATACTACCATAACCAGCACCTCTGATGGGGACTTCCACCACAAGGAACAATTACTAACAAAGCAGAATGCATGACCCAGGAGCAAGTCACCAGGGAGGAGAGCCAAGGAAATGTGATGACTACTTAGAGTGATGGGAACCACTTCCCATAGGCCTGTCTGCAGTCAGTACAAGTCTGCTGCCATCTGCTGGTCAGAACGCAGAACTGCACGTCCTGGTTTTATTAAAGGGCTGACCTGGTTCAGGACACAGCTGACTGCATGTCCCATATATCCTGCTGCATCAAGCTAGCTCTCCATGATCCACTTCAATTACTCAAGACAAAGATGAAAGATTTAAGCATTTATTTTGGAATAAGATACATATTTACAAATAAACATTTGCATTATTATAAAAAAAGCATGTGTAAAAGATAAATTTCAAGCAGAACAAGAGGGGAAAAAAAACACCAACATGGGAGCAGTCCTTCATGTGGAGCCCAGGGAAGGCCTCCCTCAGGATGAACAGTCACGGCACAGCACCTGGTCATACCTGCCGCTGTAACTGAGAAGAAGCCACACAGGGAGTCATCACACACGCGCACACGCACACACGCACGCACGCACGCACCTAAACAGCTTGGCAATGGGTTTTAGCCTCTCGGCTAAACCTCCAGTTCTACTTTACGACAGTGCAGACTGACTGCATTATACTAACTATATCAGTGCAGACTGACTGCATTATACTAACTATATCAGTGCAGACTGTTCTACTAACTATATCATTGCAGACTGACTGTGTTCTACTAACTATATCATTGCAAATCGACTGCGTTCTACTAACTATATCAGTGCAGACTGACTGCATTATACTAACTATATCAGTGCAGACTGACTGTGTTCTACTAACTATATCATTGGAGATCGACTGTGTTCTACTAACTATATCATTGCAGACTGACTGTTCTACTTACTCTGTGACAGTGCAGACTGCCTGTTCTACTAACTATATCAGTGCAGACCGACTGTTTTACCAACTATGACATTGCAGACAGACTGTTCTACTTACTCTGTGACAGTGCAGACTGACTGTTCTACTAACTATATCAGTGCAGACCAACTGTGTTCTACTAACTATGATATTGCAGAATGTGTTCTACTTACTCTGTGACAGTGCAGACTGAGCAGCATAGTCTGGCACAGCTGCTGCACAGCAGGGTGCAGGAGGGGCAGGCAGGTCGTTCACAGTCACAGCACAGCCTCAGGGCTGCCTGTGCCTTCAGACACACACAGCAACCAGAAGTACAGCCAGCTGCACCTGAGGCAAACACACAGGACAGGCCATCAGTCACTTATCCTGACAGGTGACACCAATAGATGAAGTCTGCTAAACCTTCTCTCAGGTTGACTAGCATGTTAGCATCCATAGCCAGCTACCTTCGACATGGGCGCTTCTTTGCAGTTTGCCGTTAAATCCAATGGTTGTCTGTCCCCTCAGTAAAACCGGGGCAGCCGTCGGTGTAACGGCCGGCGCAGCAGCGGGCGGGTTTGAACGCTCCCCAGATCCCTTCCATAACGTACCCACGACCGCCTTGGCCCCGTTAAACAGCAGGTTCGTCGTCTTTTCTGCAGGGATGACGACATCGCTCTAATATGTTTCAAAGACTGACCTAATGTCATGCCCAAGGACTTGTCAGGTACAGGTAGCTAAGGTAGATACAATTTGACTTTGGGTTAGTTTAGTTCAAGTTGCATACGTGTTGAAAAGAAAAACGTAGCAAAAAGTATGTTGCATTTTTGGTCTGTCCACCTTACCGTCAAAGTAGTCGCGAGGTTCACTTAGTTCTATCAACACGGTAAAGATGGTGTGCTAGCTAACGTTCAGTAGGAGCGATTATAGCAACCATCTTGGACAACAACAGCAGTATCACACCGCTTCGGTAGCTCTAGCAGATATGGCGAAGACTTTTGAAATTGATGTCAGTAAAACGATGAGGGATTGTTTCAACTGAACGGGTCATTTCAAATAAGCTAATTAGCTAGCGTCGTAGCAATAAAACTACCTAGCTTTCCGTTATAGAACAGACGCTGGTATCAAAAGTGGGGTTACGCTAAAAACAAGCTAGCTAGCCTTTCTATACAGACTTGCTATACTTGTCAACTAGCTTACAAATACTGTATTAAAACCTACCATGACCATCGAGTCTGGAAATGCATACACAAACGATATTAGCTAGCCTAGCTAAGTGGCTCCTGCAAGAGAGCTAGCACTAGCTACTAGCCATCTAGGAACAGCCAGGCGCTGTACGAAGCTAGCATGTTTGTTGCTTTAACTTGACCCAGTTAAAAGTAGGCTAGTATTACAAACTTACCATATATTGCTTGTTTGTATTTGTACCCAAATACACCATGGTTCAACTCCCTCTGTCCGATGTGTATTTTATACTGCGACGAGAAGGATTCTTCAAAAGGATAAGATCTTTTGGGCATGATCACCGCGCGCTCTTCCTTGCTCGAGAACAACACAAGCTCGCGCAGACCAGAGCGAGGAAAAGCTCTTTTCCCGCGAAACCAATCAACACGTTTTTTAAGACGTACTGATACCACGTGATCAAAATGTAGTACTGTTTATATATAGAGGAACATGCGGAAATGAATACATAATAGCAAGACATACACATCTTTTTCGTCTTAAAAATTTAAAATGCATATTTCTATTTCTAAAATATGATAAAAAATAATCGACACAAATTTTCATGTGAAATTATTGACAACTAATGCGCTCGCTGTTTTACTCCAACACATGTTTATTGTGCAAACATAATGCCGCTTGAAATGACCTGCTGTAGAAACTGTGTTGAATTCATACAGACAGTAGGGTGTCGTAATATAAGTTTTAGGGAGACTTCCTTATCCCTACTTTGCGATTAAATAGACTTGTAAATTAACCCAATAACATTTTTCCGACAACACAGGCAATGTCTTGTAAAATTATTGATGACCAGCACTGTTTTCCTAATTGTTATCAAAAACTTGCCAATGATATTGACAAAATTGAGACCCAATACATCACATCACGCCGCATCTTCGTGTTTACGTTGGAATAAAACGAGATGTCCGCTTTAAAACATCTGGATCATGCACTCTCTGGACTTTCCAACGCCAACCCACTTGACTGTAGAAAAAAAAGAAAATATATATTTGTTATAATAAAGACGAGACTGAAACATTGTCACTGGAATTAACAGTCCACCGCTGGGAATGTAAATTCCGGCTAGTGGCGCCATCTACAGGTCATAGAGAGATATGTTTCTACTCAACACGTGCTACAGAACAGCCCGCTGCATGCTACCACCTGCCTGTTCTTTAGTAACTTACTGGGCACTCCAATGTGGTTCTCTACAAAGCGGATGTAGTTCTGGGCTTTGGCAGGAAGATCGTTCCACTTCCTGGCTGCAGAAGTGTCCGTTTTCCAGCCAGGAAACGTTTCGTACTCCACCTCAACCTTGTGCAAAACTTCCATGTTCGCTGGAAGAAATGACGACTTATTTTCATATTATCCAGAGAAGCATGTTTCATTATACATGTATGTTTCACCCCGAAGACATTTGGACAGTATTGCACTTGAGAAAAGTAGTATTCTTCTGCCAACATCATACCTGGGAAATGAGGAACTCTTTTTCCATTGATCTTGTAGGCCACGCCTACTTTGATTTCATCCAACACATCAAGGATATCAAGTTTTGTCAAAGCAATGCTGTAAACAAACCACACGTTCATAGTAAATACCTGTTTGCTCAAAGGCATACATGTGATGGCAGACACAACTTGGTTAGAGATTAGAGATTAGAGAGTTTAGAGAGAGGATGAAAGCGTGAAAGTGTCGTGTTCCTGAGTTCTCACGCAGTGAAACCGTTGATCATGTGTGCGTATCTCAAGATGACCAGATCCAGCCAACCACAGCGCCTCTTCCTCCCGGTGGTCACGCCCACTTCGTGACCCCTGGTCTGCAGCAGTTCCCCCACAGCCTGCAAAACACAGCTCAATCATCACCATGACGACAGACTGAAACATCCCATCCACCGAAACAACACTAATCAAATGAACCAATACAGTAACTGACGTCTGCACATTTTTATCAAGACTATGTTCGCTCTGACTTAGAACAAGTTGTGACATGTTGACCTCCAGCCCAATGGGCAGTTCTCATGTTAGGTAATGTAACCCCAGTACAGACAGTAAAGCTATCTTGAACCTGCACACTAGCCCTAAATTTACCCCCTGAACATGTGATCGGCATAAGAGCTCTAGTCAGGACTAGTCTCCCACAATATGACAGCTGTTCTGCCAGGCTAACGCCATGTAGCTCAGCCCTGCTGTGTGTCACAGTCACATGATCGCCATGAAAAAAAAGTCACCAAACATCTCAAGCTCGTTTTGAAGAGGCACACAGAGCCGTTCCACATCTCTACAATCAAACCAACTCTGAACCGTAGGACTTTCACGTGTGGGTAACCAGAAACGTCGAGTGACTCAGACCTCGGTGGTGGTGAAGCTTGTGTGTTCAGACAGGTTCTTATGTAACCGAGTTATACTGCTTCAACTCTCGGTGGAAGCCTGAATACCACCCACACCATTGAAGAGACAGTCTTATAGAGGCAGTCTTAAAGAGGCAGTCTAGAAGAGGCAGTCTTGAAGAGACAGTCTAGAAGAGTCTAGAAGAGGCAGTCTTGAAGAGGCAGTCTTTAAGAGGCAGTCTTGAAGAGACAGTCTTGAAGAGACAGTCTAGAAGAGTCTAGAAGAGGCAGTCTTGAAGAGGCAGTCTTTAAGAGGCAGTCTTAAAGAGGCAGTCTTGAAGAGACAGTCTTGAAGAGGCAGTCTTGAAGAGGCAGTCTGGAAGAGGCAGTCTTGAAGAGACAGTCTTGAAGAGACAGTCTTGAAGAGATAGTCTAGAAGAGACAGTCTTGAAGAGACAGTCTTGAAGAGACAGTCTAGAAGAGTCTAGAAGAGGCAGTCTAGAAGAGGCAGTCTTGAAGAGGAAGTCTTGAAGAGACAGTCTTGAAGAGGAAGTCTTAAAGAGGCAGTCTTGAAGAGACAGTCTTGAAGAGACACTCTTGAAGAGACCGTCTTGAAGAGGCAGTCTTGAAGAGGCAGTCTTTAAGAGACAGTCTAGAAGAGACAGTCTTGAAGAGGCAGTCTTGAAGAGACAGTTTTGAAGAGGAAGTCTTGAAGAGGCAATCTTGCGGTGGCGTAGATGGTTAAAGCAGTGTTTATAAAGATGGTAGTCATGTTGTAAGATGACCCACGTTAGAAGCCCAGAATGAGGAAGCCACACTGACGAATGACTACACCTGCCCCACCTACTCCACCTGCCCCACCTGCCACACCTGCCCCACCTGCCCCACCTACTCCACCTGCCCCACCTGCCCCACCTGCCCCACCTGCCCCACCTACTCCACTTACATTGAGCTGCTCTGTAGGAAAGGCTCCAATGCCTACTCTTGTGGTGTAGGCTTTAGACACCCCGAACACATCGCCGATGTTCAGGGGAGGGATACCCAGGCCAGTGCAGGCTCCACCCACGGTGCAGTTTGATGAGGTCACAAAGGGATATGTGCCTGAAGGGGAAAAGAAGGTAGCGTTAAACACCTGTTGGTGTTTTGTAAAGTGTTTTAACGTTAGCGTGGCCACGCTAAGTTTTACCAAAGTCGATGTCCAGCAGAGCAGCGTTGGCCCCTTCCACTAAGATCTTCTTAGGAGGTCCGTGGAGAGCTTCATACATGTAGTACACACCATCTCTCACCATCGGCCGCAACCTCTCTCCATACTCCTGCGACAACCAGGACCAACACAAGAAAGTTCACTCAGACAATGGCTGATGGTCTTGTCACTCGTCTCCTACCACAAGTCTTGTAGCTCAAAAGACCTTGCAGTGCTCAACAAAAACGTAAAAAATACCGTGTGAAGCAATAGGTAGCTGCCGTATAACCATCCCACTTCAGTGAAACATAAAGAACAGCAGATGTTTCAGACAGCAGTTAGCCTTTGTTTCTCCTGTACCTTGAGTTTTTGAAGCTGACCCTCAACATCTACGGTCAGCGATGGATACATGGACTGGTATTGCTGGACAAGGTTCTTAAATCTGGAAGGATGCCAGCAATCATCTCAGTGTAAATGTTAACTGTGGACTGAGTTCAAAATAACCTTACAGCATTCATATGGGCAGGTTGAGAGTGAACACATTGTGGTTATGTAAAGTGTCCAGACTGCCAGGTGGCTCACCTGGCAGAGAAGTCATTATAGTCTCCCAGGAGGTCACAGACACGAAGTCCTGTTCTGGATGCTTTGCTGGAATAAGTGGGTCCAATTCCTTTCTTGGTTGTTCCAATACTACCATGAAAGGGAGGATAAAGAATTGACATTTCATAAATGTGACTGCGACATTGATTTAATTTCCTTCTCCCCTTCCTCCTTCTCCCCTCCCCCTCCTACGGTCCCCTCCTCCTCCCTTTCCTCCTTCTCTCGACCCCTCCTCCTGCCCCCTCCATCCTCCTCCCTCCCTCCCTCTCTCTTCCTCCCCTCCCTCATCTTCCTCTCCTCCCTCCTCCTCCCCTTCTTCCTCCTCCCCGCCTCCCACTCCTCCCGTCCCCTCCTCCTCCCCCCTCCCTCCTCCCCCTCCCTCCCTCCCTCCTCACTTCTTTCCCTCCTGTGCTTGTCTCTGTGTCTCCTGGATTCCATCCACCACTTGGTGGAAATCAAACACTGTTAAGAGACCAAAGAAAATCAATATGAGTTGGAACTCATTTCATCATTAATTGTAAACATCGATTACACTGAGTGGTGAACATCCTCTCTTCAGTAGTACAAGATTACAAAAGAACAAGTGAACTCACCCAGATGGGCTCTATCAGACACAATCAGCCTCTTCTCCCAACCTTTCAGACCTAGAAGAACAGACACCATAAACATACATTGGTCTCCATTCATCTGGACGTTAAAGTCTGACATATCTGTGAGCGTTGGTATACCTTTCTTTTCGTTCTTATCGCCCTCCTCGAACAAGCCAGGTAGATGTATGACAACTCCGTTCCCTACGAGAACAAGAATGCAAAACCCATGTTTTGAATAGCGCGAGCAAGATGGCAGCGATAATGACCGAGGACAAGACTCACCGATGAGAGAAACACTTTTGGTGTTGATGATCCCACTGGGGAGGAGATGGAAGTCGTATTCTTTCCCGTCTACTACGACCGTGTGGCCTGCGTTGTTACCACCCTGGATGGGCAGAACAACATCTCCTTAAAGACATGCGTGTCCCTACAACTGGGCAACATCACCAAGTCACAAATACACACTGATCTATAGGAGGAATGTCATGCCATTTACACATAATTGTAACATATTTAACAACCCAGGGTACAATTTTATTTCAGTCCGCGTGAAATATGCTCTTAGCCCTCCACTCCCTGTCCAACCCCCCCCCTCCCCTCCCATCCCCCCCCTCCACTCCCTGTCCAACCCCCCGCTTGGCAGCTGTGGCGAGGGCGGCAGCCAGGGGCGAGGCGGCAACGCCGTCGGGCGAGCGGCAGCGTGGGCGATGAGGCAGCGTGGGGGGGATGCGCAGCGTGGTGATGAGCACGTGGTGGGATAGCAGCGGGCGAGCGCAGCGTGGGGTGACGAGCAGGACTCTGATGTTATGCGCAGGCTGGTGAGAGGAAAAGGGCGCAGTGTTGTAGTGGAGAGTGATGGTATTCTGTTATGCTTCCCTCCACAGGAAAGTGTTGTCGACACACATGGATCAGAGGAGCGCTTTTTCACCGAGCATCACCACCATGAAGAAAGCTGGACTTGCCTCTATCTGCCTTTGTGAAAGGGACGGGGGGCTAAAGGGCCCAAAAAGGGGTGCCTTCTTTCCCCTGGAGGAGCTGTTTGGCAACCATAAGACTGGGGCTTTCATCAAACGCTCTGAGTAGAGGGAACACCATTTTTATATTTTAATATTACAAATTCTTCTCATCTTTGAGGTCAGATTTTTATTGGCGAGGCGGTAGTTACGCCCAGGATTGTTCCCCAGCCCTCGTCTGTTTGTGGGCCTTTTGGGTGAAACCCGAGGCCCCCACAGGGAGAAAAGAGAGACAAGAAACAGGCAGCCAAGGGGAGAAGATGAAGAAGCAGGGGGAGAAGAGCCAAGAGGCAAAGAGAACCGGGAGATCCAGTGAGTTTTCCACCATACTCCTTAGCCTTCTGGGCTGTGGTTATCAGGTACCTGAGGTGAGCTAGGAGTGCTTTAAGTGGTGCCGGCGCTGATTGCACTTGAACTATATAGTTCGTCTTGATTGATGCGAGAGACCGAAGATGCTCTTTGATGATACGTCATACCACTTGCCTGCGTGTTCCGCTCACTTCATTTCACACCTCTATTCTGTCCTTCTCCCTCTCTCCTCTTTCAGCACTTGCTCTTTCTTCCCCCTCTGTTCTCCTTGTCTTCCTCCCTCACACTTATATTGGTATCATGTGGTTGTAACATAACCACACTATTCTAATGTATGACATTTGATCGCTTTTCTACTTTTTTTCCACTTTGGTATCTTATCAATATCAGTTGTATCAGTCAATCTGTTGGATTGTCTATTACCTTGCATGAAGACTAGTGTCAAGTATGTGTCTTGTTTGCTTAATGTTTAGGTTCAGTCATCAAGGATATTTGTTGAATAGGTCAGCCAGTGAACATGTCTGTTCCAGCCAGATAATGCAGACATAAGAGCTTGTGGAGAGAGAGTTTCTTTCAAGTCAGACCTGATCATGTTACATGCTGGCTACTACCGCTAAACAGGGACAGATGACCTGTCAACTCATGAAATATACCAAACGGCCGTATTGTATATTGGAGTAGATTTTACACACATGTCATGCACTGAACATTGCATCGTGTCAATGAAAAAGTGATTTCCTGTTGGAACCGTAATCTCCAGCGCCAAAAATCAAGACTTTGCACAACTGTTCCACACCTGTTACACTGTGTTCATTATGTAAACTGTATACAGTAGTCTGGAAGATTGCATTTGGCGAGTTAAAGTGAAGACACGCAGCTATTGTTAAATAAACACCGCTGTTGACACAAGGGTTAAACGATTGTAATTTAAACATTTGTCTAATATTACCTGACATCTGCAAACAAGGTCAGATTCAGTCGCCAACAAATCGACAACCTTTCCTTTTCCTTCATCTCCCCACTGCGCGCCGAGCACCACTGTAACTTTGTTCCCTGTGTCGTTTCGTGGTCTCTTTAACCCTGCCGAGGGCGGGTTGGAGTAACTTTTATGATCTTTTGCCGACCAGCTAAACGACATCGTAGCGGCAGACCGTCTCACTGGAAAATGATGAAGCGCTGCTTGGCTGTATTTGTAACTTCACTGGCCGGTGATGTCACCAAGACGCACGCGATGCGCTCAGGGTCTCGTGGCGCTATTTCTTTCGTTTTCTGTGCGAGTTAAACGAATATATCGACTCTCATACTTAAAAAACACAAATTGAAGCGTCAAATTCAAAATTTTGTCAATTTGTATGCGTTATTTTAAGGGGGATTAACGACTCCCAATAACGACGTCATAATATTTTTATTTAACTTTAACCTTACTTAATTTGTGAAGTGTCGTACAAATGTTTTCCTGATCTTTCAGTAATAGTGGATTTAAAAAAAAACGCAAATATGCGCTGTGGTCTCTAAACTGTACTCAGACATTTTGACAAATACTTAAAACAAATATTTTTTATTGTGTACTCCTAAACCATACCATAATACACGATGGAACCTCATGCTTTATTAAATATGCTTTATGATAAAGGTAACTATTAGGAAAATGCATTTACTTATTTAACCGTTACAAAGACAAGACAGGATTTAATATTGTGTAAATACTAAACTACTTGTATCTCTAGAAATATCAATTTAACGTAACAAAGTCACATACAAAAAATTACATAAAAAGGTAAAATAAGTTATTTATCTTTGTAGAATACTTTTTTTAAACATAGACAATGATAAGACAGATGCTAGGACATCCAGGCGGTGCAGGTATCACAGTCGCGTCTTCTGTCGAGATCAAGTTTTTTCACACGTCAATAGCGTTGCAGTGCTCCGGAAAAAGTGCTTCCTCCGATGAAACGTAGCGAGTGCCATTTTTTTATAGCTTTATCACATAAAAATAACTTTGAAAAGAAGGCATATTTGATATATTTTCACAGCAGTCTGTTTTGTTGCAAGTTAGTTCTGTATTTATAGGCCCACTGGAACGTTGGAAATATTTCTTCAGCTTTTCCGCTTCCCTCTGGACTTCCGCTTCCTGGAGTCCCCTGTAGATAGAGGCAGAGACGCACATAAATTGATAGAATAAATCAATATTCAAACCGTTAAGGAAGACTGTTTATGGACAAGCGTTAGGCAGAAGGGGCGTGTTTCGTAGGAAATTATTACGTTTATGAATGTCAGTGTAATTAGCTCAGTTGTATTATTTTAATTTTGGTTGTTTTAAGCATTTCATAGCTCACAAGCAGAAGCAGAACGGTAATCCTAGACATGTTAGTAAATTAAAAATAATTTTACTCATCGGGGTGTGGTTAAAAAACAACATGTGTTCGGAGACAGAAACATAACAGTAGAACAGTTGAACAACACTGACGTTTTCAAATTAACACCTTCACAATTAAAAGCTGTTTACGTTGTTTAAATTAGTCATCCACATTGAGACGGTTTTCCCTAAATAAAGTGTCAAAACATCCATTCAGATTATATAGTAACCCAGTGGAATACATAGTACACACATTTATACGGGAAAATAATCACGACGATTGAAACATGTTAGCTTTTTGCAAACATCAGAAGACGAAATTTAAGAGGTTAAGGAATTAATATTTTCATTAAATTGCGGTTGCTGCTTTTCCTGTTAGTCTGCCCCCAGGGCGGGAGGATGACCTACCTCACTGCAACACACAACCTGTTTTACGGTTCCCTGTCCCAGAGTTACCTTGTGTTTTATAGGGTCAGAGGGAAAACACGGAGACACACTGATGATCAGGATGGGAGTCAGGGACGGGTAAATGAAAGGACTAAAATCGGTCCCACAAACGAATACATTTAAATTCAGAGGACAAATCCCCACCAAAAGATTCACAAGTGGGAGGAAAAAAAAATCGGGTTCATTTTCCAAATCCTAAAAATATATAAGCTTTGTATCCAACGTATAATGTAACAACACAAACACACAACTGACAGGGAAAAATCCTCCTCTGAAGTATTTGAACACACCACCATTTAATGTTTCATCTTTATTATTAGAGTTACAGAATAAATTACCTTCATGACCTTTCTTTTTATTCCTCCGCAGCAGTTTCTGCTGTTGCCGGGCAGAAGGCTTGGACTGCTCTGAGGATGCTGATGCAGGAACAGCCTCCGAAACGGACGAAAACAAATCATCTGACTCCATTCCATCCGGAACGTCGTATCCCAGAATGCTTGCCTCCAAGCTGTGACAAGACTCCTTCCTGTCAGAGTCTTTGTAGCTAGCCTGACTCCTGTCAGAGTCTTTGTAGCAAGACTCCTTTCTGTCAGAGTCTTTGTAGCAAGACTCCTTTCTGTCAGAGTCTTTGTAGCTGGCCTGACTCCTGTCAGAGTCTTTGTAGCAAGACTCCTTCCTGTCAGAGTCTTTGTAGCAAGACTCCTTCCTGTCAGAGTCTTTATGGCTGTGGCTCCCTCTGCCCTGTCCCACTGTTTGGTCTGTTCTGGTGTCCCGCTCCTCTCTGGTTGCAATCTCCTCTCCCATCCTGCTGTGCTCACCTCCAGTCTCATGTCCTTGTGAGGTCACCATCACCGTGTCTACGTCTGCAGGTAGGCATATCCTATTGATCTGAATCTCCTCAGAGCTCTCCAGTAGCCCTCTAACCTGAACGCTGTTCCCATCCAGGATAGCTCCAGCCAAGTCCGCGAGTCCAGGGGCTGGTATACTCTTCCTGGTGTCCACCTCAGGTGTGGTGCTGGCAGGGAGGCTTGGCTGAGACGCCCCTGTCACCTGGAGGTCAGTGGGAACTGGAGGACTGCTGGGAGATGACGAGGGCTCTCGTTGGGGACTGGTCTTGGATGCAGACGGATGTTTTCGGTCCGAGGACACAGCACGTCCTTCTGGTGGTGTGTTCAGAGGTAAGGCCGGGCCTCCAGGGGTCCTGGTGCTGGGAGGAGAGCCGTCTGCTCCTCCTTCGGAGACCTGCTCCTCGTGTGGAGGTTGCAGGAGACTGGAGGAGCTTTCGACGAGAGAAAACCTGGCTTCTTCTGCAGCTGTGGCACAAGATCCTGACAAGAGAGATTAGTTCAGTTGTTACCACAGAAAATAAAAAGTTTAAACAGTCCAAGTTCCAAGTCACTTCTCAATTGTTGGCATTTCACGTCAAACTGTCACTTGTGTGTCATTCCTAATGTTACAGTCTAAAGAGACTTCATCTCCTTTAGACAGATGGGTTGTGGAGGCGCAGGTTAGTGGGGCTGTGAGTGGAGAAGCAGAGGGGAAGTGGGTGTGTGAAGCCTGGGTATGGAGGCGTGAGCAGGGCTGGGGGGGGTCAGGTCATGTCCTTACCAGGTAGGCCGTTATCCCTATGACTGTCACTACAGGAGGGGCTTTCCTTTTCGCACCTGGGCCGTGTTTTCCTGAGAGAGAGGCCTTTCCTGATGTCTGCCAGGAGGTGGTCGATGATGCAGCCCTCGTCCGGCATCAGGGGAACCTTCCTGACTGGAGGGAGAACAGGGGGAGAGAGGGAGAGAGGTGTGAGGGAGGAAGAGAAGGAGAACAGGGGGAGAGGTGTGAGGGAGGAAGAGAAGGAGAACAGGGGGAGAAAGGTGTGAGGGAGAAGTGTGAGGGAGAGAGAAGGAGAACACAGGGAGAAAAAAGAGAGGTGTGAGGGAGGAAGAAGAGAGGTGTGAGGGAGGATGAGAGGGAGGAAAAGATGGAGAAGTGTGAGGGAGGAAGAGAAGGAGAACAGAGGGAGAGAAGAAGACAAGTGTGAAAGAGGAAGAGAGGGAGAGAGAGAAGATGAGGTGTGAATGAGAGTGAGCGAGAAAGAGAGAGACAGACAAACACTCATGTGAATATGCCCACCCACCCAGACTCAGAAACAGCCCAGAAGGAAGGAGATGAAAACTCACTGATCTTCCCGTTCTCCCCCTTCTGCCTCTTGGACTCTTCCTCTGCCAGCTGCTTCTTTCTCTTCTCAACCTTGGCTGCCTGTTCTTTCCTCATCTTGTTCTCCTGTGGGCGGGAACATAGTTTCAAAAAAAGGCCACACAACAGACGGACGCTGGGAACAATCCTGGCCGAAATCCCGCCTTCGCCAAACAAAAATTGACCTCAAAAGATGAGAAGATTTGTAATATTAAAATAAATGGTGTCCTCTAACCTTCAGTGCTTTGATGAAAAGCCCCCTGAAGGTCTTGATGGTTCCAAACAGCTCCTCCAGGGAGAGCTGGCTAGCGTCTTCACAGAGATAGAGAGCCAAGTCAGCTTTCTTCTTGTTGATCTCTGCAAAGCGCTCCTCTAGATCCATGCAGGCCTCCACACTTTCCTGAGGGAGTGAAGCATCAACAGATACTCACACTTCTCCACTACAACAACTCCACCCTTTTCCTCTCACAAAGCCTTGCGAATAAACATCAGCAAGCTGCCTCATCACCCAACGCTGCGCTCGCCCCAGCTGCTCAATCACCCACGCTAGCTCATAATAAAAAACAAAAAAATAAAAAATAATTTAAAAAAAACATATACACACAAACACACAAAAAAAAAAAGATAAAAAACCATAAAGTAAACTAGAAGACGAAAACTTAAAATATAACAGCAAACAAGAAAGGATAGAAAATACGAGACCAAAGATAAACCACCAACAATATGCAAAACTAAGATGAACAGAAAATACAAATAAGAAGAATTAATAAAAATCAAAAGGACAACAAAGAAAAAATAGAGAAAAAGTGAACAAAAAAATTAAGAAATTATAAGTAAAAGAGATACAATCACAACAGAAAGAAAGCAATGACCAAGGGACAATCGACAATAAATTTTTAAGACGTCAAAAATCGAAACACAACAAAAAGAAGTAAATCATGAAAGAGAGATGAAAAAAACAGCATCAAAAAGACACAGCAAAAAGACTGAGGATAAACACACCGTATAAAAGACAAAGGAAGACAAGAATATAAACAGAACGAACCCACACTGCCCGCATCCCCCCCACGCAGCGCTCACGCGCAGCTGCGCCTCGCCCACGCTGCCAAGCCTCGCACCAAAATAACGAGAGAGCTGCGCCTCGCCACGCTGCAGCCTCGCCCACTCTGCCCCGCCAACGCTGAGCCCGCATCCCCCAACTCATCCCCACCCACGCTGCCTCATCACCCGCACCACCGCTAGGCCTACATATAACCACAATCCCCACGCACTGCTCATCCCACCCCAACGCTGCCCAAAACAACATATTATACAGAAGCAGCCCGAGCTCTATGAGAGATCTAGATATCGAGGGAGCATCTGCTATAGTATTACACAAATCAACACACTTCCAAGAACAGCAACAGAGTACGCAATATCGACTACCTAATACACTAAATTATCACGCCCAAACTAAAACAAAAAAAAAAAAATAAAAAATAATAAAAAAGCAAAATCAGTAGATAAATTGTCATAATAAAAAAAACAAAAAAATAATAAAACACCACCCAGACACACCGGAACACAACACACGACACCAACCGACCGAACCATCAACCGTGTGTGAGGCAGGGGGGGCGTGTCTGGGCCAGGGGGGCGTGTTCATCTTACCCGGCAGCTTTCTCACACACTTCAATATCATCTGGCAGCTGCAGCAGCTCTGGGTGGTTCAGCTCTGCCTCCTGTGACAAACATGGATATAACACTTCCAGAAAACCACCATGGAATAAATGTCATAACAACAACAACAACAACAATACGAAGAAATGTAGAAGTTTCATAGATATTTGAATCCAGACCAACATACTTGGGGAATTTGAACCTCTTGATCTATGACAATCTACTGCTGAGCTAAAGCCCTCCCCCAGATGACCAGTCTGCGTACCTCCAGGATGTGATGCAACAGGGTGATGCGGCTCTTGTTAGCTTTGGTCTCCGTCAGTTTGAGGAGGGAGCTGATCTTAAAGCCCTCTGCGTTCCCCGTGTGGCTTCCCTGGAGGCAGCAGGGACAACAGGAAGTGACATCAACACGCCATTTCAACCTCGCTAGCAGAACGGCTTCCAGAAGGTTCTTACGTAGTTGAGGAAGTTTCCCACGTGGAGGATGAGTCTGCAGAAACTGGGTAGGAGAGTGCTGTCTCTGAGACCTGAGGAAACAGACAGACCACCCTCACATCTTTAACACTTCTCATTATGAAAACCCCTCATCGAAACCTTTAGCCCACAAGACTCTGACTAAGATAATCGCCTTGACGTGGGAGGAGTACATTCTGAGCAAGTGTTGATACGCAACATGGTGGGTGTTTCGAAGGAGAGTCTAAGGACAGGGGATGTTTGTCCATTTGCTGAAGTCACTTGGACATTGTTTACCTTGCTGTTTATATATGTTCTATGTTTGCACTTCCCTGCCACAGTAAATTCTGTGCTTGTGTATCTTGCATGGCGACTAAAAAAAAAATTCTGATTCTGATTCATCCGGCTTCTCCCAGCCTGCTGTGACTGTCCTGAGGAGATGAGTGTTTCTAGAGAGGGAGGTTGTGTTACTTACACTGGCAAGCCTGCTCCACCAGCTCTGCCTTGGGCCTGAGCATGTCCAGCACAGACGCTGTCTCCTCGCACAGCAACATGCACTCAATCCTCAACTGATAACTACAGCAAGGGGGAGACAAGAAGGAGAAGGGAGGGGGGAGCGGAGGGAGACGAGGGAAGATTAGACAGAAGGAGGGATAAGGGACAACAACAAACATGCCCAAGGAAATGGAATGAGCCACAACATAATGTTTGAGGTACTATGTGAGGGAAATGACTAGCAGAGATGTGGTGATCTGCAGCAGCTAGCAGTGTGGTGGGCAGACAGAGGTTTACCAGGGCACAGCCAGAAGTGACAGGTAGAAACAGTCAACACTGGCCAGCTTGTCTTTCTCTCCCTGGAAGGACTTCAAGTTCTCAACCTACAGAGTCACAAAAGAGATGCTTTGTCAATGAATAGATTACCGTTACCTCCGCAGGTGTTACACTGTGTAGGGACCTCACTGAGTACGGACCTTACTGTCACTGTGTAGGGACCTCACCGAGTACGGACCTCACCGAGTACGGACCTTACTGTCACTGTGTAGGGACCTCACCGAGTACGGACCTCACCGTGTACGGACCTCACCGTGTACGGACCTCACCGTGTACGTTCGTACAGTTTGTATAGTTTGTATTTTTTATGTATAGGGAAAATGGTTATATTTATTTTAAATTGATTGTTGTATGCCTGTACTGTTGTATGTCTGTACTTATGTAGCACCATGGCTCTGTGTGGTATGACATTTCGTTCCACTGTATGCCCCCGCGTGTAGCGGAATGACAATAAAGCACAACTTGAATGTGTAGGGACCTGACTGTGTAGGGACCTGACTGTGTAGGGACCTCACTGTGGAGGGACCTCACTGTGGAGGGACCTCACTGTGAAGGGACCTCACTGTGAAGGGACCTCACTGTGAAGGGACCTCACTGTGAACTGACCTCGTGTTTCTCTGGCAGCAGTTTGAGAAGTTGCTTCAAAACCTCAACGTCAAACTTGGTCCTGTCCCCGTTCTGAACCAGAGCCACAAAGTCCTGGTGAGAGCTGGACCAAGCAGAACCAAAATCAGCATCATTTGTTTCACAGAAACGGCCCAGAGTAACTTCGAAACGGATCCAACATACAGTACATACCATCTGAACTGCTTCAAAAATATGTTCAAATTCAAGTTTTTTTTGGCATCAATAAAAGAAATCTGCAGGTGAAAAAAAACAGCCAGAGCAGACGATTAGTTTGTTCCAGCGCAGCTGAGCGTTGGGAACAAGCAGCGGCTGAGCGTTGGGAACAAGCAGTATTTCTGCTGCAGTGTGAGAGCGTCTGAAGTGATTGGTCAGCGAACCGCCCACCTCCTTAGGCTCCTTCTTGGCAGGAGCAGCTGTGCTCTTGTCTTTGTGCTCTGCCACAGGAAGGCAGAACAGCTGCTCGATGCTGCTGTAGTCTGGCTCCCGGGGGGCGTCTGTCTGAGCGGAGGCCCACATGGAGTGACCATCTGGGGTGGAGGTGAGCGACAGAGGGGGGTGGGGAGAGGGGCAGAGGGCGAGTACAAGAGTAAGGGAAAGTGTGAGCGATATGGGGTAGAGAGATAGAAAAGGAGGAAGAGAGAGATGGAGGAAGAGAGGCATAGAGAGAGAGAGAGGCATAGAGGCATAGAGAGAGAGAGAGAGAGAGAGAGAGAGTTGGAGGAAGAGAGAGATCGAGGTAGAGAGAGAAGGCAGCATCTCTCCTCTCACCCGTGACGGCCCGGAGCTTCTGCCAGTTGAGTTTCTTCATCCTCAGGGTGGGGCAGGGGCCCCTCTGGGTGGCTTGGGAAGAGGGGGCCCCCAGAGACTGGCAGTTCTGGGCCACCACCACATCAGACGAGCCTGGCGGAGGAGGGGGGGGCGGGGGTCCCCCTCCTCCAGGTCCTGGTGGAGGGGGGGGTGCCATTCCAGGTAGGGGGGGAGGTGGTCCCATTCCAGGTAGAGGGGGTGGAGGAGGAGGAGGAGGGGGTCCCATTCCAGGTAGGGGGGGTGGAGGAGGGGGTGGAGGGGGTCCTCTCTCTGTGTGAGGGGGAAGAGGGGGAGGAGGAGGGGGAGGAGGTACCATCGTACAGGGTGGCAGAGGGGGAGGAGGTGGGGGAGGAGGGGGAGGAGGTGGAGGGTTCTCTGGGCAGGGCGTGGCAGCAACAGGCACGGCAGAAGTGGCAGTCGGCCTGATCAGGTCATCACCTGCCAGCTCTGTCTGGACGGCCTTGTCCACTCTCCGTGCCAGCTGGCCGTCTACGGCGTGGGAGTCCAGGGCCCGGCTCTTGGAGAAGGTCAACCGCTGCAGGGCCCTCTCACAGGACTGTACCTGAGCTGGACAACACAACCACACCAACATCTCACAGGACTGTACCTGAGCTGGACAACACAACCACACCAACATCACACAGGAATTTACCTGAGCTGGACAACACAACCACACCAACATCACACAGGACTGTACCTGAGCTGGACAACACAACCACACCAACATCACACAGGACAGCATCTGAGCTGGACAACACAACCACACCAACATCTCACAGGACTGTACCTGAGCTGGACAACACAACCACACCAACATCTCACAGGACTGCATCTGAGCTGGACAACACAACCACACCAACATCACACAGGACTGTACCTGAGCTGGACAACACAATCACACCAACATCTCACAGGACTGTACCTGAGCTGGACAACACAATCACACCAACATCTCACAGGACTGTACCTGAGCTGGACAACACAACCACACCAACATCACACAGGACTGTACCTGAGCTGGACAACACAACCACACCAACATCACACAGGACTGTACCTGAGCTGGACAACACAATCACACCAACATCACACAGGACTGCATCTGAGCAGGAGAATCAGAGATGGTGGAGGTGGAGACTGGGTGGTGTGACTCACCGTCCTGGCCCAGCAGGATGGCTCTGTTAGTCAGGACCTCCAGGGCCTGCCACAGGTCACATCTGTCTGGACCCAGCAGCAGCAGAGCCTGCAGGATGGACAGCAGCTGGAGGGAGGCTGGAGAGACGCTCACCTAGACACAGGCAACACAGATAACGCAGACACACACAATGACTGTCTGTAAACTGGTCAAGTACTTTAACTCCATTTCACTCATTACAAACAGGACAACTAACTCATGTGACAGGGTGTAAAATCCATCTGGCAGTCAATAGTATTTACAACACAATGAACTATTGACATGGAAATAATCATGCTCTCGAGATGCCACCAGCCTTGGCTTAAGGGCACGTGTCCGGTCTGTGCCTACCTTGTTGAAGAGCGTGGTGAATACTTCTTGATGATTGCTCATGTCAATGCCGCCATACATCCGCATTAGCTCCTCCTCATCCTCCGCCATGACCTCCTCGAACGACTCGCACTGAATGATCAAGTCTTCATCCTCCTGCTCCCTATGAAACACACGCTAACACGCTTTAAAAGTTGGGTC
This sequence comes from Plecoglossus altivelis, assembly GCA_036571765.1. Classification (NCBI taxonomy): domain Eukaryota; kingdom Metazoa; phylum Chordata; class Actinopteri; order Osmeriformes; family Plecoglossidae; genus Plecoglossus; species Plecoglossus altivelis. The sequence goes on along the minus strand of BROE01000009.1, from coordinate 841,628 downwards.
GGCTACAAATGTAGTCAGAGTAGTTTATCAGAGAACAAGGTTTGCCCGGCCATCTGTAGTACGCATTCCAAAATATTACACTGTCAAAAGAAGCGCGTAACATTTGTGTTGGTTTAACAACGTTCAGAAACGCCAACTCATTTAATTAAAAAAACACTTATTTTTGTATTAAATTCTAACGGCTGTATTGTCGTTCACGTGCTCAGACAATGTGCGTAAACACACAGACACTCACCTTAGTTTTGGAAGCAGATCGAGTAAATGCAATCCTAGAAGATAACCAAACAAGCCACATTAAGCGTTTGCAAGACACGTATTCAGTTGTCTACGGTTTTATGTTGAAAATGTAAATGTCTCATGGACTGTTCTGCTTCTGTATTGTACAAATGGAAGTTTACAAGCTAAGAAGGCAGGTGAGTGATTACACTTGTCTGTTAACTCAATCAACCAATCACGGTAAAACAGGCTGTCACTGCAAAAAGTGCTCGAGTAACAATGCGATCTTACAGGGGCCGCTTAGGAAAGAATACCGCTTGTTCTGACGCAGAAGCACATTCATTGAAAACTTTTATGCTTACATTTTTCTAAAACATTGTTTCCATGAGGAATTTTTAAATACAAATCGTAGACAAATCTTCTAACATTTGCGAAAACAACCTCCATGTACAAAAAAAGCCTTCTTGACTTATAATTTCAATAATAAACAGCGCAGGAATGCCATAGTATTCATTAACCTACAGGATAATTATTTCAATCTTAAGAAAACAATTCAGTTGACAACTCATGATCTGAAAAAGTAAAGTCTTTGATGAAATTAGGAACACGCCTATAATTAGAAGACCCGGGTGACAGAGCTATTGGGGACGGCCTATATTCCTGCTCCAGTCCCATGTCTGTCCAGAGATGGCAAAAGTACACACATTCTCCATTCAAGAAGAGGTATAGATACTCATGTTTAAAAAGACTTGGAGTTGAAGAGGACATTTTTACACTCGAGGGCACTGACATAAGTAAAAAGTATCTTAGGTTACCTGTTGGGCCTCACATCATATTTATACAAATGACACATCATTAAACATTTACCACCTCGCAGGTGAGGCGCACCGTAAGAGCGCGCCTAGCAGGAGTGGAGCGGGGAAGCGCGCGGTGGTGAACCTTACCGATAAACTCCTTGCGCATCGCATCCCTCCGGCGGAGGTCTTCTGTGCCAAAGATGAGAGCGTTTATAACGCTGAGGAGTGTGACCATGTAAGGAACGTTGTCTGTGCCCTGCAACTCGTTCATGATCACGCTGAACCGATATTGCTGGGTCTTCACACCCTGCCGGACAAATACAGACAAATCCCAGTTTATTCCGCAACATCATTTCAGCGGTGACTCGACTGATGGATGCAGTATCGCGCGCCAACGCTAGGGGGAGCAGTAAAGTAAAATCGAGACGACCTATACAGCATCTTTGATAATAACACAAAAAACGGACAGTTACATGTTATTTAAAATATAAAAGTATTCGAACAGCATGCTGTTAAAATAAACGGAAAACATGATAGGATACGTGTGACTCGGTGTGAGCCCTGAGTGATTTCTCTGACGGGGAAACTGGCGCTAGGTAGCGTTTCACCTCCTCAAACGCTAGCCAGTAACCTAAACAATATTTAATGTATTTTCTCAGCGAAGTTATGCTATTAAAGCATCGTAAACAGGTATTTTTCACTCTAACAGCAGAGTGACTCACTAGCTAAAAATGTGCGACAGTGACAACGCCAACGACTTTTTGAAAAGTCTTGAGTTTTTTTAATTTTTTATCTCAAAGCGCTCGTTGCTGCCGCTCAAAGACACGGACCCTCAGAAGAAACCGCTTTGGACAATCAGCCTTACCTTGTAATGGTCCAGGGCATCCAGGGCCAAACTGTGCCCATCTGGAGAGAACATACTGAGGGCAGCCAGCAGCTCAAACACCTGCTTCTTCACCATGGTGTTGGAGGTGTCCAGAGCTGGGGAACAAGCAAGGACATTTTTATGAGTTGTCCTCATGTCTCTGAAATCAAGTTCCTGTCTGTCTCCTTGTATGCTCTCTGTAGTACAGGCGTAAGGCATCTTTTAGTCACAGTGAATAACATGAACTTTGCACCTCGGTTTAGATAAGTATATGTGACTCTCTGTACACTTAGACTGTTACACTGCCCCACCACCCACCCACCCCCCTATTAAGATTCCAAACACTAGAGTCCTAATCAATAACTTGTAAAGGACTTGTTTGCTGTAGAATGTGAGTCATTCTGTTGCTGATTGCTAACCAGTGCATTACTAGACTTGTATAAATAACAGTGCTCTAGGTTAGCAATGTCTCGCTAAAACACAACATCTCATTAAACACTATCAAAATGCCACCACACTCTGGAGAGATTAAACCTAGTTTTTTTTTTTTTAGATCAACGTCACAGTTGTCTAACCCGCCTGTCTAACTCTAACCCGTTGTCCATTTGCTGAAGTCATTCGGACATTGTTTATTGTTTACCTTGCTTTGCTGTTTATATATATGCTCTATGTTTGCACTTCTCTGCCACAGTAAATTCTGTGCTTGTATATCTTGCATGGCGAAAAAAACCCAGATTCTGATTCTGTACGTGCGTCTGTAAGCTCTCACCTTGGGAGAGTTTGCGTATGTAGCCCTCGTTCTCCACGATGAAGTGGATCCCTGCTGAGGAGTTCATGACAGCACGAACACAGCACACGCATGTGAGCTGTAGGAGGGCATCAGCGATGCGAGAACATCCCCGTCCAGAGAGCCGGTCCAGAGCTTCCAACAGCAGGTCCAGACCGCTCAGCTCCAGGAACTGAACCATCCAGACCTGATCGCTGCCCTCCAAGCGACGCTTCAGCCCAGAGTAGTTGACCACAGTGGGCACCTGAAGCAGCCGGATGCACAGCTCAGGCTCTGCACTCTCCAGGTTGGCCTCTAGGGGGAGCGTGTCCGAGTCCTGGGAGGAACCAAGACGCCCACGGACAGCTGCCCACTTCTTCTTACCATCCGAACGCACTGACATCCTGCTGGTGGCAAACTGTGGAGGAGACGGGATGAGGCTGGTGGAGGAGACAGGGTCTAGTGGAGGGGACAGGATGAGTCTGTTGGAAGAGATGGGATGAGTCTGGTGGAAGAGACAGGGTCTAGTGGAAGAGACAGGGTCTAGTGGAGGGGACAGGATGAGTCTGGTGGAAGAGACAGGATGAGTCTGGTGGAAGAGATGGGATGAGTCTGGTGGAGGGGACAGGAGGATGAGTCTGGTGGAAGAGACAGGGTCTAGTGGAAGAGACAGGGATAGACTGGCGGAGGAGACAGGGCTGTCTCCTGGTGGAGAAGACAGGGCTGTCTCCTGGTGAAGTGTGTTCTGCAAGTGTTCAAACATAGCATGGTTTCAAGCATAGCATGGTTTCAAACATAGCATGGTTTCAAGCATAGCATGGTTTCAAACATAGCATGGTTTCAAGCATAGCATGGTTTCAAGCATAGCATGGTTTCAAACATAGCATGGTTTCAAGCATAGCATGGTTTCAAACATAGCATGGTTTCAAACATAGCATGGTTTCAAGCATAGCATGGTTTCAAACCAGATACTGGAAATTTGAATCTGCAGGATGTTTGCAATATTAAAAGACATTAAATAGAGAATAGTTTGTGTTATCCATGCCAAAGGATGCAGGCATTTATCAGAAGAGATGCACATTCAGGATGACTGACAGCTCTGCTCACTGGGGAATGAGAGGAAGATCTGTCAGCAAGCCTGTCATCACTGCTGCCAAACATCCACACTTAATCCTGTCTGAACAGACAGACTCTGCCTGTCAGCTAATCAAAACAGAGAACAAAAGCAAGCTAACGATAGCATTTAGCCTCTATTGCTGTGGGGAACTGTCATCCTGCTGGATAGAGGTTGTTTTCAATACTCCTACATGTTCATCAATTCAATTCACATACGCGTGGATGTAAAATATCAATGACTGCATCAATTTAACCCTTTTCTTTTCTGGTATAATCACATATGAATGAATAACAAGGAGGATATCTGTTCTGAAACTGCCACCGAGAAGCAACGACTCTTCCAGTAACTAATGTGTTTGTTGTTGAGCCCAACCTGGCATTGAGGCACATGCACACATTGATCAAAGAGGATGCCTGTTCTGGCAGAGCCTAGCGGGTCTGTCTCCACCACCCTGGCCAAACTCCACCTTCTCCAAGCCCAACCAGCACTCGGGGTAAACTCACGCCCAGCCGCGCACAGAAATAACAAGGCAGGCATTCGGACTAAAAAAGGGAAAACGTTTGTGGAACGTTGGAAAGCTGTGAGATGTGGAAGTTCAACACAAACAGGTCTGAGATGAGGCCAAGAGAAGGACAGAAATGTTCTCTCAGAATCCGACTGTGTCAACACTGCACATGACTGGAGAGGCTGGGCTAACACACTACATTTCGATCTGGGCGTTTGGCTGAAAGACTCACTAAAATAAATATCTCTTAACATAATGCAAACATAACTGCAAGCCATGACATGGGTCTCTATGATGGAAGGAATTCACACAATCAAAAGTCTATTACTTCACAAATTGGATTTCAATAAAGTTATAGTCCCACTCAACTGCTAAGGGTACATGCAAAACATGTGTCCAGTCTATTCTCCAAACACAGAGAGCTTTCAACACCACAACCTTCTTCAACAGGTCATCTGTCTCCTTCTGTCCTACCAGCCCCAAGTCCTCCTGACTCCTGTTGCCATGACAGAGCGTTGCCGTGGCAGCCAGCCGACAGACAATGCCCTTTCACAATAGGCCTTAGTCCTCTTCAATGAGGTCTTCTCATTGGCTACAGAATGGGAGGAATGTGTTGCTGTTTCCTTGTCAGCTTGTGTTTTTGACAATGATTTGAGTGACTTTATACCACGACAATAACATGTTTTGAAACTGAACAGACGAATGAAAGTACATAAATTAGTTTTAAACCAGCAGATAATGTCGTCGTCATGACTTCCATCTGTCACTGTTGCATTTCCTTGACTTTTGTCCCCTTTTCCACCCAACTGAAGCAGAATAGCTGTTGTTACTGGGAGTTTTAGATAAGCAAAGCTGGACTTTCCAGCAAGGATCAGCTGCTGTATTGAAGGAAAGGAAGGAAACCTCCTCACATGCCAGTTCCTCTTTTTCAGTTTCATTTCCACTGAAGGCTGCTAACACTCTCTCTACCAGCAGCCTGGACCAAAGGTCACCTCCTCCATCATCAAACAGGCTTTTTAGGTGTTTTTGCTACATGTCCCCCACACTCCCCAGCCTGGCCCCCTCCACCTACCCACACAGGCTCCGCCCCCCAGCCTGACCCCCCTCCACACACCCACACAGGCTCCGCCCCCCCAGCCTGGCCCCCCTCCACACACCCACACAAGCTCCGCCCTCCAGCCTGACCCTCCTCCACACACCCACACAGACTCCGCCCCCCAGCCTAGCCCTCCTCCACACACCCACACAAGCTCCGCCCCCCAGCCTGGCCCCTCTCTACACACCCACACAAGCTCTGCCCCCCAGCCTGGCCCTTCTCCAGCTCTCATGGGATGCTGCCTACATACTGCCCCAGTCTCCCTGCAAAAACCCTTTTAGAGCATGAAGTATTGTTACTATGAAGTATTGTCCTGCTTGTTACAGGTAAGCTGCCAGTCCAGGTGTGCACAGGTATCAGATGTGAACCAGCTCGCCCTGGTGCTGCTTTGCATTAAGAAGACTGTCGGTTCTTATCAAGATGAGCATTCCTAGTCGCACAAATTCAGAGTTGTGTTACTGAACTAATAACGCTCATATAAGTAAACATGTAAAAGGGACACAGCAGTGGGACAGAATGTCGGGTCCCATGAAGATAAACCATCTGTTTATGGGATTTTTAAACCAGTTTGTTGTCTTTTCTCTGGAGTTCAGACTCTGCAGGACAGCAGGAAAGACTCTCAGACATGCAGGACAGCAGGAAAGACTCTCAGACATGCAGGACAGCAGGAAAGACTCTCAGACATGGAGGACAGCAGGAAAGACTCTCAGACATGCAGGACAGCAGGAAAGACTCTCAGACATGCAGGACTAGAGATCCTAGCCAGCCACTCTCACCAACTCCGAGTCAGACTGCCACACCCTGCTCACGTGCGCCACAGTCATCTACTTTATAAACCCTACTGAGACACAACATCATGTAGTAGGACATGTTGGGTCATGATGCTAGATCACTACTCTCTGTATCTCGGTCAGGAGACGGCTAGATGACACTAAACTGCAGTCACACAGTGGAGAGGTGCTTGTGTGCTTCAGATCAGCTGCAAGATGGTTTCATGTTGGTTTATTAAACATGCAACCAAATTTAGGTGACACCGTATTCTACAATCCTACATTTAGTTTTCATTTCCTGAGCTGGTATGAACATGGGATATATCTCTTGTGTAGGTTACAGCTGCCTGTTGCAGCTGGAATGGCACAGTAGCCAACCTGTGCCTGTCTAAAATCCCTGTGAGAGGCAGTTTGTGTCTGAAAGATTATTTCAGAAGATTTGTTAAACAGGAGGACTGTCTTATGGCCTTGCTATGGTCATTGGGACTGTGAACGTCAGAGTGTTGCACAGGACACAAACCATCACTAGGATTTAAACTGTTGTACAGTTTAACAGCTGTTGTCTTTTGCCGACACAGGTGGGTCACCAGATTTTCAATACAGATTCCCGATCTTAACTGTCTGGTTACACAGTGGAGCCTAAACGTTTTAACGCTCCGGACTCGATTTGATTGTTATCCACTGTCTCCGTGTCGCGAGATGTTTCTGAAGGACTGTTACGTCTTGGAAATTAAGGGTCTTTAAATACCGGGATGTCTCATGGCTACTTGAGCTTGAATCGGCTTTCAGTTTTCTTACAAAAAGGACCAATTTAAATAACAAACTGGACAGACTTACACAAAATCACATCCAGTAACTCTATGTTACATATATCTTCAATTACATGCGGTATTAAGTTATAAATAATTAGCATCTTAAAATCCTCGTTTTCAGTTTATGTTCATCCTACCTTGTCTTATGCCATAAATAACCTGAAGAATCGCGTCCTTTGATTGTTTTTAGGTCAGGTCCCTTGCGACACACGACTCCCTTCAACACGTATCAGTATCAGTAAAGCGCTATTAGCACACAGCATACAAGATGCATGTACGCGACAGCGGGATGGTTTGTGTGATAAGGTCCGCTCGTTTACGCGACTGTGACGATGCTGCAGGCACAACAGGATAGCCCCTCCCACTGCCCCCCCCCGGGTTGGACGCGAATGTGAGGAATGTGGGGGTGAAAGGACGTTATAAAATCCCATTGGCTTTAGTTGCCGGAATGACCAAAGTCAGCGGTTTCTGAAGCGACATTTCGATTTTGTGATGTGTCAGAAAATGTGATCAACTAAAGATAACAGAATAACATCAGAGCCACGTGGGGGTTGTGTGAAACTATTTAGGCCACACTTGAACAATGTTACACATTTTCATATGGTAATCTTACACTTTCGTAACAGAGTCTAACAACGTTTTGCGCGGAGCCACATAGATGGTTACATTTAGAATAGCCACTTCTCGAAGTGTAAGCAGAAAAGCTATCATTACACGGAAACATTTACTTTTAAAATCCTTATTAAGAATCAAAAATGTGGACTCAACACAGGTCAGATAGCCTATCAACAATCCACATTATGTTATACTGACCGTTACATAGGAGTCAGATTGTCACTGGGCAGGGATAGAAAAGGCAGTATCACTATTTCAGTGAAATCTCATATTTCTAGATGACAATGGCTGACAATGGATGACAATGGCTGCTCAAATAGATGAGATCCAATACAAGTGTGTAAATCAGTATTAAAGTAGACTTCTGGAAGCGTAGCTTGTCCCTCTATGACACCAGGAAACACAGCCACAGTACTTCATCCTGGGGAAATGCCTGGATGGTCTTTCTTTAAGATACCCACCCCCCCCCCCACCCTTTCCTAACATCAGAACGAAACTCTTGAGTCTGAATGTTATAGGCTGTCGTCATAGGCTGGCTTCTATTTTGTATCACTTTGGGATTCAATGAGTTTTACTTTAAAATATACATGCATACGTGCGTGCGTGCGTGCGTGCACACACACACACACACACACACACACACACACACACACAGTCTACTGCTGATCCCTGGGAGGGATTGCAGTGCTGCTTGTTCCCATTTAGGGGTCACAGGTGACTGGAGCCTAACCCAGTAGCTGTCGGGCCATAGGCAGGGTACACCCTGGACTGGGGCTAACAAGTCACAGACTTTAAAATATGTTATTGCTTTCTGTTATGGATCCTAAACTGGATTCAAACGGCCACTTTTTGTCATAAGCAGGGATCAAGTCATAAATTCAATAGTCGACAGAGTTCAAATCTTGCTGCTCAGCAGTCATCTTTTTAAGCAGTTTTCCTTGACTGTGAAATCCCCCACCAGTATTGTTCTAGTCTAATAACTTCACAGCTTGAAATTAAACTGATTTGCTCTTGTGTTTTTACTGACAAAAGGTTTAAGAGGATCATTGTATCCCACAAAAAAATCAGTTGGCAGGTGGTTTGGCCCCAATAGTTTACCTGCTAGGTCAGGTGAGGTCGGAATTTGAGCCCTACAGTTTGGTTTCTAGAGGCAATTCTCTTACCTGTGTCAAGCCATGAATCGCAGAGAGAGTTATATCTTTACACATTTTAAGTGCTTTGAAAGACATAAAGGAAACGCAGGTGAGCCCAAGGAACTGAGACGCGCAAAACCGAAGATCAAAGCAAAACAATCGAAAGAGACTGCAAGCGACCGCTCAATTAAAACATATCTTGCAAAAGGCCTTTCAAAATACACGCGTAATAAACTACAAGTCCCATGTTTTTTGACAAAGTAAAATGCGTCACTTCCGAGGTCACAACGTTTGAAAGGTTACAACGACACTCATGTGTTTCTTTCACAACAAACACAACTGTATCCTTACTAATTATATCGTTTATGTACATTTTATGAAAATGGCTGGAAAAACTGCAACAAAAGATCTTTTGAAGATGGATTTATACGGTTTACTTGGAATTGAAAGCTCTGCGACGCTTAAAGAGGTGAGTATTTGCTTGCTGCTAGCCTTGAAGCTAGCTATCATCAGCCAGCCAGCTGCATTTGCACATACTAATTAAAAGTAATACTACGGCAGTCTTATGACAGTCAGATAAAATGAGATGTTTGTTTTAAATTAATTTAGTTTATTACCAGCGTGACATAATAGTTTTCGTTTGTAATAATGCGTCGCATACAATTAGCTAGCTAGCTTCGTATCATTGCTCAAATTCTACCGCTTTAGAAATGTATCATCAGTGCAGCACCGGCACGGACGGACGCCAGGTAGCTAATAGCTTAGTTGTTTGCTAACAGTTGATTTATTTAACAAGCCAGCTGGCGGTTAAGTGAAAACAGGATTTCTCTGCCGATTCATAACTAGCTGGTACCTGGATTCTCAACCATATTATTCAAGTACCTTTAAATGACCACTAGGTGGCGGTATAGTATAAGTATGGAATTACTAACGTAGTGGAGAGAGTTTCTGTAGCCTACCTGACTGCTGTAACATCGACATTATTGTGATTATGACTGTAACAGTAACACAGAAGGTGCGGCCCAGTGGTCCGCTAGGTTAATACAGCATTATAGTACAGGCAAACAGTATAGTCAATCTAATGTACTCTTGGATGGGACGCCAAATCAATGAAAACATCCAAAGTATGAATAAATATAAAAGTGTATATATATATACGGTTGGAAAATGATTATTACAGTTCTTACACAATTTAAAACGACATTTTACGCTTTCGTAGGAGGAAAGACATATTTACAAACTTGCACAGCGCACTTCAATCCACCATGCGCGCATGACTTCAGAAGTTTGCGAATACCAAGTGAACAACTTCCGGTAGCGAGCCGTTTGCTTACGTTAGTTTCCAAATACAAAATGCAGTTTTGTATGAGGAGTTTGGGTTACTTTCTCAAAATGGCAATCAACAATGTACATAGTCATAGAACTCTATGTAGCTGCCCTTCAAGCAAGTGGGGAAAGGGGTTCAAATGGTACTTTTTAAGCGATAAATGAATAAATAAATAAATGACTCACACGGTGAAAATCGCCAGTGCAACTAGCTAGGCTAGTTCAGGATTTGAGCTGTAACATTAGCCAGACTAGCTAGGCTAGTTCAGGATTTGAGCTGTAACATTAGCCAGACTAGCTAGGCTAGTTCAGGATTAGAGCTCAGACGTTAGCCAGGCTAGCTAGGCTAGTTCAGGATTTGAGCTGAGACGTTAGCCAGGCTAACCATCCGTTTTGAACAACATTACAGCTAATGTACTCTATTGTCTGTCAGTTTGCTTGCATGCTAGTTGTTAATGTGAACCCGCGTCATTTGTCTGTTATATTTGTTTTCTATGGATAATGTAACATAACATGTCTCAATTTCGGCCAAAAATATGGAAAAGGTTAGGAAAGAATTAGTATTTCATTTATAAAGAAATATAAAACCTTTTTTTTTCCTAAATGGCTATAAACACTGACAGGTGTATTTCTGTTAGGTCTGTAAAGATGCCATCACCACCTTTGTAATTTCTACCGCTAAAAAGCTATTTTCCATCCAGCTGTTCTCGACATGGTCACTCATTCCTTCACAACAACCAGCTCCACAATTTTTCCAGCTCCCCAAATCTGCATGCCAGAAGGGTAACACAAATTGCTGCCAAATTGAGGAAAGAAGTTAATTTCTTAATTGTTTCTCATCTGTCCCAGAGGAGCAGGCAGAGGAAGTTAGCGGGTTGTGGGATCGTACTGTGTGAGGTCTGATGGTTAGGACTGATACCAAACCCAAACTGTCAGACAGCGTCCATAGGCGGGACCTGGAAGCTAAAAGCCAGGCGATTAAACCCATGAAGTGGATCGATGTGATTTGATTAGCGTCTCCATCTGCAGAGCTTTAGCCTGGCTTGTAATTCATCTTAGTGAGGAAGTTGCTTTTCCCTTTAACCAGACTCATGGTTATCTGGGTTCAACCACAACATGGAAACTCTTTCTCGGATATGTGACTTCCTGGAGGTGCTGCTCCTCCTGGTGTTGATTATCACTCTAGCTACCTCCTCTATCTACCTCCTCTATCTACCTCCTCTATCTACCTCCTCTACCTACCTCCTCTATCTACCTCCTCTGACTACCTCCTCTGACTACCTCCTCTAGCTACCTCCTCTATCTACCTCCTCTATCTACCTCCTCTGGCTACCTCCTCTGGCTACCTCCTCTGGCTACCTCCTCTGGCTACCTCCTCTACCTACCTCCTCTATCTACCTCCTCTATCTACCTCCTCTGACTACCTCCTCTAGCTACCTCCTCTAGCTACCTCCTGTAGCTACCTCCTCTAGCTACCTCCTGTAGCTACCTCCTCTAGCTACCTCCTCTAGCTACCTCCTGTAGCTACCTCCTGTAGCTACCTCCTGTAGCTACCTCCTGTAGCTACCTCCTGTAGCTACCTCTGGGGACTGATATCATGGCCAAGGAGTCAGGATTGTGGAATTTGTAGATATGAACATCAGTGGTTGGGTGGCGGCCATGTTCGTTTCATTTGAGTCACTCTGGCATCTAATCACTCCCTCAGTTTGTGGTTAAGGGGCCGGGTGCGTGCGTAGATATTTAGCCTTGGCTGTCCTCCACAGCCGTGCGTGTCAGTGTGCCTGTACGGATGCTGGCTCTGCCAAGCTCCAGCTGCACGGACAACTTTAATGATGTTTAGACCAGAACGTAGCCCACCTGGTGCTAAGGGTCAGAAAGTATTATTGGGAAGATACAGACAGGCGCCCACAGACTTGATCACTGCCAAACACAAACACCCCAGTGAAGGATCCTAACATATGACTGAAAGTCATGGGTCTTAGCTTAAACGTCATGCTTCCCTGCCTGTCTGCTGTGGTCTGTATGTTCAGCACCTTCATCTGAGAGCAGAACAATGACACAACACCTGGAGATGGACCCAGTCACCTAAGATAACATTCTACAGAACAACCAACAGTTGCAACTAAAGTATTCATAGAAAATATAATCATCTTTTGAGTAGAACCCTGTTTTTGACAACAGTAGTTCAGAGAATAGTTCCAGAATCATTCCTCTGTATTCTCCAAATGTCTTGGCACACGGCCTAAGTTATTAATGGCATCCTCCCCATTCCGGTGATAGACAATGGTGTGCTGTTTGTGTTTTTTTTATTATTCGTTCTGGCCTGAATAAAGCTGGTGTTTACTGCCAGTGTGTCCACATTTATCCTTGAAATTGGCTTCTTGGAATTCCCTGGAACTTCTGAGAGTGTAACTGACTGAGCAGTAAACCAACAGGTCATGCTATGCTTATACGGACATTATGTGAAACATCTATCTGATACTCGACCGCTTTGAAAAGAACGTTTAAAAAATGTGGGCGAACCAACACCACAGTCAAAATATGCGTGTTTGAAACTCTTTCTGATCACTTAGTAAAAGACAAGGAAGTGAGGTGATCAACACAAAATATTGGCTTGTTATAAATGGCATAAGTCCAAACCATGGACCACATATCAAGCGTCCGTCTAACTAAAGAAACAATTACTAAATCTTTTGTACAGTTCGTGCTTAGAGCATGGGAGCCTGTGATGTACAGCCAGATATCGGTCTGTTTCCCTGGAGACTCGATAACAGCGGATATCCAGACCGCAACTTCGCCTGTTGATGTTTGTCACATGAAGTAAAATGTTAGGTAAACAAGCTTGTGGTGTTTATGAAGACTGTGTTGTCTCCTTGTCTTTCAGGTCAAGAAAGCATATCGACAGAAAGCTTTGACTTGCCATCCAGACAAGAACCCTGACAACCCAAAAGCTGGTGAGCCCAGAAGATGTTTCCCTGGTTCCCCTCACCTCCCCTGGTCCCCCTCACCTCCCCAGGTTCCCCTCACCTCCCCAGGTCCCCCTCACCTCCCCTGGTCCCCCTCACCTCCCCTGGTCCCCCTCCCTCCCTGGGTCCCACCGCTCCCCAGGCTCCCCCCTCGACCTCTCCTGGTCCCCCTCACCTCCCCTGGTCCCCCCCACCTCCCACCCTGGTCCCCTCACCTCTCCCTGGCTCCCCCTCACTACTCCCCTGCCCCTCAAATCAACCCCGTCGCCGCTCATCTCTACGCCCCTGGTCCCCTCACCCGCCCGGTCCCCGCTCACCTCCCGAGGTCACCACCCCACGTTTCACGCCTGATCCCTGCCCCTGACGGGACCCGTCGCCTATTGTCCCCCCATCCCTCCCCCTGGTCCCGCACATCACCTCCCATGGTCCCCCTCACTTCCCCATATCATCTCCCCATTCCCTCCACTCTTCCCCCTCCACGCGCCCCCCACATTGCCCCAGCCCTCACCGCCCAAGCGCCCCCTCACCATCCGACCCGGTAGTCCCAACCTCACCGTCCGCCTGGTTCTCCTGTCCTCCCCACCCCTGGTCCCCCTCAAACCTCCCCACTCCCAGGTCTCCTCTCCTCCCCATCCCATCCCCCACCCCCCTGCTCAACACCTCAACCCCCCGTCCACCCACCTCCCCACCCACCTCCCCACACACACAACAGGCTCCCAGTCCACTCTACCTCCCTGGTTCCCCCTCACCCCCTTGCCCACTACGAGTCCCCCCCGACCACCGCCCGGACTCTCACCTACCCATCCGCCCCTGTCCCACCTGCAACACCACAAAGTCCCCCACGACCCAATGCATCGATACAGCACCCACCCCCAGCATATCCACTTTCCCTGCACCACTACCGGAGATCCCCCAGCTAACATGCTAGCAGACCAGAAATCGGAAATGTCAGTAAACAATTAAAAGAAATTACAAGTGGCTCAGCCGGGCTGTCCAAGTGTTCTGCTGAGGTTTCTGTGGTCGCTGGATGCCCCCAACCATTCCTGATTAAGTCAAGAAAAATGGGAAACGAGGGGGTAATAGAGGGGGCTAAGGAGGGGGGGACTAAGGAGGGGGTAGAGGTGATTCCGCAGCAATGAGCAGGAGGATGGTAAATAAGCCTCTCTTGTACCACAGGTACAGGATTTAGGATCCCCGACACGCGTAATGGGAGAGAAGCAACGAGGGGAAAAGGAGCCCAAACGACGGGGAGGTTGGTGGGGAAACAGGCTGCGAGTGAGGTCCTATCACTGCGGCCCCCCCCTCCCTACTCCGCTCTCCCGTCCTCCTCCCTCCCTTTCACTCCAGCACAGTTTGACACGCCACTCTACTAGCAGCAACCACGCGACAACAGACCAAGAGGCTAATATTCATAGGTGGGGTACACCTCAAAGGCCCTGCTACAGCGTGTAGGTAAACCCACCCCCATGCTGGGTAGGGGTAAGTCCAATCCGCCTAACACCACCCGCTGTGCTGAGGGGTAGCTGGGCATGACCAGGCCACCTAACCCAGCGGCTGCGAGGGGGCGTCAGGAGTAGGGGCATCACAATCTCCCACTAACCAACCCCCCTCTCAAGCGATGGACGGTGCTAGCATACAGAAGCTACCAGTCTACCACCCCCCTAGCCTGAATGAGGGAGTGTGAGGGCTTCCACACCCCCACACCACCAGACACAATCCCCCACAGTACCACAGGC